>CAHIKZ030003780.1:0-47500 GCA_903632075.3 Acanthosepion pharaonis
ACGCCCGGTCCGGTTGCGGCGCTAATATAACCATTCGGCCCAATCGTCCTCCCGTCACCGGCCGGGTTTTCGGTGCTGCGTGGGGACGGCCATCAAAAAATTTGCTGATCGAAGCACGGTCCGAGTTCGGGCTACATTTAGGCTGACATCCATTCGCGTGGTCCTCCTGTTCCGTCTCTGCGTTTTTTGGGGGGTTTCGTGCAGGGACTGACAGGGGCGCGCTCGAAAAATTTCCCGATCGAACCCCTGGGCCTGAGTCGGGGCGCTACATATTGGCTGACATCAACCCCGTCTCCTCTCCCCTCACCGGTTTGCGTTTTTGGGTTCGCACGGGGCACGGCGGCGCGTCTGAAATTTGCTGATCGAACGCACTGGTCTGAGTTGGGCGCCCATAAAGGTGACATCCATTCGCGTCAATCCGTCCTCCGTCACCGGCTCTGCGTTTTTCGGGGTGGTTGGGGGCTGAAGGCGGCGCGTCTTAAAAATTTGCTGTCAACGCACTGGTCCTGGCTCGGCCTAAAAGGGGGACATCCATTCGCGTCAATCCGTCCCCCGTCACCGGGCTTTCGTTTTTGGGGGGTGCGCGGGAAAAGGGGGGCCCCTCTGTAAAACCGATCAACGCATTCGGGGGCGCTACATATTGCTGACATCCTTTCAATCTCCTCCCCTCCCGGTCTCTGCGTTTTTTCGGTGGGCCCGGTTGGGGCTGAAGGCGGGGCGCCTGTTTCGCTGATCGAACCACGTCCTGGTCCGTCTAATAGGGGGACATATTGCGTAATCCGTCCCCCGTCACGGTTTGCGTTTTTTCCCGGTGGGGCGCGGATGAAAAGGGGCGCCTTGTAAATTCCATCGCGCACTGGTCCTGAGTCGCGGGGCCCATATAGGGTGACATCCCCCGGGCAATTTCCGTCACCGGTCTCGTTTTTCGGGCCCGGGGCGGGCTGAAAGGCGCCGAAAAATTTGCGATCGAAGGGACTGGTCCCGAGTCCGGGGCCAATAGGTGACATCCCTTCGCTCAAACCCTCCCCCCTTACCGGTCTCTTTTTGGGGGGGTTCCGGGTTTTGGGGGGTTTTTAAAAATTTTTGGCCCGGCCCCGGGCCCGGTTTTTTGGCCCCCCAGGGGAAAGGGCCCCTTTTTTCCCCCCCTTTTCGGGGTTGGGCCGGGGGGGCGGGTTTTTCCCAAAAGGCCCCTTTCCCCCCCCCCCCAAATTTTTTTTCCCCCCCCAAAAAAAAGGGGCCCGGGCCCTTTTTTTTGGGCCCCTTTTTGGGGGGGGGCCCCCTTTTTTCCCCCTTTTTCCCCCCCCCCCTTTTTTTGGGGGGGTTTTCCCCCCCCCAGGGGGGCCTTTTTCCTGTTTCCCCCCCGAAAGGGGGCCCCCCCCCCAATTCCTTGGGGGGCCCGGGGGGGGGGTTTTTTTTGGGGGGCCCCGGTTTTTTTGGGGGCCCCCCTTTTTTTTAAAACCCCTTTTGGGGGCCCCCCCCGGGGGGGTTTTTGGGTTTTTTCCCCCCGGGGGGTTTTTTTTTGGAAACCCCCGGGGGGGGCCCCCCCCAAAAATTGGGCCCCCATTGGTTTGGGGGCCCCCCCCTGTTTTGGGGGGGGCCCCCCCCCGCAGGGGGTTTTTTGGGGGGGGGGGGGGCCCCCTTTTGGGGTTTTTCCCCCCCCCCCCCCTTTTTTTCCCTTTTTTGGGTTAAAAAAAGGGGGCCCCTTTTTTTCCGGGCAAAAACCCCGGGGCCCCCTTAAAAGGGCAACCCCGGGCCAAAAACCCCCCCCTTTTTTTCTTTTGGGGGGGGGCCCCCTTTTTTTTTGGGGGGGCCGGGGAAGGGGGCCCCTTTGGGAAACCCTTTTTTGCCCCCGGGGGCCCCCCTTTTTGGGGCCCCCGGGGCCCCCCCCCCCCCAAAAAGGGGGTGGTCCCGGGGGGGGGGGCCCCTTTTTCCCCCCCCCCCCGGGGTTTTTTTTTTTGGGGGGGCCCCGGGGCCTCCGTTTCCCCCCCCCTTTTTTTTTTTGGGGGGGCCAAAATTTGGGGGCCCCCCCCAAAAACCCCCCTTTTGGGGCCCTTTTGGGGGGGGGGAAAAAAAAGGGGGGCCCCCGGGTTTTTTTCCCCCGGGCCCCCTTTGGGTTTCCCGGGGGTTTAAAGGGGGCCCCCCCTTTTCCCCCCCCCCCCGGGGGGGCCCCTTTTGGGGGACCCAAACGGGGTTTAAAATTTTTCCCCCCCTTTGGGTTTTTGGGGGGGGAAGGGGGGAAAAGGGGGGGTTTTCCCCCCTTTGGGGGCCGGGGGGGGGGAAAAAAAAACCCCTCCGTTTTTTCCCCCCCCCCCCTTTTTTAATTTTCCCCCCCCCCCCCCCCCTTTTTTTTCCCCCCCCTTTTTTGGGGGGGGGCCCCCCTTCCCCCGGCCCCCCCCCCCCCCCAAAAAGGGGGGAAAAAGGGGGGTTTAAACCCCAAACCCCCCGGCCCCCCCCCGGGGTTTTTGGGGGGCCCCCCCTTTTTTCCCCCCTTTTTTTTTGGCCCCGGAAACAAAAAAATTAAAATTTTTTTCCCCCCCCCCCCCGGGGGGCCCAAAAAATTTACACCCCTTTTTTTTGGGAAAATTTTTGGTTTGGGGCCCCGGGGGGGAAAAACCCCCCCCCTTTTTCCCCTTGGGCCCCCTTTTTTTTTGGGGGAAAAAAAAATTTTTTTTCCCCCCCCAAAGGGTTTTTTTGGGCCCCGGAAAGGGGGGGAAACCCCCTTTTTTTCCCCCCCCCCCCCCCCCCCTTTTTTTTTTGGGGGTAAACCCCCCAAAAAAAAACCCCCCCCGGGCCCCTTTGGGGGGGCCCCCGGGGGGAATTGGGCCCCCCCTTTTTTTTTTTCCCCCCTTTTTTTCCCCGGGGTTTTGGGGGGGGCCCCCCCCCCCTTTTCCCCCCGGGGGGGGCCTGGCCCGGGGGGAAGGGGGGTCCTTTTCCTTTCCCCCCCCCGGTTTGGGGGGGAAAAGGGGTTTTGGGGGGCCCCCCAAAAAAAAACCCGGGGTTTTTGGGGGGGGGGGACAACCCCCCCAAATTTTTTCCCCCCCCAGGGGGGTTCAAAGGGGGGAAAAATTTTTTCCCCCCAAAGGGGGGGGGGGGGGGTTTAAAAAAACCCCCCCCTTTAAAGGGGGCCCCCGGGGGGGGGGCCCCTTTCCCAAAAATTTTTTCCCCCCCCCCCCCCCCGGGGGTTTTTGGGGGCCCCCGGGAAAAACCGGGCCCCTTTGGGCCCGGAAAAATTTGGGGGCGGGGCCCTTTCCCCAAAAAGGGGCCCCCCCGGTTTTTTTGGGCCCCCCGGGGGGCCCCCCCCTCTTTTTTGCCGGTAAAAGGGGGGGGCAAGGGGGCCCCCCTTTTTTTACATCGAAAACCCCCCCCCCCCCGGGGGGGGTTTTTTTTGGGGGGGCGGGGGGGCCCCCCCCCCCTTTTTTTTTTGGGGGGGGGCCCCCCGGGGGGGGAAAATTTTTTCCCCAAATTTTCCCCCCCCCCTTTTTTGGTTTTTTTGCCCTTCCTTCCCAAAACCCCCCCCCGTTAAAATTTTTTTTGGGGGTTTTGGGGGGGGGGAAAAACCCCCAAACCCCTTCCTGGGCCCCCCCCTGGTTTTGGGGGCCTTTCCCCCCCCCCCCTCCCAAAACCCCCCCCCTTTTTTTTTTTGGGGGGCCACCAAAGGGGTTTAAATTTTTTTCCCCCCCCCCGGGGGGGGGGGGTGGCCCCGGGGGCCCCCCCCCAAAAAAGGTTTGGGGGTTTGGGGGGCCAAAGGGGGCCCCCTTTTCCCCCCGTCCCGGGCCTTTTTTGGGGGAAAACGGGTTTGGGGGCCCCCCCCCCCGGGGGGGGCCGGGGGGGGGCGGGAAGGAACCCCCCCCCCGGGCCCCCCGGTTTTGGGGTTTTTGGGGGCCCCCGGGGGGGCCGGGCCCCCGTAAAATTTTCCCGGGGGGCCCCCCCCCCCCCCGGGGCTGGAAAAACCTTCCCAACCCCCCGGAATTTTTTGGGTTTTTTCCCGGGGCCCGGGGGGCCCCCCCAAATTTTTTTCCCCGGGGGGGGGGGGGGGTTTAAAAATTTTTCCCCCCGGGGGTTCCGGGGTTTTTGGGGGGCCCCCCCAAAAACCCCCCCCCGGTTTGGGCCTGGGGGGGAAAAGGGGGGGCCCCCCCCCCCCCGGGCCGGGTTTTTTTTGGGGGGGGGTTTTGGGGCCCCGTTTTCCCCCCCCTGGTTTTTTGGGGGGGGGGGGGGAAACCCCCCCCCTTTCCCCCAAAGGCCCCCTTTTTCTTTGGGGGGCCCCCGCGGGTTTTTTCCCCCCCCCTTTTTTTCAAAGGGGGGGGCACCCGCCCCTTTTTTTTTAAAAAATTTTTAAGGGGGCCCTTTGGGGGGAAAAATTTCCCCCCCCGGGGGGTTTTTTGGGGGGGGGGAAAAAGGGGGCCCCCCCGGAAAAACCCCCCGGCCCGGGGCCCTTTTGGGCCCCCGGGGGGGGCCCCCCCCAAAAAACCCCCCCCCCGGCCCCCTTTTGGGTTTCGGGGGCCCCTTTTTTCCCCCCCCCAAAAAAAAAGGGGGGGGGGCCTTTTCGGGCCCCCTTTTTTCCCCGACACCCCTTTTTGTTTCCCCCCCCAAAAAACCCCCCGGGGGTTTTTTGGGGGCCCCCCCCCTCCCCCGGTTTGGTTTCCGGGCCCGGGGGGTTCCCAAAGGGGTCCTTTTTTAAAAACCCCTTTCCCCCTTCCCGGTTTTTTGGGGCTCGCCGGGCTGACACCCCTTTTTTTCCCCCCCCCCCAAACCCTGGTTTTGGGGGGCCCCGGGGGGGGCCCCCCCCCTTTTTTAAAAATTTTTTTTGGGGGGGGTCCCCCTTTTTTTTCCCCCCCCGGGGCCCCCCCGGGGGGGGGAAAAAAAGGGGGCCCCCCCGGCCCAAAACCCCCCCCCGGTTTTTTTTGGGTTTTTGGGGGGGGGGCCAAAGCGGCCCCCCTTTTTCCCCTCCCCTTTTTTTGGCCCCGGGGCCAAAGGGGACCCCTTTTTTTCCCCCCCCCCCCCTTTTGGGGTTTTTTTTTGGGCCCCCCAAACCCCCCCTTTTCCCGGAAACCCCCCCCGGGGGGGGGTTTTTTAAAAACCCTTCCCAAAATTTTCCCCCCCCGGGGGCTCTTTTGGGGTTTAAAGGGGCCCCCCCTCCCTTTTTTTTCCCCACTTTTCCCCCGGGGGGGGGGGGAAAAAAAAAAACCCCCCCTTCCCCCCCCTTTGGGTTTTTTTTCCCCCCCCCCGGGGGGGGGGTTTTTTTTTCCGGCCGGGGGTGGGGGGAAAAAAAGGGGGGTTTTCCTTTCCCCCCTTTGGGGGTTTTTTTTTTTTTTGGGGCCCCCCCCGGGGGTTTTTTTTTAAAAAAAACCGGGGGCCCCCCAAAAATTGGAAAACCCCCCCCCCGGGCCCCCCCTTTTTCTTCCTTTCCCTTCCCCCCCCCGGCCCCCTTTTTTTTTTTACCCCCGGGGGGGGGGGCCCCCTTTTTTGGGCCCCCCCCCCCGGGCCCCCCCCCGGGTTTTTTTTTTTTCCCCCCCCCCAGGCCCCGGGGGGGCCCCCGGGAAAACCGGGGGGGGGGAAAAAAGGGGGGGTTTGGGGTTTTTTCCCCCCCCAAAAACTTTGGCCCCCGCTGGGGGCCCCGGGGGGGGCCCCCTGAAGGGCCCCCCCGGGGGTTTTTCCCCCTTTTTGGGGGGGTCCCTTTAAACCCCCCCCCGGGGCCCCGGGGGGGGCCCCCCTTTTTTTTGGGGGGGGCCCTGGAAAAGGGGGGGAAAAATTTTGGGGGGCCCCCTTTTTTCCCCTTTGGGGAACCCCCCCCCGGGCCCCCCCGGGGGGTTTTTTCCCCTTTTTGGGGGGGGGAAAAAAAAAACCCCCCCCCCCTTTTTTAAAAAAGGGCCCCCCCCCCCTCCCCCCTTTTGCGTTTTGGGTGGGGCCCCCCAAAAGGGGGCCCCCCTTTTTTAAAAACCCCCCGGGGGGGCCCGGGGGGGAAAAGGGAAAACCCCCCCCCCCCCCCCCCCTTTTTTTGGGGTTTTTGGGGGGGGCCCCGCCTTTTAAACCCCCCCCTTTTTTTTTTAAAATTTTAACCCCCCCAATTGGGCCCCCCCCCCCCCCCCTTTTTTTGGGGGGGGGGGGGGGGGGGGAAAACCCCCCAAAAAGGGGGTTTCCCCTTTTTAATTGGGGCCCCTTTTTGGGAAAATTTTTCCCCCCCGGGCCCCCGGGGGTTTTTGGGGGCGCCGGGGGGCCCCCCCCGGGGGGGTTTAAAAAAAAACCCCCCCCCGGGGGGGGGGGGAAAAAGGGGCCCCCCCCCCCCCTTTTTTTTTCCCGGGGGGGGTGGGGGGCGGCCCGAAAAGGGGGCGAAATTCCGGGGGCCCCCCTTTTTTTTTCCCCCCCCGCCTCCTTTCCCCTTTTTTTTCCCGGGGGTTTTCGTTTGGGGGGTTTTTGGGGGGGGGAAAATTTAAAAAAGGGGGGGTTTTTTCCCGGGGGTTTTTTCCTCCAAAGGGCCCCCCCCCCCCTTTTGGGGTTTTTTGGGGGGGATGGGGGGGGGGGGGTTTTTTTTTTTGGGGGGGTTTTTTCCGACATCCATTCGGGTAACCTCCTCCCTTCCGGTTTTGGTTTTTGGGGGGGGGGGGGAAAAAAAAAAAAGGGGGTTTGGGGAAGGAAAAGGGGGGGGGGGAAAACCCCCCCGGGCCCCCCCTTTTTTTTGCGGGGGGGGCGGGCCGGGGGGGTTGGGTTTTGGGCCCCGGGGGCCCTTTGGGGCCCCCCCCCAATTTTCCCCCCCCCCGGGGTTTTTTTTTGGGGGGGCGGGGGGAAAGGCCGCGGTTTAAAACCTTTTAAAAAAAAGGGGGGGTTTTTAAATTTTACCCCTTTTTCCCCCCCTCCCCCCCCGGGGGGGGGGGGGAAAAGGGGGGGGTTTTTTTTCCCCCCCCAAAGCCCCCGGGCCCTTTTGGGCCCTTTTTTCCCCCCCCCCCCCTTTTTTTTGGGGGGGGGGCGCCGGGCCAAAAAAAGGGGGGGCGGAAAAAATTTTGGGGCCCCCCCGGGGCCCCCTTTAAAATTTCCTCAATTTGGCCCCCTCACCCCCCGGGGGGCGGGTTTGGGGGGGGCCCGGCCGGGCCCCAAAAATAAAAGGGCCGGGGTTTTTTGGGGGGGGGGGTTTTTCCCCCCCCCCCCCCCTTTTTTTTTGGGGGCCGGGGGGCCCCCCCTTTTAAAAATTTTCCCCCCTTTTTGGGGGGGGGGGTTTTTAAAAAATTTTTCTTTTTCCCCCCCGGGGTTTTGGGGGGGCAGGGGGGAAAAAAAACCCCTTTTTTTTTTTCCCAAAAAAAAGGGGGGGAGTCCGGGGCCCAAATTTTTTTTTTTCCCTCAATTCCCTCCTCCCGTTACCGGTTTTTTTTTGCGGGGGGTTTCCGGGGGGGGAAAAAACCCCGGGAAAACCCCCCCGGGGGGGGCCTGAGTCGGGCCCCTTTTTAGGGGCCCCCCCCCCCCCCCCCCTTTTTTTTTGGGGGGGAGGGGGGGGGCGGGGGGGAAAAAAAGGCCAACCCGGGCCGGGCCCCCGGGGGGGGGCCCCTTCGGTTTTTTTCCCCCCCCCCCTTTTTTCCTTTTTCAGCCGGGAAAGGGGGGGGGGGCCAAAAAGGGGGGGCCCCGGGGTTTTTTTTTAAATTTAAAACCCCCCCCCCCCCTCCCTTTTCCCCGGGGGGGGGGGGGGCCTTTAAAAGGGGGGGGGAAAGGGGGGAAGGGGGGAAAAAGGGAAAATTTGGGCCCCCCCCCCCCCTTTTTGGGGTTTGGGGCGGAGGGGGGGGGCCCTTTTCCGGTGGGGGGGGGCCCCCCCCCCCGGGGCGCTTCCCCCCGTTTTTCCCCGGGGGGGGGGGGGGGGGGCCCCCGCCCGGGGCCCCCCCCCCCCGGGGGGGGGCCCTTTTCCCCCCCCCCCCTCCCCTTTTCCCCCCCCCGGGGGGGGGGCGGGCCAAGGGGCCCCCGGGAAAAAGGGTTTAAAATTTTTTGGGTTCCCCCCGGGGGGCCCCCCGGGCCTTCCCTTTTGCCCTTTTGGGGTTTTTTGGGGGGGCCCCCAAAAACCCCCCCGGGGGGGGGGGCCCTTCCCCGGGGGTTTTTTGGGGGGGGGTTTTATTTTTTTTCCCCCCCCTTTTCCCCCTTTTAAAGGGGGCTTTTTGGGGTGGGAAAGGGGGGGGGGCCTTTCCCGGGGAACCCCTTGGGGGGCCCCCCCCCGGGGGGGTTTTTTTGGGGCCCCCCCGGGGGGGGGGGGCTGTTGGGGAAAAAAAGGGGGGGGGGGGCCCCGGGAAAATTTTAAACCCCTTTGGGAAGGGGCCCCCTTTTTTTTTTTCCCCCAAAATTTCCCCCCCTTTTGGTTTTTGGGGGGTTTTCCCCCCGGGGGGGAAAACCCCCCCCCCCCTTTTTTTTTTTTCCCCCCCCCCCCGGGCCCTCTTGGGTTTTTTTGGGGGGGAAATTTTGGGGGGGGCGCTTTAAAATTTTGGGGCCCCCCCTTCCCCCCCTTTGGGGTTTCCCCCCCCGGCCCCCCGGCTCCCGGGCCTTGGGAACGGGTTTTCCGGCCGGGCCCAATTAAATTCCCTCCCCCCTTCCCCCCCCTTTTGGGGGCCCCCCCCCCCCCCGGGGTTTTTTTTTTGGTTTTTTCGGGCGGCCAAAAAAGGGGGGTAAAATTTTCCCCCCGGGGGGGGCTTTTCCTTTGGGGAAATTTCCCCCCCCTTTTGGGCCCCCTTTTTTTTTAAAAAACCCCCCCCCCAAACCCCAAAAAGGGGGTTTTTATTTTTCCCCCGGGGAAAACCCCCCCCCCTTTCCCCCTTTTTTCCCCGGGGGGGGGTTTTTTAAAAGGGGGCACCCCCTTAAACCCCCCGGCCTGGTCCCTTGGGGCCCCCCTTTTTTTTTTTGGGGAAAATTTTCCCCCCCCGGCCCTCTTTTGGGGCCCCGGGGGAAAAGGGGCCCCCAAAGGGGGGGGCCCCTTTTTTTTGGGGGGGCTTCCCTTTGGTTCCCCCCCCGGGGGGTGGTTTTCCCCGGGGAAAGGGGCCCCCCCCCGGTTTTTTTTTGGGGGCCGGGAAAAAGGGGGGGAAAAAAAAAAACCCCTTTCCCTTTTCCCCCCCCCTTTTGGCCCTTTAAAGGCCCCCTTTTTTCCCCCCCCTTAGGGGGGGGGTTTTTTTTTTTTCCCCCCCCTTTTCCCCCGGGGGTTTTTTTTTTTTTTTCCCCCCCCCCCCTTTGGTTTTTTTTTTGGGGGGGAAAACCCCCGGTTCCCATGGGAATTGGGTGAAACCCCCGGCCCGGGGGCCCCCCACCCGGGGCCCCCTTTGGGGGGCCCCCCCCCGGGCCCCCGGGGGAAACCCGGGTAAAGGGAGGGCCCCCCAAAAAAAAGGGGGTTTCCCCCTTTTTTTCCCCCCCCCCTTTGCGTTTGGGGCCCCCCCCGGGGGGCCCCCGGAAAACCCCCAAAAACCGGGGGGCCCCCTTGGGGGCCCAAAGGGGTTTGGGGCCCCCCCGGCCCCCTTTTTTTTTTGGGGGGGGGGGGGGGGGGGCCGGGGAAAAAAAGGGGGGGGGTTTTTTTTCCGGCCCCCCAAAAACCCCCTTCCTTTTGGGCCCCCCCGGGCCCCCCCCCCCGGGCCCTTTTTTGGGCGTTGTAAAAAAAGGGCCCCTTTTTTTCCCCCGGGGGGGGGCCCCCCCCCCCCCCGGCCCCCCCTTTTGGGGGGGGTTTTTTTTTCCCAAAAAGGGGGGTTGGGGTTTTTTCCCCCCCCCGGGGTTTTGGGGGGAACCCCCCCCAAACCCCCCCCGGGGGGGGGCCCCCCCGGGGGGGGGGGGGGGGGGCGGCCCTTTTTCCCCCCGGCCGGGGGGGAAAAATTTTTCCCCTTTGGCCTTTCCCCCCCGTTTTGGGGGTTTGGGGGGTTTTTGGGGGGGGCCCTTTTTTTGGGGGGGTTTTTTCCCCTTTTTTTTTCCCCTTTTTCCCCCCCCCGGGCCCTTTTTTTTTTGGGGGGGTTTTTGGGGGCTGAAAGGCGGCGCGCTCAAAAAGGTTGGGGGTTTTTTGGGGGGCCCCCGGGGGGGAAAACCCCCCCCCCCCCCTTTTCCCCTTTCCCCCCTGGGGGGGGTGGGGGCCCCGGGGGTTTAAAAAGGCCCCGGTTTTTTCCCCCCTTTAAACCCCCATTTCCCCCTTTTGGTTTTTTGGGGGGGGGGTTTTTGGGCGGGTTTTTAAAAAAAGGGGGGGGGCCCCCCCCGGGGGAAATTTTTTTTCCCCCCCCATTTTCCCTTTGGGTTCCCCCCCCGGCTTCGGGGGGAAATTGGTTCAAAGGGGGGTTTTTAAAAATTTTCCCCCCTTTTTCCTTTTTTCCCCCCCCCACCCCCTTTCCCCGGGGGGGGCCCCCCCCCGGGGGGGCCCCCCCCGGGGGGGCCCCAAAGGGGGGCCCCCAAAAGGGGGCCCCCCCCCCTTTTTTTTTTAAATTTTTCCCCACCCTTTTCCCCTTTTTTCCCCCCCCCCCCCGGGGGGGGGGTTTTGGGGGGCCCCAGGGCCCTTTTAAAATTTTTAAAAAGGTTCCCTTTAAAAACCCCCCCCCCGGTTTTTTTTCCCCCCGCCCCCCGGGGGGGCCAAAAACCCGGGGCCCCCAAATTTCCGGTTCCCCCCCGGGGTTTCCCCCCCCCCCCCCCCGGGGGGGGGGGGTTTTGGGGGGCCGGGGGCCCCCGGGGGGGGCCCCTTTTTTTTTAAAGGGGCCCGGGGCCCCGAATTTTGGGTTTTTTGGTTTTCCCCCCCTTTTTTTTCCCGGGCCCGGGGGGGGGGGGGGTTTTTTTGGGGCCCCCCCCCGGGCCCCCCCCCCTTTTCCCCTTTCCCCCCGGTTTGGGGGGGAAAAATTTTTCCCGGGGGGGGGGCCCCGGCCCCCTTTTGGCCTTTTGGCCCCCCCTTGGCCCCTCCCCTTTTTCCCCCCGGGGGGGCCCAAACCGGGGGGCCCCCAAAACCCCTTTTTGGGGCCGGGCCCTTTTTTAAAAATTGCGGCCCCCCCCCCCCGGGCCCGGTTTTTTTGGGGGGGGGCCGGGGCCCCCCCGGGGGGCCCCCCCTTTGGGGCCCCCGGGCCGGGGCCCCCTTTTGGGGCAAAACCCCCCCCCCCCCCCCGGGGGGGGGGGGGCTGGGAAAAAATTTTTTTTTGGGGGGGGGCCTTTTGGGGGGCCCCCCCAAAAACCCCCCCTTTTTCCCTTTTTTGGGGGGGTTTTTTTTTCGGACCAAAAGGGGGGGGGGGCCCCCCCCCCCCTTTGGGGCCCCATTGGGGGAAACCCCCCCTTTTTTTCCCCCCGGTTTTTGGGGTTTTTTTGGGGTTTATTCCCCCCCCCCTTTTTTTTTTTTGGGGGGGGGGGGGGGGGGAACCCCCGGGGCCCCCTTTTTTTGGGTTTTTTTTGGGCTTAAATTTCCTTAACCCCCCCCCCCGCCCGGGGGGCCCGGTTTTCCCCCGGGGTTTAAAAATTTTCCCAAACCCCCCCCCCCTTTTCCCTTTGGGCCGGGCCCCGGGGCCCCCCCCCCCGGGGTTTTTTTTGGGGGGGGCCCTTTTCCCCTTTTAAAAAATTTTCCCCCCGGCCCCTTTTTGGGGGGGGTTTTTGGGGGGGGAAAAAAACCCCGTTTCCCCCCCTTTTTTCCGGGGGTTTCCCCAAAACCCCAAAAAGGGGGGAAACCCCTTTCCCAACCCCCCCCCGGGGGGGGGGGTTGGGGGGAAAAAGGGAAACCCCCCCCCGGGGGGGGGGCCCCCGGGCCCCCCCCCCCAACCCCAAAAAAACCCCCCCACCCCCCCCTTTTGGGGGGTTCCCTTTGGGGCCCCCCGGGCCCCCCTTTTTTAACGGCCCGGGGGGGGGGGGTTTTTAAAAATTTTTAAAAACCCCCCCCCCTTTTTCCCTTTTCCCCCCCCGGGGGGGGGGGGGGGTTTTTCCCCAACCCCGGGGGGGCCCCCCGGGAAAATTTTCAAAACCCCCCCCGGCCCCCCCCCCCCCGGGGCCCCCCACCCCGGGGGGGGCTTTTTCCCGGGGGCGCCTTTTTTCCCCCCCCCCAAGGCCTTTTTGGTTTTTTCCCCGGGCCCCCTTGCGTTTTCCCCCCCCCCCTTCCGGCCCGGGGGCCTTTTGGGGCCAAAACCCCCCTTTTTTGGGGGCCCCCCCGTTTTTAAAGGGGGGTTCCCCCCTTTTGGGGGGGTTTTTTTGGGGGGGGGGGGGCCCGGTTCTTAAAAGGGGGAAACCCCGGGCCCTTTTTTTTGGGGGGGGGCCCCCTTTTTTTTTCCCGGGAAAACCCCCCCCCCCCTTTTTTTTTTTTTGGGGGGGCCCCCGGGGGGCCCCCCTTAAAAATTTGCCCCCCCCCCGGTTTTTTTTTGGGGGGGGGGGCCCCCCCCCGGCCCCTCCGGCCCCCTTTGGTTTTTGGGGGGGGGTAAAGGCGGGCCCCCCCCCCCCGGGGGGGGTTTTCTTGGGGGGGAAAAGGGGGCCCCCCCCCCTTTGGTTTTTTTTCCCCCTTTTAAAGGGGGGGGGGTTTTTTTTTCCCCCCCCCGGGGTTTTTTTTTGGTTCCGGGGGGGGGCCCCCCTTTTTCCCCCCTTTAAAGGGGTTTTTTTGGGGGTTTTTGGGGGGCCCACGGGCCCCCCCCTTTTTTTTTGGGGGTTTTTGGGGGGGGCGGGCCCCCCCGGGGGCCCCCCCCCCCCGGTTCCGGCCCGGGGGGTTTTGGGCCGGGGCCCCTTTTAAAAAACCCCGGGCCCCCCCCTTTTTGGGGGCCCCCAATTTGGGGGCCCCCCCCAAAAACCCCCCCGCCCCTTTTTTTGGGGGGGGGCCCCCGGGGGGGGCCTTCGGGGCCCCCCCCCCCCTTTTTTTGGGGGGGAGGGGGAAAAGGGGGTTTTTTGGGGGCCCCCCCCCCTTTTTTGCTGGCCCGGCTTATTTAAAACCCCCTTTTTTTTCCCCCGGGGGGGGGGGGGGGGAAAAAAAAAGGGAAAAACCCCCCCCCGGGGCTTGGGGGAAAAAAGGGGGAAAAAAAAGGCCCTTTTTCCCCCCCCTTTTTTTTTGGGGGGGGGGCCCCCCCCAAAAGGGGGGGGCCCCTTTCCTTTCCCCCCCTTTTTTTTGGGGGGGGTCCTTTGGGGTGGGGGGTTTTTTTTTTCCTTAAAAATTTTTTTTCCCCCGGGGGGCCCCAATTTGGGGCCCCCCCCCCTTTCCCCCGGGGGGAAAAAAGGGGGGGGGGGGGGGCCGGAAAATTTGCCAAAACCCCTATTTTTTTTGGGGGCCCCCCAGGGGAAAACCCCCCCCCCCCTTCTTTTTTGGGGGGGGGGGGGAAACCTTTTGGAAAACCCTTTAAACCCTTCCCCCCCCCCCCGGGGTGGCCCCTTGGTAACCCCCCCCCAAAGGGCTTTTGGGGGGGGGGGGCCCCCCCCCGGGGGCCCCGGGGAAATTCCTTTTGGGCCCCCCCGGGTTTTTTTTGGGGGGGGGCAACCCCCCCCGGGTTTCCCTTTTGGGGGGTTTTTGGGGGGGGGAAAGGCCCCCCTTTTTTCCCCCTTCCCCCCCCGGGGCTTTGGGGGGCCCCCGGGGGGGGCCCCCCCCCAAAAGGGGGGGGGGGAAAGGGGGGGGGTTTTTTTCCTTTCCCCGGGCCCGGTTTTGGGGGTTTTTGGGGGTTGGGGGCCCCCCCCCCCCCGGGGCCCCGGTTTTGGGGGCGGGGGAAACCCCCCTAAAAAATTTTAAAGGTCCCCCTTTTTTTTGGGGGGGTTTTTTTGGGTAAAGGGGGCCCCCTTTTTCCGGGGGCCCCCCCGGGGGGGGGGGGGGGGCCCCCCCCCCAAAAAATTCCCGCATTTGGGGGGCCCGGGGTTTTTTGGGGGGGAACCCCCAAAACCCCCCCAAAAACCCTGGGGGTTTGGGGCCCCGGGGGGGTTTTTAAAATTTTCCCCCTTTTTTTGGGGGGGGGGGAAAACCCGGCCCCCCGGGGGCCCTTTTTCCCGGTCCCCTTTTTTTGGCCCGGGGCCCCCCAAAGGGGGGAAAAAAACCCCCCCCCCCCCCCTTTTTTTTTCCCCCCCCAACCCTCCTTTTTCCCTTTTTTTCCCCCTTTTTTTCCCAAAGGGGCCCCTCTTTTCCTTTCCCCCCCCCCGGGCCCCGGGGGGGGTTTGGGGGAAAACCCCGGGGGGAAAAAGGCCCCCCCTTTTTCCCTTTTTGGGGGGGGGGGGGGGGGGGGCCCCCCAAAACCCCCCCCGGCCCGGGGGTTTTTCCCCCCCAAAAACCCGCCCCTTTTTTTTCAAAGGGGCCCCGGTTGGGGGCCCCCCCGGGGGTCCTTTTTGGGCCCCCCTTTTTTTTTTGGGGGGGGGAAAAAAAAAGGGGGGGCCCCCCAAAAAATTTTTTGGGGGGGGGGGGGGGCCCCCCGGGGGGGAAACCCTTTCCCCCCCCTTTTTTTTTTGGGGTTGGGGAAATTTCCCCCCCCCCCCCCTTTTCCCTTTTTAAAAGGGCCCCCTTTTTTTCCCCCCCCCCGGGGGTTTTTGGGGCCGGTTTAAAGGGGGGCCCCCCCTTAAAAATTTCCCCCCTTTTTTGGCCGGTTCCCCCGGGGGGGGGGAAAAAACCCCCCCCCTTTTTTTTTTGGGGGGGGGGGGGCCCCCCCCCAAAATTTTTCCCCCAAAAAACCCCCTTGGGGGTTCCCGGGGGGGAAACCCCCCCCCCCAAAAAACCCCCCCTTTTTTTCAAAAACCCCCCCGCCCCAAAAAACCCCCCAAAGGGGGGGGGTTTTGGGGCTCTTTAAAGGGGCCCCCGGGTTTGGCCCCTTAAACCCCCCCCTTTTTTTTTTAAAAAAGGGGGGCCCCCTGAAAACCCCCAAACCCCCCCTTTTTGGGGCCCCCCGGGGGGTGGGCCCCTTTTAAAGGGGCCCCCCCCCGGGGGTTTGGGTTTTTTTGGGGGGGGGGGGCCCCAAAAAACCTTTTCCCCCCCCCCCTCGGGTTTTTCTTTTGGGGGGGTTTTAGGGGGAAACCCCCCCCTTTTTTTTTTTGGGCCCGGGGGGCCGGGGGTTTTCCGAAAACCCCTTTAACCCCCCCCCTTTTTTTTGGGGTTTTTTTTCCCCCCGGGGGCCCGGTTTTTTTTAAAAATGTAGAATTAAAAAGATAAAACTTACTAACGAAAAGTAGATAAAAGAATACAAATAAAAGTAAATATAAAAATATTTATTTCGAAACCCTTGTGCTGATTTCCAAATATGTTAAATGCAGACTAATAAACCTTTTATATGCAAAGATGTATAAAATTTTTCTATGTATAATGTGTCGTCAATTTTCCTTCAGCTGCACAAATATATCAAAAAAGATCTGCAGGTTTCTTCTTTTGAAGTGAGTACTTCAAAGTGACGCCTTTGATGAAAACTTTGATTAAACTCGAAGACTAAAGCAACATGATTGGTTTGGGCGATGGAAGAAATGATTATTTGATGCCCCTGACTCATAGAACTGAATTTACAGTGATTAATAAAGAAGAAATTTCAACATTTATTTGGAATTATGCTTATATATATATATATATATATATATATATATATATATATATGTATATATATGTGTGTGTGTGTGTGTGTGTGTGTATGTGTATGTATGTGTACATATATGTGTATATATATATGTCTGTGTATATATGTATATGTGTGTACATGTGTGTATATATGTTTTATATATATATATATGTATATATATATATATATATATATATGTGTGTGTTTTTGTATGTATATATATATATATATGTAGTGTGTATATACATATATATACATATGTGTATATATATATATATATATATATATATATTGTGTATATATATATATATATATTTTGTATATATCTGTGTGTGTATATATATATATATGTGTGTGTGTGTGTGTATATATGTGTGTATATATATATATATATATATATATGTATATATATATGTGTGTATATATATATATATATATATATACAAATGTTGATGACAGAAATTGCCGTCAGTCATAGAAAGCTTCTTCTTTCAGGATCAGTGCCCCTTCAGGGTGAGGGGCGATCAAGGGCGATTCCAAAAATTTTTCTATCATACATAAGTCTAATCAGTGTTTGTTCCCTAAAAATCTTTTGTAAATAGATGGTCTCTGCGTTTTGCGGTGCTGCGTGCAGCGGGACTGAAAGGCGGCGCGCTCTGTAAAATTCGCTGATCGAACGCACTGGTCCTGAGTCGCGGCGCTACATATTAGGCTGACATCCATTCGCGTCAATCCGTCCTCCCGTCACCGGTGTCTGCGTTTTGCCGTGCTGCGTGCAGCGGGACTGACAGGCGGCGCGCTCTGTAAAATTCGCTGATCGAACGCACTGGTCCTGAGTCGCGGCGCTACATATTAGGCTGACATCCATTCGCGTCAATCCGTCCTCCCGTCACCGGTCTCTGCGTTTTGCGGTGCTGCGTGCAGCGGGACTGAAAGGCGGCGCGCTCTGTAAAATTCGCTGATCGAACGCACTGGTCCTGAGTCGCGGCGCTACATATTAGGCTGACATCCATTCGCGTCAACCGGTGTCTGCGTTTCCTCCCGTCACCGGTATCTGCGTTTTGCGGCGGTGCGCGCAGCGGACCGATCTGCGTTTTGCGGTGGTGCGCGCAGCGGGACTGACAGGCGGCGCGCTTTGTAAAATTCGCTGATCGAACGCACTGGTCCCGAGTTGCGGCGCTACATATTAGGCTGACATCCATTCGCGTAAGTCTCTGCGTTTAGCGGTGGTACGCGAGGCGCGTCTAAAGGGCGGTGCGCTTTGTAAACATCGCTGATCGAATTCGCCCCTCTATATTCACTGCTGATGTCTTAAATATATATATAATCAGAATCAGTGAACCGCTTAATTATAAACATATTTACCTACGAAAGCCATTATTAACCGCATGTTTTCTGAAGTACATGTGTCCAGGGTTCTAGTCGATGCAATTTTCCGCACTGAACAGTGCTAAGCTACGCTAACATCTATATCATAATTATAATATTATAATCTATATTAATATTAATTATAATATTGATATTAATTATAATATTATTATATAATATTAATTATAATATTATAATCTATATTAAACATAATAGCTTTATAGAAAATAAATATTAGACCTTTCTGTCTTACTTTTATTGAGTGCTTTTCTTTTTATTGGTTGCATTTTTAGGTTTTGCATCATATTTTGTTAACTGAATACTTTTATCCTGATGAGGCCTCATTTTGTTCATTTGAGAAAAGTGCTTTGCCATAGCTTCGTTCTTCGCTTCACCGTTATGCGGTATCGTCTTTTCTAATCCGTTGTCCCTGCCTTTTGAAAAATACACCTGGAGAGGAGCCATTTTCAGACATGCAGGCGTCAATCTGCAAACTATTCCAATTGTCTGTGTTTCTCCTCGTCGTCCATAAGAACAAAAAGTACAAACACCTAAAAGTAGATGTCAGAACCAAGACGACATCAACTGAATCGATTCCCCTCACTTTCACTGCACCAAAGAATAGCTCTTTCTTCAAAAATCCTTTCTACAGTCAGCTGTTTTCCCACTGATCATAGCCAATACGACATACTCGTGTCCTTTTTTCAAAAGAAACCCTACTTTTTCTACCATTATTATTCTGTATTTATGATTGCAAAAACGCCCCCCCCGCTCCCGAAATTAAGAGACAAGTCATACAGGTGAATGCTGGGCTTCTTTCAGTATCTGTCTATATTTCCGAAATGAGGACCATTGGCACAGTGGATAAAGGCGTTGGTTAGATCCAGTGACCGGACCCAGAAAGAGTGTGAGTTCAATACCCGGCTAAGGCAGTGAAGAACTTGTAGAGGGGAATTAACAGGAGATAACTGATAACTGACATCCATTAAACATGTCACGTGAAACTAGAACAGTCTACCCCAGTGAGCGAAATAAAGGGTTCAGTTCGACATTCCAACCAGGCCGAAACGTTGTAATAAATATGGCGACAAAGATGAAGACAAATAGTCCGAATAATGTAAATAGTGGGATTTTTTCCCTGGCCAATAACATAGGCCACTTCTCGGTTTTATCAGACTTAGTTCTGTTCTTTCTTAATGTTAGAACGCTGCGATCGCTTGTTTGTATCCCCTTTTCTCTGTTAACACAATTTTTAGTTTATGAAACTTATTAATGTTGTTTTGTTTTATTGATGTTGTTTTGTATATTTTCTTCGCTCAATATTATTATGTTATGTTCTTTTTTGCTTTTTTCTCTTGTTATTGTTTATTGCAAATTTTTTCAATTCTTTTTGTTGGGCATTTCTGTCAATCATATATAATCAATGCTCTACAGTATTTTTAGTGTCTACTTTTTATTCTTAGGGATGGCCACTTGCTTTTCTTATCTGAACTCCTTCATCCTGATGGGCATTCAATTCGGAAACGCTGGAAAATCCTTCATAGTAGCATTAACCCTAGCCGGACCTTTGTCTGGACTTACCTTCTCCAATCTGATCAATCTGTTTGTTGAGCAGTACGCTTGGAGGGGAAGTATGGTTATGCTTGCAGCTATCAATCTTCAAATGATTCCGTTGTCTTTCTTTCTCCTCCTTTCCCATAAGAAAAAAAAGAAGCAATTGAAAATTACAACTTTGAAACATCCTGATGAACAGACACCCATTGCGGCACCGAAAAAATCTTTCGATATTTCTGTCTTCAAAGACTCTTTATACGTAGTGTACACGTGTGCTATTTTTTTCACGATATGTGGAATCAATATGATGTATAGTTTCTTACCATCCTTTTTACACCGGAAAGGCTTGAACGAGAAGAATGTCGCCGAACTTTACAGTTTATATTGTATTGTTGCAGCAGTGCCAAGGTAAGAAAACCAGGAACTTAGTAAGTAATTTTATCATTTCAAAGAAGTCATTACCAAATTTAATGAAGGAATACGTTCATTACAATCTACATGATTAAAAATACTCCTTCAAATTCCACTCTTAAATCTCTCTATATAAAACAGAGGATGTCTGTGTGATAACTTTTCACTCCAGATCCATCCAACCGATTTTGACCGAAATTGGCACATGCATTTTACAATGTAAGAGATAGGTTATTAGCATAAAAAATCGATAATTTTTTTAAAAAAGCCAATCAAATGTTGATAAATTTTATGCTTTTCCTCCGATTTCGTTCAAACTCGGAATGTAGGTTACTTACATCATGTCAAGCTTAACGATTCCTCATTCTTATTTCTACGCTACTGCGTTTAGCGAAAAACTCCATCGATTTTCAAGCATTCTAATACAAACTTCGCACAATTGTAGTCAACAATAAGTTGATTGTTTAACACTCATTTAACTTAATAATTGAGTCCACCCATATAGTGAAAACCCCCGTAAATAGTGAAAAATGGCGATTTTTACTGGTTTCTTTCTTATTTTTCGTTGATCTTTTAACGAATTTTCATCAAATTTAACAATTGATTTATAAACGTATCCTCTTTTACATACCTGGTAGCACACTGACAAATTGAGTTTCAAAAACTCCAAAATAATTGTGGTCTGAAGTGGGTTTTCATATTACCTGTTTTACCCCTTCATGTCCTCGGCTAACTTCGATTAAATAAATACAGACTACTTCTGTTATATCAGTAACTGCATTAATTCAAAATGCCTTTTTTAATGAAAGTACTTTAAAGTAATTGAAGAACATAAACTCTGTTACATGTAAACATGATGCTATTTTTGCTCCATTCTAATTGAACGCTTTTCCCGATCGACCAGCTGGGTTTTGCTGCTAGTAAAATAGTCTTTAAGAAGATATTGCAACAACAATCATAGTTATGAAGACAGGTAAGTTTCTACAGAAGTAACGGGGTACATATGAAACCATTTAAAACTGGCGAGATTTTACTTTATATTTAAACTAGCAGCATGGTCTGGCATTGGCCGTGCTTGATTCAAAAATCGTATGACTCATACAGCAATCGCTATCACTTGACTTCAATATTTTTGCCCCTCCTTGCCTTTAAAGCAGTGCCCTTTGCCGTGCTGATGTTGCTACATGCCTTACTTCTTGCCTATCTCATACTGCGAATTATTTCTAAGCTCTATACTATAAAGATGAGGACAACAGTCTGATCGATGTAAATAGTTTAAATAGTTACAATACATCATCGCAGAAATATAGACAGATCCTGAAGAAGGCAGGAGCGTACAAGTGCTGAAAGATCGGGAATATGGCAATAAAGATGAAGACAACAGTCTGAACGATGTAAATAGTGTAAATAGTTACAATACCCCATCGCAGAAATATAGACAGACTCTGAAGAAGGCAGAAGCGTACAACGGGTGAAACATCGTGAACAAGACAAAAAAGATGAGGGCAACTGTCCGAACGATATAAATAGTTAAATACCTCATCTCAGAAATATATACAGATATTGAGGCAGAACTTAATTAATATTCAGATAAGGATGGTAGACAGAGGTTAAGTTATAACCTTAAGAAGTTAAGATTGTCGTGTTTTTAGTAGTCTCTTGTAGAGATTAGAATTGTAGCGTATTTAGCATTATTGTAATGAGTAGTGTTTTTAGTAGTGTTTTGAACTAGTTAAGATTGTAACGCCTTCAGCAGTATCTTCAACACGTATGTCTTTCGTTGTCTCTTGAAGAGGTGTCAGTAGTATTGCTTTTAGGAACATCATGAAGATAGAGCCGATCTCAGATTCCAGTCATGTTCGCTTGCGCACAAATACCCTTGGGGAAGGCATGAATCTATCTGTTCCCTGATACATGACAGGCCGAGCGTACATCACGTATGGAACTTAACCGTCTGAATATCTTGAAGAGTAACGTCTTTAATAATGTCTTCCTGGAATGTCTGGAAGTAGTGTCTTCAAGAGGTGTCAGGAGTAATGTTTTTATTAGGATCCTGAACTGTCGTGCCATTTTTAGTGTTTAGCGGTAGTGTTCCTTGTGGTGTTTTTTAAGGTTACACTTGTGTCTTTAATGTCTTGCAGATGTGTTTAGAGGAGAAGTCTCTTTAATGTCTGGAGTTACCCGAGGGTATAATGTCTTTAATAATGTATTCAAAAACCCGAGAGTGTAATGTCTTTAACAGTATCTTGAAATACCCTAGAGTGTAATGTCTTTAATAGTGTCTTGAGGTACCCGACAGTGTAAGATCGGTAATAGCGTCTTAAAGCACCCGAGTATATAATGTTTTTAATAGGGTGTTGAAGTGCCCGAGAGTGCAATATCTTTAACAGTGTCTTGAAATACTCAAGAGTGTAATATCGTTAATAGAGTCCTGAAGTACCCGAGAGTGCCGGGTCTGAAATAGTGTCTTAATGCACCCGAGAGTGTAATGACTTTAACAGTGTCTTGAAGTACTCGGGAGTGCAATATCTTTAGCAGTCGTTAATAGACTCCTGAAGTACCCGATATTGTAATGTCTTTAATAATGTTTTGAAGTACGTGAGTGCATAATATCTTTAATAGTGTCTTCAAGTACCCGAGAGTCTCTTGATGTACCCGAGAGTTTAATGTCGTTAATAGAGTTTTGTAGTACCTGAGAGTGTAATGTCTTTGATAGTATCTTGAAATATATGAGAATATAATCTCTTTAATAATATCTTGAGGTACCCGAGAGTGTAATGTCTTTAATAGTGTCATGAAGTAATTTTTATTAGTGTTTTGAAGAAGCTAAGATTGTAGTGTCTGAGACTAAAATAAAATATTTTAAATGTTTCTATTTCTAGAAGTAAGGATGAATCACTAGTTATGCATAGTTAATTTCTTTCTAAATATTTTTCGCAAAATTATAAGCATGTGTTATGTGTACATTGCTTGAAACAAGATATGAATTACATCAGCTTAAAGAACACTTTCTGAACCGTAACCCTGAAAACTATTCTTACTTATATATACAAATATTTTATTTGAAAAATCTACTTATCGCTTTGGTAACTGATTTACATTACTTCTGGTTTACTCAATGAAATATTCAGTCACGTATGTTCACAGTAGTTGTTTAATCACCACGATTCGGTAAGAAAGCGCCCCATGCAGTATTTTCGAATTTGTATAACTTTCAGATTTCGATGTGTTATATACCGTTCCTACAAACATAAATTATGTTGGACACTATTGTAAGTAGAGGCATATGCTGTCTATGTAGTGAACCATTAGCAGTGGTTTACCTACTTCACGCCGCTGGCGTGTACTCTATTTTAGTGGTGTTATAAAGATTACCATTTCATTTCCAACCTCCGTTTTGGTTATTCCTCATTCGGTAAACCTTTCTAGGTTACAATACAATGGTTACAGCGAAAACGGCTCATCTGCCAACGTGAATAATGAGGAAATTTTCAGTATCTGTCTATATTTCTGAGATGAAGTATGTACACTGTTTACATTATTCGGACTATTGTCCTCATCTTTGTCGCCATGTTTATTTCAACGTTTCGACCCTTCAGTATCTGTCTATATTTCTGAGATGAGGTGTTATCTACACTATTTACATAATTCGGACTATTGTCTTCATGTTTGTCGCCATATTTATTACAACGTTTCGGCCTTTCAGTATCTGTCCATATTTCTGAGAGAAGATATTATGTACACTATTTACATTATTCGGACTATTGTCCTCATCTTTGTCGCCATATTTATCAAAACGTTTCGGCCTTTCAGTATCTGTCTATATTTCTGAGATGAGGTATTATGTACACTATTTACATTATTCAGACTATTGTCCTCATCTTTGTTGACATATTTATTACAACGTTTCGGCCCTTTAGTATCTGTATATATTTCTGAGATGAGGTATTATGTACACTATTTACATTATTTGGACTATTGTCCTTATCTTTGTCGACATATTTATCACAACGTTTCGGCCGTTGCACGCTACGGCCTTCTTCAGTTGGTTGAAATGTCGAACTGAACGTTTATTTCGCTTGCTGAGTTAGACTGTTCTAGTTCCATGTGCCATGTCTAATGAATGTCAGTTATCAGTTATCTCCTGTTAATTCCCCTCTCGAAGTTCTCCACCGCCTTAAACAGGGATTGAACTCACGGTGATAGTTCAAGGTAGAACCAATAAAGAAGAATTCGAACACGGATATGGAATAACACAGATATATTACAAACAGGAATATATACAGAGAAGTAGAAAGTGTTAGTAGGAACAATCAGGTTTAGTAGTAATTGTCTGAACGCGACTCTGTTTCGGACTGCCTATGACTCGACTGACTGACTCGCTCTGACTGACTGACAGACTCCTGACGGACTTCACTCCAGACTTCAGACTGAACTGTAGACTTCAGACGGGACAGTATTTAGTCACCCCCCCATGAGGTCATCATGTGGCACAAGGCCGGTTTAATGGGATCTCTCCGAGCCCGTGGGCTCGGCCACAATATGCCCCTTTGAACCCGTATAAACGGGTTCAGGGTCGGTTTACCTCCCGAAAGAGACTCCGCCCTTCGGCGGAGCCTCGTTCGGGTTCCTCCCCGCCCGAAGAGAGAGAGTTCAATCGATCAGCCGGTCAGCCGGTCGCCCGACTTCGGACTGAACTCCCTGCTTCCTCTTGAGGCGCAGTATTTATTACGTATGGAATAGTCCATTATGTTATTATGGGTAAGGTCCCATAACAGATTCAAAGATCATTATTTATTTTTCATTTTTCTTTATTTTTAAATTGTCTAATTCAATTATTTTTGCAATATTTCTTTTGCAGAATTCTTTTCGGCATGATCCAGCAATGCATCAAATTTAGTTACATCCATATTTTCATCGGATCTGTTTCAATTTATGGCTTGATACTTTTACTAATTAATCACGCAAACTCCTACACTGAACTTTTTGTCTCGTGCATCTTCTTGTCCCTCAGCATGGGAGGCCCAGCCGGATTTTATATCGTTGGTCTCTTGGAATGTTTAGGGCCAGAGAAATACAGCTTCGGCGCATCTATAACTGAAACCTCTTATGGAATAGGCACAGGAGTTTTGGGTTATTTAGCCAGTGAGTCTTTAGAAATTAATTTCTTCAACTATTTTTTTCATCGATTAAATTTTGGCAAACGTTTTCAGTATATTATTATCATTATTAGTAAACAAAAGAATTCCAGTATTTTTCATCAGTTAAAAAGAAGAGTGCGATTTTAGGATGGAGAAGAAAAAGACATTATTTAACAATGTTTCGACAGTATGTCTGCCTTCTTCAAGTTATATTTCAAAATGGTATACAATTATAAAAATATAAAAAAATGTCCTACAAAAATTACAGGTCTTTGTACAAACGTCGCATGTCTTGAGAAAAACGGATGTACTGGTAACCAACATGTCAAAATGAATGAAACACAGCCAGCTTGAGTGGTATGCAGCTGAAACGTGTTTAATATGAGAGTAATCATAACTCATCTTGAAATTTTCCATAGTAGTAAGAGATTACTAAGAGAAATTAATGAAACAGTTAATTATAAAACTTATCCCGTCCTGGGTATGACGATAAACTACACCCGCGTCCTGGGTTAGACGATAAACTACATCCAACAGCAAGGCCTCTGATCAGGGGGTTTTGAGGAGAATGGAACCACCTCTTAATTGCTGGTGTTCCCAGGTCCACCCTGACCCGGAGTGGGAGCACCTGTTAGGATTCCAGCTATAACCATACTTATTATAAAACCCAGGTTGTGTGTGTGTGTGTGTGTCTGTACGTTTATATATTGGATCGCATTTCCTACATTTTTCAACCGATTTCAACAAAACTTCACAGGACTACGTAAAATTACCTTGCGGTGGTTCTGAAAGCGCCAAAAAATCGGAAAAACACAATTGTTTTTGCACGAAATCAATTTGAAAACACGATTAAGAGGCATCGCGAGAATGAAAGGGGGACAACTCATACCAAGTTATACTTATTATAAAACCCAGGTTGTGTGTGTGTGTGTGTTTGTTTATATATGGGATCGGATTTCCTACATTTTTCAACCGATTTCAACAAAACTTCACTTTTTTTGACAGGTTGTGTTTCTTATTGTCTTGCATACTTTTTTCTTTATTTTTACATTCAGAATGCTTTAAAAATTCCATTTACAAGACAATTGTTTATAATAAAATTCTTTTTAATCGGTAGACTCATAACGATTGAAAACAATGTTTTTGTTTGAGTTTGGGTTTGACCAATTCACAAAAAAAAAAAAATAAAAAACTAATTAAGACATGCGTGTCTGTCAACCTTAAGCAATAATCTTTGTCAATTTTATTTTTAAGTCTTCATGATGGTCGATACTTGATCTATCTCTTACTGTTACATCCCCGGGTAACGCCGGGCTCTACTGCTAGTACTTTATAAAAATTATTGCAAGCAATAAATTTTTGAAAAAAAAAAAATCATTACCAGCAATAAATATTTTAAGAAAAATTATTATCTGCAATACATTTTTGAAAAAAAAATATTACCAGCTATGCATTTTTGAAAAAATATTACCAGCGATACATTGTTGAAAAAATATGTTACCAGAAATAGTTTTTTTGATGAAAAAAATATTATCCGAAATAGATTTTTGAAGGGAAAAATATAACCAGCAATACATTTTTGAAATAAAAATAATTAATTAAAAAAATACATTTTTGAAATAAAAATAATTAATTAAAAAAATACATTTTTGAAATAAAAATAATTAATTAAAAAAATACATTTTTGAAATAAAAATAATTAATTAAAAAATAATAAAAATAATTAATTAAAAAAATACAAAATAAAATAATTAATTAAAAAATACATTTTTGAAATAAAAATAATTAATTAAAAATACATTTTGAAATAAAATAATTAATTAAAAAAAATTTTTGAAATAAAAAAATTAATTAAAAAATAATTTTTTAAAAAAATTAAAAAAATTTTTGAAATAAAATAATTAATTAAAAAAAAAAATTTTTTGAAACAAAAAATAATTAATTAAAAAAATACATTTTTGAAATAAAATAATTATTAAAAATACATTTTTGAAATAAAAATAATTAATTAAAAAAATACATTTTTTGAAATAAAATAATTAATTAAAAAAATACATTTTGAAATAAAAAATAATTAATTAAAAAATAAATTTTTGAAATAAAAATAATTAATTAAAAAAAATTTCCAATAAAAATTTTGTCGGCCTTAAATAAACCATTGAGGTTGATATGCCGTAAACCAAACCAAACCAATAAAACTGATGGAAGTCTTCTGTCTTTCAGTTCATTCTCTCAGTCCGGGAAGTAATTTTCTTACGCAACTATCCCCTTGCGTTTTAAGGGTCGAAAGGTCAATAGATTCTGAATATTATTTGTGCTCCTTAAGATGCTTATCAAAATCACAGTCGTTTGTAATAAAATGTTTTGCTATTTCCGGTGATGTCACTATTAATAATAATAATAATAATAATAATTCGTCGTGACCATAAAAACCTTTTCAAAAATTGACTCTTTGGGTCAAGTTACACTGGATTCAACTAACGCTTTCCCCCCACCCCTGGGCTATATGTCCATATGTTCGAAATTCCATTAACCTAAAGGAGGCCGGAGCGTACAACCGACCCTTCGCATCGACGTGAACAAGGTCCACCCTCTGATCCAGATTAGGCTTAACCAGCAAGAAGGCGTCACAAGCCAGTCGGACTCTGTATACTGAATAGACGACAAAGCCGTTAGACAAGCATCAACGTTGAGAACAAAGTTGCCTCTCATGGATTAGGGCGACATTCACAATAAACGACGAAAGTTTCATGTCTTGTTATGAAAAAATGGCTGTCCTGGTAACGAAAACGTCAAAGTGAATGAAACGCCGCCAGCGTGAAGGCATGAAACTGAAATGTGCTTAATATGATGGTGATCACGTTCATCTTGGAATTTTCCATTAGTTGATTAGTTACTAAAAGAAATCAATCAAACAGTTAAGTATAAATTTTATGGAACTCTCCTGCCTTTCTGTTCATTCCCCCCGGAGCGGAAAGTTAGTAATTTTCTTACGTAACTATCTCCATGTGTTTTAAAGGTCGAAAGGTCGGTAGATTCTGAATAATTTTTCAGATTGTGCAATTTAAGATGCTTTTTGGAATTACAATCGTTTGTAATAAAATGTTTTGCAAGTTCTCTCTCTCTCTCTCTCTCTCTCTCTCTCTCTCTCTCTCTATCTCTCTTCTCTTGTTCTTGTAACGGCATTCACCCAGGGTGGGTTGTGCCGGTTCCAATATTCGAGTTTCATGGGAATTTGGAATTCACAAGCGGTCCCCAAACCCGCATGTATAGCACATGAGATTTGATTATAGTGGTGAAGGTTTCGTGCAGAACCATCCACACTTTTTGAAGGGCCGATTACAGAGCCCTGGTGCACTACGTCCCACAAGGTCCCCAAACGACCCCCCGCAGGTTTTAAATTCAGAGATTTCCTTCTCCTAGACCAGTTGCCATCCAAGGATATAGAACACAGTCTGTCCTGCTATTTACCCATAGGTAGAAAGAGAAGAAGAGGATTCACACCTTTCCTAGGGGTATTAGCACGTAAGTGAATGTAATGGATTCGACTGGAATTCGAACTCGGCTCTCCGATTCCTAATTAGTTTCCCCCCTTCGTTCTTTTTATGAACCTTTCTATTTTTTTGTATTTTAGTTTTTAGGTGGTTGGTGATGGGATGTGTATGCTTTTCAAGTAGTAGTCGAGGCTAAATTTTTCTGTATCTGTGGTAGGTTACAAATTTATGGGAAATTCTCTACTGTTTATAATGAGCTAAATATGTATGTTTATGGGTTAAAGTGCACATATTCAGGGATAGAACGAGACAAGACACAATACTATGCATAGCTCTAACATTCCTTTGCTAAGTGTTCTGTGTCTTGTTCTGCCCGTTGTATAGGTCTCAATCTGGCCTAAAACGTTATCGAACTCAATAACACAAGAATATATTATTGAACTCTCACACATCGAAAACGAGAAAGTCCATTATATATAAATACTTTTATGATTGTGTTTGTGTGCAGGTCTTACTCAAATTCTACATGACAAGCAAACCATTTTCTTACTGCATGGAAAACCGAATTGAAATCTAAGCGCTAGCAAGTGAATACAGTCAAAAGGAAAGACGTTTCCGCCATCTTGGAATATATTTTTATGATGAAAGGAAAATTGACTGGAATATTTTTGCATGTTGAAATAGAAAGATTTAACACGGAAAATTCATTTTCATTAGCAGGCCGTGATTGCTAAGGATAGTGAATACAAGATCTGAGCACAAGTCAACAACAAAAAATATTATAGGATTTACTTTCCAGACAAAACGATCTAATGTCTCTTAATATCTATGCTTTCTTCGAATATCTGTTTATTATTATTCTGTATTTTTTATTACTAATTATTATTAATAACTATAACAATAATTACAATAATAATTATAAAAATAATAATAATTATTATTATTATAAATAAATATTAATATAAAATTATTTAATAATTATTATAATACAATATAATAATATAATAATTTAATAATATAATCTATAATAATATAGATAATATAATAATTATTATCAAATAATATTAATGTTATTAATAACTAATTAATAATAATGACAATAATAATTATGAAATAATTATAATAATAATTAATATTAATAATAATTAAATATTTTTTTTAATAATTACTATTATTATACTGTAATGTTCGTATATCTGTTTATTATTATTCTGTAATTTTGTTTAATATATAAATACTTGTATGATTGTATGTGCGCAGGTTTTACTTAAATTCAACAGGACAAGCAAATCATTTTCTTACTGTATTGAAAACCGAATTGATATCTAAGCGCTAGCAAGTGACATAGTCAAAAGAAAAGAAATTTCCGCCATCTTGGAATTTTTTTTATGATGAAAGGAAAATTGACTGGAATATTTTTGCATGCTTAAATAAAAATACAAAGAGATTTAATACGGAAAATTCATTTTCATTAGCCAGCCGTGATAGCTGAGGATAGTGAATATGAAATCTGAGCACAAGTCAATAACAGTAAATACTATAGGATTTACTTTTCAAACACAGCGATCTAATGTCTATTAATATCTATACCTTCTTGTTGGTATATCTGTTTATTAATTGACAAATACAAAACGGTCATCCTTAAACTGATTTCTTCTAATCTCTTTTCAGGTTTATTGGTTGAGTATATGGGTTCTTATGAACAGACGTTCTGTATTTACGGTGTGCTTATTATGACTTCCAACTTTTGTTTGCTGATCACAACCCTTGTTAAATACAGGCGAGGCAAGGAAATATCTACAAAGTGTTGAGAAAAGAAATCTTGCGATGTTTTTATTAGAGACCTACTTGCAATATTTTTTATGTTTTAATTATATTTGAAAATTTGAAAAATTTACTTTCGCGCTTCTTGAAGCAACCGTAAATATTTGGAAATGTTCGCTTTGATTATAACATTGACTCAATACTGTATTACTCAAGGAGGATCTAATAAAGCAGGCATTCGTTTAAATGCCTTACTTTCCAGCTGTCACCCTTTAGAGATATCATGTTCGTTCATTTTCGTTTGCTTGCTTATTAATTAATCGATTTGTATTCAAATCGATCATCCTTAAATTGATTTCTCCCAAACTGTTCTCAGGCTTATCGGTTGAATCTATGGATTCTTATCAACATGCTTCCCGTGTTAATGGTGCGTTCATCAGAACCTAATGATCTTTGATGATTAAAAAGCTGTTTCAATACAGGTGACACAAAAAAGACATTTCAGAATTTCGGGATAAATATATTTTTTGCTTATTTGTTATATTTTGAAGAATTTCTTCTTTGATCAAATTTCACAATTGGTGGAAATGATACATACTATAATTTATCAAGATTATTTTTTTCTAAAATACTGTGTTATGGTCCGGTTCCTTGTACCACGGTGATAGTCCAAGGTAGAACCAATAAAGAAGAACTCGAACACAGGTATGGAATAACACAGATATATTACAAACGGGAATATATACAGAGAAATAGAAGTGTTAGTATGAACAATCAGGTTTTGTAGAGAGAACAATGTAGTCTCGACCAGTATCACTATTCCAATGTCTTGCAGTAATTGTCTGAACGCGACTCTGTTTCGGACTGCCTCTGACTCGACTCATGACTCGACTTGAACTACTGACGCAACTTTAACTACTGACTCCGCTTGAACGTCTCACTGACGATATTCAGTCACCCCCCCCCACTGGGGCATCATGTGACACAAGGTCGGTTATTTATTGTGGGTTGTTCGAGCCCGTGGGCTCGGCCCAAAAATATGCCCATTGGACCCGTATAAACGGGCTCAGGGCCGGTTGACCTCCCCGAACGAGGCTACAAAATAGCCCATTTGAACCCGTATAAACGGGTGCAGGGCCGGTTTTACCTCCCCGAAGGAGACTCCGCCCTTCGGTGTCGCCTCCTTCGGGTTCCTCCCGCCCGTAGGAAGAGAGTTAAACCGAACAGTCGGTTCAGAGTTGAACGACTGACTGACGATATTCAGTCACCCCCCCAAAAGGGTGTCATGTGGCACAAGGCCTTTTTAACGTGGGCATTCCCAAGCCATTAGGCTCGGCCAAAAAATAGCCCATTTGAACCCGTATAAACGGGTTCAGGGCCAGTTTACCTCCCCGAAGGAGACTCCGCCCTTCGGCGAAGCCTCCTTCGGGTTCCTCCCGCCCGTAGGAAGAGAGTTTAACCGAACAGTCTGTTCAGACTTGAACGACTGACTGACGATATTCAGTCACCCCCCACGAGGGTGTCATGTGGCACAAGGCCTTTTTAACGTGGGCATTCCTGGAGCCATTAGGCTCGGGCCAAAAAATAGCCCATTTGAACCCGTATAAACGGGTTCAGGGGCCGAGTTTCCCCCGAAGGAGACTCCGCCCTTCGACGTAGCCTCCTTCGGGTTCCTCCCGCCCGTAGGAAGAGAGTTTAACCGTGCAGTCAGTTCAGAGTTGAACTACTGACTGACGATATTCAGTCACCCCCCACACGAGGGTGTCATGTGGCACAAGGCCTTTTTAACGTGGGCATTCCCGAGCCATGAGGCTCGGAAAAAAATAGCCCATTTGAACCCGTATAAACGGGTTCAGGGCCGATTTACCTCCCGAAGGAGACTCCGCCCTTCGACGTAGCCTCCTTCGGGTTCCTCCCGCCCGTAGGAAGAGAGTTTAACCGTGCAGTCAGTTCAGAGTTGAACTACTGACTGACGATATTCAGTCACCCCCCCCCCACGAAGGTGTCATGTGGCACAAGGCCTTTTTAACGTGGGCATTCCCGAGCCATTAGGCTCGGCCAAAAAATAGCCCATTTGAACCCGTATAAACGGGTTCAGGGCCGGTTTTACCTCCCCGAAGGAGACTCCGCCCTTCGACGGAGCCTCCTTCGGGTCCCTCTCGCCCGTAGGAAGAGAGTTTAACCGTGCAGTCAGTTCAGAGTTGAACTACTGACTGACGATATTCAGTCAACCCCCACGAGGGTGTCATGTGGCACAAGGCCTTTTTAACGTGGGCATTCCCGAGCCATTAGGCTCGGCAAAAAATAGCCCATTTGAACCCGTATAAACGGGTTCAGGGCCGAGCCCTCCCCGAAGGAGACCCCGCCCTTCGACGGAGCCTCCTTCGGGTTCCTCTCGCCCGTAGGAAGAGAGTTTAACCGTGCAGTCAGTTCAGAGTTGAACTACTGACTGACGATATTCAGTCACCCCCCCACGAGGGTGTCATGTGGCACAAGGCCTTTTTAACGTGGGCATTCCCGAGCCATTAGGCTCGGCCAAAAAATAGCCCATTTGAACCCGTATAAACGGGTTCAGGGCCGGTTTTACCTCCCCGAAGGAGACTCCGCCCTTCGGCGTAGCCTCCTTCGGGTTCCTCTCGCCCGTAGGAAGAGTTTAACCGTGCAGTCAGTTCAGAGGTGAACGACTGACTGACGATATTGAGTCACCCCCCACGAGGGTGTCATGTGGCACAAGGCCTTTTTAACGTGGGAATTTTGAGCCATTAGGCTCGGCCGTGGGTCATTCCATTTGAACCCGTATAGACGGGTTCAGGGCCGTTTACCTCCCGAAGGAGACTCCGCCCTTCGACGTAGCCTCCTTCGGGTTCCTCCCGCCCGTAGGAAAGAGTTTAACCGTGCAGTCAGTTCAGAGTTGAACTAGTGACTGACGATATTCAGTCACCCCCCACGAGGGTGTCATGTGGCACAAGGCCTTTTTAACGTGGGCATTCCCGAGCCATTAGGCTCGGCCAAAAAGCCCATTTGAACCCGTATAAACGGGTTCAGGGCAGGTTTTACCTCCCCGAAGGAGACTCCGCCCTTCGGCGTAGCCTCCTTCGGGTTCCCTTTCGCCCGTAGGAAGAGAGTTTAACCGTGCAGTCAGTTCAGAGTTGAACTACTGACTGACAATATTCAGTCACCCCCCCCACGAGGGTGTCATGGCACAAGGCCTTTTTAACGTGGGCATTCCTGAGCCATTAGGCTCGGCCAAAAATAGCCCATTTGAACCCGTATAAACGGGTTCAGGGACCAGTTTACATCCCCGAAGGAGACTCCGCCCTTTCGGCGTAGCCTCCTTCGGGTCCCTCTCGCCCGTAGGAAGAGAGTTTAACCGTGCAGTCAGTTCAGAGTTGAACTACTGACTGACGATATTCAGTCACCCCCCCACGAGGGGTGTCATGTGGCACAAGGCCTTTTTAACGTGGGCATTCCTGAGCCATTAGGCTCGGCCAAAAAATAGCCCATTTGAACCCGTATAAACGGGTTCAGGGCCGAGTTTACCTCCCCGAAGGAGACTCCGCCCTTCGGCGTAGCCTCCTTCGGGTTCCTCTGGCCCGTAGGAAGAGAGTTTAACCGTGCAGTCAGTTCAGAGTTGAACTACTGACTGACGATATTCAGTCACCCCCCACGAGGGTGTCATGTGGCACAAGGCCTTTTTAACGTGGGAATTCCCGAGCCATTAGGCTCGGCCAAAAAATAGCCCATTTGAACCCGTATAAACTGGTTCTGGGCCGGTTTCACCTCCCCGAAGGAGACTCCGCCCTTCGGCGTAGCCTCCTTCGGGTTCCTCTCGCCCGTAGGAAGAGAGTTTAACCGAACAGTCGGTTCAGACTTGAACGACTGACTGACAATATTCAGTCACCCCCCCACGAGGGTGTCATGTGGCACAAGGCCTTTTTAACTTGGGCATTTCCGAGCCATTAGGCCCGGCCAAAAAATAGCCCATTCGAACCCGTATAAACGTGTTCAGGGCCGGTTTAACCTCCCCGAAGGAGACTCCGCCCTTCGGCGTAGCCTCCTTCGGGTTCCTCTCGCCCGTAGGAAGAGAGTTGAACCGTGCAGTCAGTTCAAAGTTGAACGACTGACTGACGATATTGAGTCACCCCCCACGAGGGTGTCATGTGGCACAAGGCCTTTTTAACGGGAATTCCCGAGCCATTAGGCTCGGCCGTAGGAAAAAATAGCCCATTTGAACCCGTATAGACGGGTTCAGGGGCCAATTTTACCCCCGAAGGAGACTCCGCCCTTCGACGTAGCCTCCTTCGGGTTCCTCCCGCCCGTAGGAAGAGAGTTTAACCGTGCAGTCAGTTCAGAGTTGAACTACTGACTGACGATATTCAGTCAGCCCCCCACGAGGGGTGTCATGTGGCACAAGGCCTTTTTAACGTGGGCATTCCCGAGCCATTAGGCTCGGCCAAAAATAGCCCATTTGAACCCGTATAAACGGGTTCAGGGCCGGTTTTACCTCCCCGAAGGAGACTCCGCCCTTCGGCGTAGCCTCCTTCGGGTTCCTCTCGCCCGTAGGAAGAGAGTTTAACCGTGCAGTCAGTTCAGAGTTGAACTACTGACTGACAATATTCAGTCACCCCCCCACGGGGGTGTCATGTGGCACAAGGCCTTTTTAACGTGGGCATTCCCGAACCATTAGGCTCGGCCAAAAAATAGCCCATTTGAACCCCGTATAAACGGGTTCAGGACCAGCCCATTTATTTTCCCGAAGGAGACTCCGCCCTTTCGGCGTAGCCTCCTTCGGGTTCCTCTCGCCCGTAGGAAGAGAGTTTAACCGTGCAGTCAGTTCAGAGTTGAACTACTGACTGACGATATTCAGTCACCCCCACGAGGGTGTCATGTGGCACAAGGCCTTTTTAACGTGGGCATTCCTGAGCCATTAGGCTCGGCCATCTCCCGAAAAATAGTTCCATTTGAACCCGTATAGACGGGTTCAGGGCCGGACGATATTTACCTCCCCGAAGGAGACTCCCGCCCTTCGGCGTAGCCTCCTTCGGGTTCCGCCCCCGTAGCCCGTAGGAAGAGAGTTGAACCGAACAGTCAGTTCAGAGGTGAACGACTGACTGACAATATTCAGTCACCCCCCCACGAGGGTGTCCGTGGCACAAGGCCTTTTTAACGTGGGCATTCCCGGAGCCATTAGGCCCGGCCAAAAAATAGCCCATTCGAACCCGTATAAACGGGTTCAGGGCCGAGTTTAACCTCCCGAAGGAGACTCCGCCCTTCGGCGTAGCCTCCTTCGGGTTCCTCTCGCCCGTAGGAAGAGAGTTGAACCGAACAGTCAGTTCAGAGTTGAACGACTGACTGACAATATTCAGTCACCCCCCCCCCACGAGGGTGCCATTAGGTGGCACAAGGCCTTTTTTTGAACGTGTATAGACCGTGGGCATTCCCGTAGGAAGAGAGCCAGTCAGTTAGGCTGACTGACGATATTCAGTCAAAAATAGCCCATTCAAAATAGCCCATTTGAACCCGTATAAACGGGTTCAGGGCCGGTTTAACCTCCCCGAAGGAGACTTCGCCCTTCGGCGTAGCCTCCTTCGGGTTCCTCTCGCCCGTAGGAAGAGAGTTGAACCGTGCAGTCAGTTCAGAGGTGAACGACTGACTGACGATATTGAGTCACCCCCACGAGGGTGTCATGTGGCACAAGGCCTTTTAACGTGGGAATTCCTGAGCCATTAGGCTCGGCAAAAAAACAGCCCATTTGAACCCGTATAAACGGGTTCAGGGCCGAGTTTACCTCCCCGAAGGAGACTCCGCCCTTCGGCGTAGCCTCCTTCGGGTTCCTCCCCGCCCGTAGGAAGAGAGTTGAACCGAACAGTCAGTTCAGAGGTGAACGACTGACTGACAATATTCAGTCACCCCCCACGAGGGTGTCATGTGGCACAAGGAATTTTTTAGGCTCGGCCAAAAAGCCCATTGGGCATTCCCTGAGCTATTAGGCCCGGCCTTCGGCGTAGCCCATTCGAAACCCGTATAAACGGGTTCAGGGCGAGGGTGATGTTTAATGGGAATTCCCGAAGGAGACTCCGCCATTTCGGCGTAGGGGCCTCCTTCGGGTTCCTCTCGCCCGTAGGAAGAGAGTTGAACCGTGCAGTCAGTTCAGAGTTGAACGACTGACTGACAATATTCAGTCACCCCCCCACGAGGGTGTCATGTGGCACAAGGCCTTTTAACGTGGGCATTCCTGAGCCATTAGGCCCGGCCAAAAAAATAGCCCATTCGAACCCGTATAAACGGGTTCAGGGCCGATTTAACCTCCCGAAGGAGACTCCGCCCTTCGGCGTAGCCTCCTTCGGGTTCCTCTCGCCCGTAGGAAGAGAACGTTGAACGAGGGTGAACAAGCCTTTTTCAGTTCAGAGCCCATTGAACGTATAAACGGGTTGACTGACTCCGCCCTTGCCTCTCCCGAGGCGAACGAGTATTTATTAAGTATGGAATAGTCCATTATTATGATTATGGATCAGATCCCCTAACATACTGCAATCAATTGTAAGGCAAATCGATCCTAATTAGAAGAAAATCTACCAGAAATCGAAATTCAGAAAATCAGGAACATATTATTTTCTAAAATAAATTTATTCAATTATCTGTTAATTATTATTATTTTTAAAATTTTTGTTGATATTTGTACTGAAGAGAATGTCACATTCTACAAGAATTGAAAACCATTCGAAAAAAAGAATTGGTTTACATTTAAATTTCGGTAACTACTGCCAAGAACATATGTCTATAATTCTTAATATTCATTGCAAGGAGGAATGGTCAATTTGAAGATTTTGGTGCGGCACAGAGAACCAACTTTCCTTATGGTAGATGAAGCTATTGATTCACTTGTCTGAAAAATGAAAAGAGTTGAACTACTGTGTAATATATATCCTCATATATGTCAGGGAATGCTGGCCAATTAAAAGAATAAAGGCGAAGAGACAGAGATAAGATTCTACAGATTGATAGTGAAAATAGAATGAATTAAACATATAGGTCATTAGGTAAAGTCCTAAAGAAAATGTAAACCCAAAAATTGCCTTGTGAATAGAATCAGAGGTAGCTGAAAGGTTTAGAACATATTTTGTAGGAAAAGGGGTTGGAGAATTTAACACTCACAGGACATATTGATGAAAGGTTGAATTGAAAAACAGGAAGGAAACTACCTAATGAGTTTAAGGAATTGGATAGAAATGCAGAGACAAAGGGTTACGGTTTGTGATTGATTCATTTGTTTTGCAGGTTATTTAAAGCCAGAAAATATTTTTACATTGAAGGTGAATATATATATATATATATATATATATATATATATATATATATCCTCATCGATAGTGCAACTCGAAGTTTCATGCACAACGCAATCTTCAGGAGATGAGTATAGACTGGCCGTTAAAGGGAAACAACAGTCTAACTTTCAATAGCTCATGTTACAGAAAATTTGGAATCCCAGTTTTTCAGTATTCCTATTGTTTTCGGCAATTTTATACGTGATTTTTTTGCGACTAATCTTTTCGTTCGATAACAAATTTTATGACTTGCAATAATCGAAATTAATTGCGAAATCAAGTGACGGTCACCCATCGAATAAAAATAACTGTTGTAAGGAAAGTAAGGACCTACGTGCATCAAATTGGCGACAGAAGAATTATCGTTGAACTTTTAAAAGGTAAGCTTAAATATTAATGTAATACTTAAATGCGGCGATCAATTTTGAGTTCTTCTCTAGTTTCTTGCTGCCTATCGCATACGGCAGCAGGATGCCTCGCTAAAAGAAATCTCCGCCAAGAGAGGACCAGATTGCTGTCAAGAGAGCCAAGGCTGCAGCGAGGAAAAGAAAACTCCGTGCAAATGAAAGCCCAGATCAAACGTCAGCCAGGAGAGCTTCAGATGTTGAGAATATGCAAAGGCTTTCAAACTACCGAACAAGCCGAAGGCCAAAGCAAGAGTCCTCCGCAAGAGCTAGCTTAAATACCATTAGATAGGCAGCTTTTTTAATATATATATATATATATATATATATATATATATATGCTTATTTAGCGTGTTTTTAGTTAATACTGTTAATGGTAACATCGTGAATAATCACAGTTCATTGATGAATACAGGTTGAAAATCCTTTATCCGAAATTCTTGGAATCGGAAGAGATTCGGTTTTCAGATTTTTTCGAATTTTGGAATACAGACTGTTTAATTTTTATATAACATCTATAAAATGGGGCAACTTGGGAATTCAACCCAAATATAAACATAATATCCTTGTTACAATTCATAACACAGATTGTACATATACCCTGACGGTAGTTTTATATAAATAGCATATACGCTGTAAGTAGTTGTATATAAAATTCAATAAATTTGGTATCCATACATATACGCTACTCATGTAATGCTGACACAGTTTTTTTAAGTGGTGAAATTAGGATTTCACATAAAAATAATATTTTGTACTTTCTGTACATGTATAAAAACCATGATGACTACTTACAAAATATATATATATATATATATATATATATATATATATATATATATATATATATATATATATATATATATATATATATATATATATATATATATATATATATATATATATCACGGCGGTATAATGGTTGGCCAGCATGGTTCGCGAGATTAGGTACGACTGAGTAATGAGTTCGTTCCTCACTGGGTACCCCCTAATTTCGGCTTTGTGCCACGATATATTTGTATATATATATATGTGTGTATGTATGTGTGTATATATATATATGCGTGTGTGCATATATATATATATATATATATATATATCTGTATGTCCTATTTTATTGTGTATGTGTATTTATATTTAAGTATATTTCTGTTTGTATGAATGTGTGTATATATTTGTATGTTAGACTATATGTATATTGCTGTGTGTTGGTGTTTGAAGGTATATTTATGTATCTATATGTTAGTTCGTTTATATATGTATTTGGTTGAATGTTGTTGTATTTTTATGTATGCATGTATATATGGGTAGTTGTTATTGTAGATAGATATATTTATTTATATATATATGTTTATTTGTAGATATGTATGTATGTGTGTATATATATTTATGTATGTTTGTGTATGTATATATATATGTGTGTGTGTGTTGGCACCTATTATGTATGAGTTTGTTTGTGTGTATGTGTGGGTATGGAAACTTTGGTATATCATGACTGTTTTTTTATATATCTAAGTATGTGTGCATAAAAGTCTATGTGTATATATGTGTGTGTATTTAGGTTTATATGTATATGTGCGTACATGTGTACTTGTTATCATAGATATGTATATGTACGTATATGTTTATGTTTATATATTTATTTGTATGTATTTCTGTATGTATATGTATGTATGAGTATATATTTATGTGTGTTAATTTGTTTTTGCTGCCGTGTATATATATATATATGTATATATTTATGGATTTCTTTTATCCTGTTTTTCTTTGCCAAATATATAATGAAACTATTATCAACTTATATGATTAATAATATATATATTTTTATTGATATTTATGGTTTTAGAATTTTCGTTTTAATATATTAAATAATACTATTTTAAACATTTTTATCTTTTGTATATTTGCTCCCTTAAGTTATAATTCAATAAGTGGTTAGCATTTATTTAAGTCTGAAATATTTACTGGTTGTGATTTCTCAATATCTATGCCATTGTCTGTGGATGTATGTATGTGTATATATCGGTGTCTATGTGTATGTAGAGTGTATTCACATTTCACTGTGTGTGTGTATAAGTGTTAGTTTCCACGTCTCCTTTTTTCATAAAGGGCTGTAGAGATGTTCATGTATTCCCCCCACGTCTCCCTTTTTTTTAGTGTGTGTGTGTGTGTGTGTGTGTGTATCTAATTATGTCTGGGTGCTTATGTATTATAATCTGATTGTGTTTTTGTTGTGTCACGCGTGAGTTTAAGACCATATTCACAAACTTTAAAATAAAAACGGAAAAGAAAGGGAAAAAGAAAAAAATATATATACATGTATTATCAAATGACCGGATGTATTGTAGCATCTTGTCTTGTCGAATGTAATTTCAATGAAGAATTGAATTGAATAAACATATATATTTTTTCTTTTCTCAATAATTTTGTAGTTTTTAAACTTAATAGTGATTAAATTTGGATTTTAAAAATTGCCAGTTTTTAATTTTAATATTAAATTTTATCATATAAATTTATAATTATTAGTTAGTATAAATTATTTTTAATATTACACGTATTTAAAGATCTGAATAGCTATTATAGCAGGATTTAGTTGTCAAGCTTTTGAATCTTTCTATACTTCGTTTTTGATTGGTTATTCTAGCTTTTGTAACAATGTTTCCCCCTAGTGTAGGATCGTTAATTAATCTGAAACTTTTAAAACCATCTATTTTCTTTTCAACATCATCACTTGATAAGACACAGTGTGTTGAAACAAAATGGCTATTTTTGTAGTGATTTTATAACATACTTATGTTATAATTTTTTTATAAAAAAATATATATATATATATATATATATATATATATATATATATATATATATAAATGCAATATCAAACACTACTCCAAATCAAGAATGAGAAATTTGAAGGAAAGAGTATATTATCGATGGAATTTCTGAGAGTGTGAGAAGGAAAATTCGATAAGCTATCAGCTGTTGTGTTTTGATTAAAATGTTATAATACATACAGGTATAATATTTGTATAAAAACAAAACATGGATTCTGATTACAGTTAAATGTAATGAAAACTGAAAAAAGTCAGCATTTTATTTGTAAAGCCACAACGCTATAAGCATGCTACGGATAGCCATCTTGCTTTCTAAAAGTTTTAATTTGTGGCAAATCATGTTAGCACATGAAAATCTTTCGGATTTTGGAATTTCGGATAAACGATATCAGTTAAATGAAATTAGTAATATAAAATTACCACAGGTAGGTTTTCAAAGCTTCCAGGAACATGTAAAACAAGTCTAACTTAATGAGAGACCCTGACAGGTAATGCAGGTTCACATTAGACAATAAATAATGTCTAAAGGTAATTCCTTTTTAACAGAAAACCCAGGTAAACCAAGGTGTAACCTTTGATGAACAAACATTATATTACAATAAAAAATTAACTATCTAGGGAGACAATTCAAGAAGAGCTTAATTTCTGATTTAAACTATATTTAGCTTAATAGATGCAGATTTATAAACAAATAACGTTTTAAACCAAATCAAATTTCAAGAGGCTAACACAAAAGAAAATTGGTAAAAAATATATAATCAGTTATGTTATGTCTTTTGATTCCTTGGGGAACATAAGTCCGCAACAAGACCTCTCCAACGGACGCGGTTCCAGGAGATCCTCTTCAGCTCGGCTCGTGTCGTGCCGCCTGCCTTCACCTCTTTGTCTTTACTTCTGCGCCAAGTAGACCCTATTTTCGCTTCCCTTGTGGATTCCAGTCAAGGGCCTGCCTGGTGACACTAGAAGCAGGTTTGCGGAGTGTGTGGGCGATCCATCCCCATTTCCGTTTCTTGATGCAAACAAAGAGAAAGCGTATGCTTAAGGAAGAGGCAGATGAAATTTCTGGGACACGGGATGAGAAAGGAGGGTCTGGAGAATTTGATACTCAGGGGACGAATAGAAGGAAAAAGAGACAGGGGAAAGAAGCGCGTGATATACGTAGCGGGCTTGGGCAGGTGGATGGCGGAGAGTGACCTGGGGGAGTTGGTAGAAACAGAAAACCTGTTGAGAGCCAGAAGGAATAAAGGGAAGTAGATGGCCATGATTGCCTACGTCTTGAAAGAAAAGATGTCAATCTCGATTGGGGCTGGCCTGGTCCTGTCCCACAGTTGGTCGCTTGAGACGTCTTCCGGTCACCTGATGTAGACATCAGTTGGTAAATTTGTGAAGTTTGTGCGTGTTGGTCTTGGTTACCCACTAGGTTTCTGAGCGGTAAAGTAGAACCGATTTGACGTTGGTGCTGAAGATCCGGATCTTGTTGTAAAGGGTTGTCGATTTCAAGATTGGCCACAGAGTATTGAAAGCGTGTCGGGCTTTGTCGATCAATTAAACATGAAACTAACTACCTTTCACTTGTAATTCAGATTATATGAAACGTGGCAATAATGAACGTGAATACATTTCAGTAAAACTTAAGGAGGAAGAAGGAAGACAAAAACGAACGCACATACGCACAAACACACATACGCGCACGCACACACAGACACAAACACACCTGAAGAAGGCCGGAGCGTACAACGGTCGAAACTTTACGAATATGGCAATGAAGATGAGGATAACAGTCCGAATTATGTAAATAATGTAAATACTCATAATAACTTATCTCAGAGATATAGACAGATAGTGAAGCCATGGCACGTGGAACTAGAACAATCTGCCCCGTTGACCGAAATAAAGGGTTCGGTTCGAAATTCCAATGACCTGGAGAAGTACAAGTAGGTATGAAATGGTATGAATTTATATCTTTTCCCACGGTTGTGGGTTGAAATAACTTCGTCGTATAGCCCTAATTTTTCTTCAGTCTACTGCAGAAAGTAACGGGAATTCCTCTGCCAAGTTAGTTATGAAACGAATAGAAACATGATCGTCTAAGCACGCATTGTACCTAAGAAGGAGTTGACATATATATATATATATATATATATATATATATATATATATATATATATATATTAAAAAGAAGAGAAGAGAGGTGCCGCTAACGTTTTTGGTTGTAATGTGGATACATATACAACACAATAGAATAAAGCAGAATATAAATAATACTTTGAAATGGTGAATAAAAATATCAAAAATAGAGTAGAAACTGAATTTAATAATTGATTACCTCCAGGTATGTTTGTCAGAATTACTTCCTCTGTTTTCTTTTAATTAAGATGATTGCATCACTTTCAATATATTCACATTTTAGAAATTTCTGTAAGTTGCACTATGAAAATCTTTATACGAAATCATAAAAAATATAAAATTTCAAATCGCCTTTCAATTTGAAATTTTATATTTTTTATGATTTCGTATAAAGATTTTCATAGTGCAACTTACAGAAATGTCTAAAATGGGAATAAGGATATCATTACAAACCAAGTGTTCAATTTTATATAAACAGAAGAATAGACTATATGCAGGAATTCTCTTCAAAATTATTAACCCTTACACCCCTTTTTTAAAAATAATTGCTCTAGCCTTTACCATAAAAAATTTCATTCTAATAATGAATATGCTTATAAAACGCGTAAATTTCAAGAATTAGTTATTCAAAAAAATAAATTCACTTGAAGATGGAACAGAGCTTGGTACTTTAATTCAAATAATTATATTGAAGTTTTCTGCTCTTGTTTTGAAACATGAGAACTCTTATGTAGCGTTGGAATCATATTTTTAAATAAATAATTATATATATATATATATATATATATATATATATATAAACTTCAAGCGTTATTATTAGTCGATATTAATCAAAAATATAGTACTGGTAACAATGTATAGCTTGTAACAACTTTAATTCCCTCATTAAATAACTTCTTATTATAAATCCTAGATGCCAATCTAGTAGCACTCTTAAATACATGACGTCAAGGCAGCAGAGAAAAATCATCAGAACTGTTGCCATGAAAATATTTGTAGAAAAACAGGTAAGTTATTTTACGTCGAAAAGAAAGTGACCTTTTTTGCATCCTCCCCCAAACCTCATTGTCCACTAATATTATCATTATCATTATCTATCTATCTATCTATCTATCTATCTATCTATCTATCTATCTATCTATTAATGCATGTTTCATTAAATAATATAGACAAGTTTTGTCTGTTTATTTTAAGTACGTTCCTTTCATATTGTCTGATAAGCTTAATCACATTATCGCTGAAAGACGAAAAGAAAACACCATATTGATACATGTTTAAATCCAATCTAAGCTTTCGGCTTACATAAGCCATTATCAAAAATGACAATTACAATTAATCAAACAATACACGGACGAAACAAAAATGATAGTCCGCCCTTGCTGCATGAAAAATTTCAAAGTAACGACAAACTCGTATATACGAGACGCGGAAGCGAAAATCGTGTTGCAGCTCGTGACGTCACACATGACCACGCGAGAGTGAAAAACGAGAAGTATTAAGTATGAAACGCCGTTAGTATAAACCAGTGGCTTCTGTTATAAATTATAGGCATTATATGGTATTTTCCTTTCGTCTTTTAACGATAATGTGATTTTAAAATTGCTGCCTAAATATACTATATATATATATATATATATATATATATATATATATATATATATATATCGGTCCATGATATCCTTAGCGTTCTTTTCTAGAAAGTGTCCTTCTGAAATTACCAGCAATACATTTTTGAGAAAAAAATTACCAGCGATACGTCTTTGAAAATATATGACCAGCAGTAAAACTCATGTCGTTATTCAATAACCTTTTAAGATTGATATGTCGTAAAACAAACCAAATCAAAACAAACCAAGCAACGTGTGACATAAGAAGAAGAAAAAGAAGAAGAAAAAGAAGAAGAAGAAAGTGACTGAAGTTGAGATGATTGGTCAGGATCGATTACGTTAAAGACGCTTCTTTGAATTTTGTCAAGAAAATTGAAATATACAGCAAAAGGACCAGACCAGATCTGGCAAGAGTATCCAGACCAATGGTAGATTTATAAATGCGTAATTTCCTTACAATAGACGTAGCAGTTGATTCGATACAGTCGCACCGTAACGATAGACTTGACGAAACGGAAGCTATATTGTTTGTCCGAAAGGAGCCCATGTGAAGTGAGATGCTTAACCAATTCATCATTGATTGAGTACTTTGCCGAAAAGAAAAGACATTTTGAGGTTCAGATTGTCTCCCAGAGTTTTTAAAAACAAGAACTACTTAGGACTTCCGACAAGTTGGAAAGCAGGAAGCAGCGAGGCATTTGTTGTGAAGATAAGAATGAACGGGAGCCAATTCAGAAACACTTTTTTTTAAAGAAAAACGGCAGGGATTTTGTCAAATCCACTTGTCTTGTGGGGATCTAATTTAGAATTGATATCAGAAACTAATGCGCCTATCACTCAGTTGAGTCTATATTCTAGGGTAGCGTTTCTCAACCTGGGTTTCCCCATAACCCTAAAGTTCCGCAAAATGTCCCCAAGGCTTTAGCGAGAACAGATGAGATAAGCTAATGAACTTTTGACGTTTAATTTAATTTCATATAATCATTATTACTAAACACACACAATACATTCTTGGTTATTGTAATATTGTAATATAGATCTATCTAACCTATCATGTTATTAAAAACATAACAATCATTGGAAATATATTTATTGATGTCTGTACCACGCCATTGTGAAACCATCTTCGCTAGTCAGGGCTCACTCAGCGAATGGGACCTGTACTTACTTATAAGCACCTGTAGTTACTTATTTCTTTGTTTGTTCTTTATTTTTACAGAAATACCTAATCAACCCAATGTGGCGATTTTTGAAGAAGAAAAATTCCAATTTATTGGTCCACAGGACATTTTACCTTGATTTACCTTATGTCATTCAACATTGCCAGTAAAAGATAAAAAAATAAAAAACGGATGTAACGATTATCTGTTTTAGTTCTGTTTACATTTATATTATAAGTACATGATATTGATTACTTATGTTTATTTATTACGTGTGAATGAAAACTCCCTGATGAAGAATTATAAACGAACAGAATGAATTTTATTTAGCATTACCGAAAGATTTGACAAAGAATTATTCATTTTTTCTTAAACCAGTTATTCGAAAATATATCCTATGATATTTACCATGTAAACTACGATGAAAATAAAATGAGAAAGATATGGTATATAATTTTGTTCCTCGAGACATGTAATTTATTTTAAGGGTTACACAAGGTGTGGCACCATGCATAAGTTGGCAGGCTGAGGGGAAATATTCATAAATATATGATTTTTTTTTTACGGTTTGTCAACCATTTGATAATTATTTAGAGCTGAAAAATATTTGGGTTTTGAGAATAATTCTTTAATTGCGTTCAAGCGATCTGGGAGAGAGAAAGAGAAGAAGAAGAAAAAGAAAGAAAAAAATATAATACGAAAACCAGGTCATAAGCGAACACACACACACGCTCGATTGATACATAACAGATGTTGGAAGATATCCCGGCCAAACACCTGACCTACTTCCGTGTCCACGAAAAATGGAAGTTTGTTATCAATTTGGTTGAAGAAATAAAGTTTAGAGACAATGGAAAAAAATATGATAGGTAACAGGTGGGAAGTTTATCTAAGGATATGCAGGCAAACCATTAATACGAAAACCCAGACCATTCCAGAATTGAAAATAAAGCCACACAAGAATGATGTTGGCTGAAAATGTTTTTTTGAGATAATGAAAAATTTTATTATCAGGCCTTTGGCCGCGAAAGAAAAAGGGAAGTATTTTTATTAGTTCACGAAAACGCCACCCAGTCTGAGAAATCCCTTTCTTAGATCGTATCCAATTAGCGATAAACTGTTTGACAAATACCACGTGTAAAAGAAACCGAGAGCGTCATTTCGGTCACGTACGAAAAGGGCAATTTAAATTTTTGTTTCTTTAAGCAAGGTGTTTCTTCCCCCAGAACAAAGCCACGGATTGTCCACGCCCGATTAAAGACGTCACGAAGGAGGGAGGAAAGATACCGACCAGAGCCTCATTGGCCGAAGGCGGTCACATGATACATGAAGGAGGAGGAAAGACACTCGACCAGGACCCCATTGGCCGAGAGCGGTCACATGACGTGCGAGAGAGGAGGAAAGATGCCCGACTAGGACCCCATTGGCCGAGAGCGGTCACATGACATACGAAGGAGCGGGGAAGCGGGTATACTCCCCCAGAGGCACAGTAAGGGAGTAGGAGTGAAAGTAAGTTACCGAAAATGGAAAATCCCTAATCAGAAATAAGAAGGGTGGATACGAATTTAGAATTATCAAGAAAACCCTGGCGCCGACAGACCCACCCCAGTTTTGACTGCATCAATAAAAGCGAGACCCCAACCGACAGAAATCAGTTGCAGCGCGGACGGCGAGAGAGATTTGCGCCGCGGACGGCGAGGGAGTTTGAGCGCGGACGGCGGGCCCGGTTCATTCGCCCCTTTGCGGGCCTAAGAAGAGAAGTTCGTCCAACCCAAGCCGAAGTGAATAAGCTCGTCCAACCGAAGCCGAAGAGAAGAAGTCAATTCGCGCACTGACGGCGGAGATGAGTGAACAATAATTCAGACTCTGAAGAGAGAGTTAGTTGCAGCCGCGGACGGCGAGAGAGATCAGCCGTGAACGACAAGCAGAGATCAGCGCCCAGTGTTGAAACCAAACCACACACCGAAATGCAAATTTCTAGAGAGCAGGCAACTCGAAGCCTTAAAGTTGCCTGGTAGAAGCGTGGTGCCACGGTCCACAGAACGGGTCGGGAGGTAGGAATAATCTTGTGTAACGAGCAATTAGATATAAAAAGTTGTTACCTTTTTCTTCAATATTTTTGACCTTGTGAGTTTTTATTTTTCTTGTGTGTTATCACCCCGTTGGACTCAGCTTGCATACGGTCCAATCCCTGTTTGATCCCGTCTGTCTAAGATCTAATCACAACGTGGGTAGGCAGACCGGAGATCAGTGCAGTTACCCTGGTAACCAGGCGTTGGAAGCGGGTTGGGAACGACGAGGCTGATATTCATCTAATCAAAGGGTTAGAACGTCACACTTGGAGCAGCGAGGAGCGAACAGCTGGCGCCGCGAATGGGATCGAACGACACAGTCGACGCTGCGACCAGGGGGGACGACGTCACAAAGGGTAAAAAGGTTGAGAAACGCTTTTCACAGAGGTACTCTAGATGAGTCGAGAGAACTTTTGAGCAAAGCCTTATCCACGGTAGATGCCAATACTTAAACTTCATTGAAGTGGGGGAGGGACTGAAGATTTGTTATTGTTCAGCACATTCTTGCAGAGTCGCCAGTAGCACCTAGAACAAAAATTCTGACAGGTTGTACCAGGGGTAGAGACCTCATTCACCAAGTGGGGTGATTTTTTTTCCAGTTACAAATTTTATATCTGAAGTAAATAATGCATAAAATGGAATTTAATGAATATATAATCTAATAAAAACAGACATAAAACTGAAAATCAAGACAAGTTCAAACAAATACTTTATTCGCCTTTCAGACAAATTAATGACTTCTTTGGCATTTCTTCTTTTGAGATAGCATTTTGATATTAGTTTCTAAGATGGTGGTTTTTAG
>CAHIKZ030003780.1:52500-82500 GCA_903632075.3 Acanthosepion pharaonis
TCAGAATTATGGCTACAGCGGTTGCTGCTGAAAGTTTAACGAGAAAAGATTCGATTATAATTAGTAGAAATTCCACGGTGGTTAGCAACCTATCCACAGATGGTCAACTGTTCGATGGAAGATATGCGAAATCAGGGTCCTTTGATTTGGGACATGTGAAAAAAGGATCTCTCTTTATTGTTTCTGTTGGGGATGGATCTATGAATCCTGGATTTGTTGACGATAATTCCGATAAAAATATGTCCGGCGACTGCGGCCTTCCACAGAAAAACGTGTCCTTCGATGGGCATCCGGATTTTAATGGGAAGTCAGATAACATTTCAGTGATGGTTATCGCACCTTTTGAAGAACCAGTGAATGATTGGAATTTTAACACAAAACGTGCAAAATCAGGTGAAAGAAAACGGCAAAAGATTTCAAACGAACAACGCGAAAAAGAGAAGTCGTAAGTGTTAAGAAATTATTAATATTGATGTACAAAAATGATTTCAATATCTAAAGATTCAGATCAATCGTTTTAAATTTTATTTGTTTCATTTTGTCCACCTCTAACTTGTAACAGAAAAAAAAAAAACTTCTTCTTCTTTTGTTTGTTCTGTTCCTTCGGGACGTTGGTAATCAGGTCTTTACATGTCTTGTTTTTGTAGCCCTTAATAAATTTGATCTTTTTGTTATCTCTCCTAAACCTTGTTCCGCCATCCATATACTCAAGCTCGCTAGGTGGGTAATGAGTTATTTTCCTCTGTCCCTCTTGTCTTTATTCTACATGTGAGTATCAAATTTTCAAAGCCCTCTTTCCTCATTATGTGCTCTAGAAATTTCAACCGTCTCTTTCCGTCCAATATAGCCCTTAATAAATTTGATCTTTTTCTCCTAAACCTTGTTCCGCCATCCATTTACTCAAACTCGTTAGGTGTGTTATGCGTTGTTTCCCTCTGTTCCCTCTTGTCTTCAATCTGTCCTGTGAGTATCAAATTTTCCAAGCCCTCTTTCCTCTTTATGTGCTCTAGAAATTTCAACCGTCACATTCCGTCCAATCTAGCTATTAATAAATTTGTTCTTTTTGTTATCTCTCCTAAACCTTGTCCCGCCATCCATTTACTCAAGCTCGCTGGGTGGGTTATGCGTTGTTTCCCTCTGTTCCCTCTTGTCTTCAATCTGTCCTGTGAGTATCAAATTTTCCAAGCCCTATTTCCTCTTTATGTACCCTAGAAATTTCAACCGTCTCTTTCCGTCCAATATAGCCCTTAATAAATTTGATCTTTTTCTCCTAAACCTTGTTCCGCCATCCATTTACTCAAACTCGTTAGGTGTGTTATGCGTTGTTTCCTCTGTTCCTCTTGTCTTCAATCTGTCCTGTGAGTATCAAATTTTCCAAGCCCTCTTTCCTCTTTATGCGCTCTAGAAATTTCAACCGTCACATTCCGTCCAATCTAGCTATTAATAAATTTGTTCTTTTTGTTATCTCTCCTAAACCTTGTCCCGCCATCCATTTACTCAAGCTCGCTGGGTGGGTTATGCGTTGTTTCCCTCTGTTCCCTCTTGTCTTCAATCTGTCCTGTGAGTATCAAATTTTCCAAGCCCTATTTCCTCTTTATGTACCCTAGAAATTTCAACCGTTTCTTTCCGTCCATTATGGCCCTTAATGAATTTGATCTTTTTCTTATCTCTCCTAAACCTTGTTCCGCCATCCATTCACCCAAGCTCGCTAGGTGGGTTATGCGTTGTTTTTCCCTGTCCCTCTTCTCTTCAATCTGTCTAGAGAATATCAAACATTTCATACCCTTTTTACGTATTTATGTGACCGAGATTTTTTAAATATCTCTTTCTGATGTTAAATATAAGTATTTTCCATTTTCTCTAACTCTTCTGTCAATGGTATTCCCAGCATCCTTCTGTAAAACCTTATTTCTTTTGCTTCAAATCTGTTCTTCATCTGTTTGGATAATTTCCAGCATTCAATGTCATATAGGAGAATGTATATTAAACGCGTCAGTACTCTTTTCACGAGTTTCTTGTTTCTTAATACCTTTCTTAGCTTTGGAAAGGCATCTTTCGCTATGATAATTACTCCTTCGGATTTCAATGTCGCACTTTCCGTATTTTGCTAAAATATTCCCAGAAATTTAAATTGTTGTACTTGGTATCTACAATTTGTAATTTGTATTTTGGGCTGTTCATTTTGCTAACATCCATGCATTCCATTATCTTGCAATTGATCTTTAGTCCTTTCTTCTCGCTTTCCTTTACCACTTTCTGTGTTGTTTTAGTTTCCTTTCTGTGTCTGCTATCAACACTGTGTCATCTGCATATCATATGTTGTTAACTGATGTAATGAATATACATACACCTGGTTCACCCTCTCAGTAATATGATTGGCTGGTGTCAGCCATAAATACAGACTGATGTAGAGGTACAGGGACGACGCCTATTGTCTTTGCCTACACCTATTGCCTACCACTACGACGAGGACCATTCCATTACGGTTACCTGCTAGATTGTCCTACTCAACAACCACTTTGCTACTTCGAACAAATATATCCCTTTCCGGGACATATCATTAACATTGTGGGCGCAGACATTAAATTCAGGCAGGACGTCTTATTCTCTCATTATGTACTCTAAAAATTCCAACAGCCTCTTTCTGATGTTAACTATAAATGTCCGTTTTGTTTCTATTTTCTTTAAAACTTACACTCATGTTCAGTCCATGGTATTCTCAGCATCCTTCTGTAGATCCCTATTCTGTTGCTTCAAGTCTCTTTTTTATTTGTGAGGAGATTGTCTAGCATTAACTCCCATGGACGGTTATTACATTACATTAAAATTCAGTCCACTTATCTTTGTTTCTAATGAACTTTTCCTGTTTCTTAAGACTTTGCTTAGTTTTTGGCAAACATCTTTCCATATTTCAATGCAACTTCGGATTTCAGTGCCACACTATCTGTCCTCTGTGAAAACACTTCCCAGATATTTAAATTGTTGTACGTGTTTGATTTTGGTATCTCAAATTGTAATTTGTATTTTGAGCTGTTTCTTTTACGTTCGGACTAATCTTTATATATATATATATATATATATATATATATATATATATATATATATATATATATATATGACTCAAACATTAATATTCCATGGTTATAATCTATTACATTGAAATTATAATTCATTAGACCTACAAATTCAACTACAAATTCAAATATATATATATATATATATATATATATATATAAGCAAAAACCGAAAGAGAGAGGAGGGAGAGAGAGAAAGAAAGAGGGAGTGAATGAGTGATAGAGAAAGAGTGTGAAGTCGATCAAGTCGTTTATTTGATGTTTTGTGTCTTTTTTCTCCCAAAGTCAAACACCTTCAAATGAAATGACGTCGCCTGAGATTTTGAAGAAATCACAGTCTTCGAGATTAGCGATAAGAGACTACCTGATGGCTCTGTCGTTATTCCTCATTACCTTTATAACCTACGGATGCACTGGGTCGTTATCCATACTGACAATAGAATGGTTAAAAGAATTTCAAGATTCAAAATCCCTCATTTTATACGTGCCCAATTTGGCAACTGCATTGATGTGTGCCGTCGGTAAGTTTTCACAAAAAACCTTGTTTTTTATTCTATTTATTTTCTTTCTACTCATCTTCAACGAAAATAAAAAAAAAGGTGAGGGCTATGAGTTTTGATGCAAGTCAATTTGTTTTTTAGATTATATCAGAGATTACGTCTGCTCACTTGTTTGTCATCTCCTCTTCTCATATGACATAATGTTCATATTGTGACACGATGGCTTTGGTAATTGGCACTTAGCAAATTATTAAGAAGAAAATCTTTTTTTTCTGACAAAATTCTATCAAAAATAGGATTTTTGTTGAAAACAAAATATTTTCCTATAATTTCGTTAATTTAAACGTCACTAGGTTTAATAAGTTCGAGTTTGCCAAAATTCAAACATCTGTTGTTTATTTTTGCTTCCGTTGTCCGTCGGCATTTTGAAAGGTCAATGCGAGTTCAAAGAGTGTCAAAAATTCACAGCACCGCCATCAGTTGCATTTGAGTTACTTACAGCATCCTGTCTGCCTTCAGACATAAAGTTCAAATGCCAGATGCAATCAAATTTCGTTCATCCCCCTCAGATAGGTGGACCAATAAGATAAATAAAAGCAGTACCGAATCAAGGATTTAGAAAGTGTTTCACCCCACCTCCATATATTATAACCCGAACTATGATTGGTTGACCAATGAGAATATAACACGAAATGCTCTGTAATTGGATCACCAATCATAAGCCTTTTTTAGTTCGAAAATTTCGTCCATAAGGGCTGAAGCTATAAGTTCTACAACAAATAGACCGAAGACGAAAAAACATGATGCATATCTTCCCCTCTGACACCAGATTCTTTCCAGCAAGTAGAAGACATTGCGAAAGTCCGGCTCATTGAAGAAAATCCCAGACTCTGAAGCAGCTACTCAAACTGCGGTAATCCCATACCGACAAAGGAAGAGGAAGTGACGTAGGGCGTAGGTTTCTGTTTGGTCACTTGCTATTTCAAGATCAGCAATGGCAGTTATTTATATATCCGTTGTTGCGTGCTTAGTGGGTTTTCTTGCTTCAGGATCGCTACTGGAATAAGCATTGTTTCGGTAGGGTCTGTTGGGTGAACAGGTATGTTGTTGAGAGACCAGAGACTTGTCATGACCCCAAATCATAAAATCATTGATACGGCGATCCTGCGGACCATTTAGAGCGTATTCATAACAAAGAAGTCCGTGTATATATATATATATATATATATATATATATATATATATATGATCCTTCACAAATCTTGACGGGTTTTAACTGCTGAGCCTAAAAAGACATACAAGTGTAACAATCTTTTACACAAAGCATCCTAAAAATGCAATTCTCTCAAAAGTAACTTGTACCAAAAAAAAAAGCAAAAACCAAAAACCAAAAAAAAAAACCCCCAAAAAAACCCAACCCAAACGATTGAATATCAGGTCATCCCATAAGTTCTGTCCGAGTTTTAACTTTTTGTTAAAATGAGCAAAATTTAAAGAGTATTTTATAATGCCTAATGGAGCTTAACATTATTTTTATGTTTAGATGCAATTAAACTGATCAAATTTTATTTCAGAGAACAATAAAATTAAATTTTGTTATTAAAACCCCGCTAACATGGAAGTACTCAAAAGATTTATGAGTTCAAGAAAGGAAACTCAGCAGCCGAAGTGGCTAGAAACATTCACTCAGTTTATGGTGAGGAATGTGTGAATGAAAGATCTTGCAGAAGATGGTTTGCAAAATTCAGAGGTGGAGATTTCACCATTGAAGATGAAGATCGAACCGGACGCCCAGTTGAGTTTGATGAAAAGCTTCTTGAAGCAGCCCTTGAAGAAAATCCTGCTTTATCAGTTGAGGAATTGGCAATGGTTCTCAGTTCAAATCATACAACTGTTCATCGTCATCTTCAACAACATGGAAAAGTTTCTAAACTTGGAAAATGTGTGCCACATGAATTGTCCGAAAACAACCTCAAATCCCGAGTTGACATATGCTCTTCTCTCCATTCTCGCCAACTTGTTTCACCTTTTTTGGATAGACTTGTGACTGGCGACGAAAAATGGATCTTTTATCGAAATGTTAAGCGTCGTAGACAGTGGCTTGGTAAAGGGGAAGGACCCCAGCCACAGCCGAGAAGGGAACTTCATGGGCAAAAGGTTCTTCTTTCAATCTGGTGGGATCGCCAAGGAATAATCCACTTTGAATTCTTACCACCTAATGCAACAATTAATGCTCAAATATACTGTCAGCAATTACAGCGTTTGAACCAAGCTTTCAGGAAAAAGACCTGCTCTAGTGAATCGAAAAGAGGTGATGTTTCATCAGGACAATGCGCGACCCCACAGAGCAAGAATCACGTCACAAAAGATCGAAGAACTTGGTTGGGAGAAAATTCCTCATCCACCTTATTCTCCCGATCTTGCTCCTTCAGACTACCATTTGCTTCGTAGCTTAGATAATCATTTAGAAGAAACAGCTTTTGTAACACAGGAAGAGGTTAAAACTGACATTTGTGAGTTCTTCAAATCAAAGCCAAAAGAATTTTACAGTAATGGAATTAGTAAACTTGTTAATAGATGGAAGGAAGTCATAGATAATCAGGGAAAATACATTGTTGATTGAATCTGTAATTAAATGTAACATTTGGTCACTTGTTTTCTTTATTCAAAATTCGGACAGAACTTATGGGATGACCTGATATTTCTTCAAGGCTAACTTTTTTAAAGTAGTAAAATAAATTTAAGTTCCATTCTTGCTAAGATATTTTTGCTTGCTTCTGAAACTTACCAGTTATTATTAAGCGTAGATAAATTTGGTTTGGTTTATTTAGTTTAACGGCATATCAACCTCGAAGCTTTATTTAATACTAACAAAATATGAATAGAGTATGTCTTTTTTTTGTAAATCAGTTTTCATTGACATATTTTATAAAAACGGATTTTGTCGAGAGTCAAATGTATTTATGGTAATTGTATTTTTCAAAAATAGGTTACAAAACCATGTAAGTAGATTTAGTAAACTGTTCTTTTTTTGTTTCTTTTATATTTCCCTGTAGTGCCCAATTTCTTTAGCATCCTGGGTAAGACGATAAACTACATCCAACAGCAAGGCCTCTGATCAGCAGGTTTTGAGGATCTTGGAACCACCTCTTCATTGCTGGTGTTCCCAGGTCCCCACTGACGCGAGGTTATAGCACCTGTTAGGGGGTCCCAGCTGTGGGCAAATAGTTAACGTTCAAAGTAGGGTCAAAACACTATGAAAGTTTGAAAATAGGTTTTAATAGCAGCAATACATTTTTGTAAAAGATTATTAACAGCAATAAATTTTTGAAGAAACAATTATTACCAGCAATAATGTTTCGAAAATAAAATATTACCGCAGCAATACATTTTTTCGCAAAAAAAATATTAGCAGAAAAACATTTTGGGGAAAAAAATATTGCCAAATCTTGTTGGCATTAAATAACCCATTGAATTGTTGATATGCCGTAAAACAAACCAAACCAAACAAATTTCTTTAATGGAGTTTATGATGTTACTTGGATTGATAATTTTAAAAAAAGATCTTTTAAGTTATCAGATTTGTAGAGTTTGATTCGGGTTTGTTGGAGTTTATGGAAGTTTAGTAGAATGTGTTTGACCGTATATGATTCCTAAGCATAGTTAAATATTAAAAGATTTAGACATTAATTGCTAAAGCTATTAAGCTATACTTTAATTGATAGTCGATAATAGTTTACATCCATATAATTGATGTTATTGCTGAAACCTAGAAAAATGACCAAACTGAAAATAATCTCATGATCTCCAAGCAGTTCTTACTGAACAAACGTTTCCAACAAATTGAAAGATAATTTATCCAAAAATGAAATTCTTCAACTTCAGTTTTTGTCTATATTCAATCAGTTTTTATTGCATATTTAACGAAAATCCTCCCCGTAAAGTGGGAAATAATTCAGCCTTGGATTCCGACTTCTTTGTTTTCATTTAGTGTCTATACTCAAGAAGTTATTATTGAATTCTTAGCCCTAGAACATTAACTATCAATTAAAGTTAGACCTCTACTAACCATGCGTATATCATTCTCGATTTTGAAAATATCAACAAAAAAAAATATTAAATATAAATCTTTATTTGAAATATTTTACATGCAGGCACTTCAAACTTTGTACTTTGAGTTAACAATAATAGGAACTGAAAAACATTATTTAGCTAAGAAAATCAGTTATTGAAATTTGGAATTAAAAATAGGAAAATTTGCGCTGGGTACTATGGGTACCCATGGTTAGTGTTCTAGGGTTAAAGAAAATCCTTCCACGAAAATGAGAAATAATTTGTTCGACTTCTTTGTTCCCAATGCATGTTTGTGTTGTGGCCTTGTTATGACAAGAAATAAAGTCACAAGAGAAACATTGAGTTAAACAAACATATTAAAGAAATAGTAATACAAACAAGAGTGTTACAGCAAGAATGTTCGGTCCGACTGTCAGAGCTGACTGCTGAAAACTTCACCCCTCCGACAAAAGGGAGTACCTATTCTTATTTAAAGATGGGAGAGTCCATACGTGCGGGGGTAAATTACAATAACAGTTTGCATTCTACCATGTATTCTATATTCAAAATAAATTCACAAACTACAACAATAATTAAGAATTTCTCTATTTATTTAATTCCTCGCAGGTGTTATCGATGGAATTCTCATTACTCGGTGTGGAATATACAAAATTCTTCTTCTTGGGTGTTTCATACAAAGCCTCTGTCTTATGGGATCAGCTTTTAGTACCAATGCCATAACTTTGGTCGTTGTCCTTGGTTGCATATTTGGTAAGATATTTCACTTTCATTGTCTATTATACCCCAGTACGACTTTCGGCATAATCTATGACAACAATGAATATTTCATTGTTTGTTTGTTCGTTTGTTTCAGTTTGTAAGGATGGAAAAAAAATATTCATAGAAGTTTATAAAAAAAGTTATGAAAAAAATATACAGACCTAAAAATATGACAATTATTTTTAATCTGATCAGCGATAACTATACGCGTTATAAATTAAATTATTATACATTTTCTTTTCCTCATTTAATATATAGTTATTTCTCGTTAGCTGAATAAATTTAGAAAGGTAAAATTAATCCGTAAAATAGTTGATATTTTCATTTGTCAGCTATTATTAACAGGGTTCATTCCGAATTGTCTGTTCCCTTTTCACACGATGAAAAGCGAGAAAAATTTCAGAAAAGTTTAAAAACCAATTATAAAAATGGTATCTGTCTAGATCCCTGAAATGAGTTATTATTGCTCAGTGGATAAAGACGTTGGTTAGTATTGTGGTGCCCTCTCTCTAAAGAGTCTATGTTGGAATCTACTGCCTACTATAAAATTAATAGGAGAGAAGGCCTTGGGGGATCAGTCGAATAGATTGAACGCTGGGTCATCCGACACACACTCACTAGTCGTGTAATACTCTTCTGTTCCACGATGTTGTGACCAAGTAAATGGTTAAAGAAATAACAAAACAAATGTTACAGATATATCACATATTAAACAGTAAATAAAACAGAATACTATCCACCAAGGCCTTCTCTCCTACTAATCTTATAGTAGGCGGAAATGTCCACCATAGACTCTTTAAAGGGAGGACACCACAAAAGTTAGCGCCAGTGACTAGACCCAAAGAGTTGTGAGTTCAATACCAGACCACAGCAGTGGTGAACCAAACTTGGAGAGTTCAGTTAAAGAGAAATAACTGAGGCGTCTAGAAGAGGCATGGAACTGCAAAAATCTACCCAGGTGGACAAAATAAAGAGTTCGGCTCAAAATTCCAACCACCTGCAGAAGACCAAAGCGTACAAAGGTCGAAACGTTGTGAATATGGCAGTGAGGATAACAGTCCGAATAATATAAATAATGCAAGTAATCATAATACCTGATTTCAGAGATATAGACAGATATTGAACAAAAATTCCAATCACCTGAAGAAGGCCGAAACGTTGTGAATATAGTATTGAAGATGAGGATAACGATCCGAATAATGGAAATAATGTAAGTAATTATAAAAATGATGTCAAAGTGGCCGACAAATTTGAATTGGCGCATCGATAACTACATGAGTTATAAATTCTATAAGCCTTAAATATTATTTACTTCATTTGATCTGCAGCTATTTTCGACTTAGTATTGTTTATGTTAATAAATTGATGGGCGGGTGGTGCAACGACTCAGAATAAGAAATTGGAGAGTCGATTTCGATTTTCAGCCGAATTCGTTACATGCACTGACGCGCAAATACTCTTGGAAAATGTAAGGATCCATCTCTTCATCAAGCTATGGGTTAAATAGTAAAAGTTGTATCTGGAAAAATCATTTGTGTCTTCAAAAATAATTGTTAATGCGACATTCACTCGCAATAAAATAATTATTTTTACAATCCAAAAAATATTTTTCGGTTTTAAATAACATACAAAGGGTTGATAAACTGTAAAATTCTCAACAATCAACAAGAGGAAAAAGAAAGAAAAAATTGGTAGTTTTATTTTTGTTTTGTTTGATTTTGATTGGTTAATCAGGATTGACGTGCATTTGACTTGTTAAACAAACGTTAGAATAATTTCTGTTGTTCCAAATTTATGGAGGACAATACTTCCTTTCAATCTTCCAAGAAATTTACGGTTTCCAAGCCTGACTGAAAAAACGTAAATATTGTTTTATGTCTGTAACTGCATAATAAATCTCGTTTGTAAATGTATAATTCCAATGATAATGTATATCTTAATTGTGTATGTGTGTTTTGTATCCGTGTGTGTGTGTGTGTGGTATATATTATGTTTGGTGGTTTTTCGCATGGCGATTTGGGGAGGTTTTAGCGTATATACCGTTTGTCTTAGATAAATATAAGTTAGATTCTTTAAGAATGGATTCAATAAATATTAATGATGTAATAGAACAGTAACCAAAAATGTTATTTTTGCCAGATATCCTTAACGAGATCAATTCTGATTGACTGCTCGACATATCTGACAATTTGGTAGCTCGCATTACTACCACATTCAAAAATGTCTGGCACTAATCTAAAAGTGATATTTTTCCAGCCATTGCCAGAGAGATTTAGATTACTGTTCTATGCGTCCTATTTTGTTGTAGCCTTGACTAAACCCAACAAATGTCTACCGTTAATCTTGGTTTTCTTCGTTATACCATTGAATTTTAAGAAATGTTAACTTTTAGAAAAGTGAGAACGTTTTATTGGATCTTTTGAAACAATAATTAATCGAATTCACTTATGTGAAGAATTTCACAAATGTCAGATTCCAACCAATAGCTGATTGGTCTCATTTTTTTTTATTGATACATCAGTTTTTCTCTCCATAGTCTTCCTTACCCATTTGTAAGTTTACCATTCCTTTATGCCCTGAATATTGCTGTGACACCTGGTCTAGTACTTCTGCTATATATTTTGAGATTCTTGATAAAATAAAAGGAATATTCCTCAATATTATTGATTTGGAGATGTCATTTCAGCTTCAGTCAATTTCCCAACGTCGTAACGTACCTTCAATGTACCATTTCTAGAAATACTTTCGTGGTGAAAGTTCCGAAGATCTTACTTCTTTATTCAAGAAGAGTTAATTGATATTTCTAGGGAACATAATGAGAAATGACGGCTTGGAAAATTCAATACACACAAGATAAACTGACGGCAAAATAGAAAGAGGAAAACCATGCCTAACATACTTAGCTTGAGTCAATGGATGGCGGAGCAAGGTTTAGGAAAGAACAAAAAGAGAATAATTATTAAACCTATAAATGACAGTGAATTGTGGAAAACCACGACCGCCAAAGTCCTGAAGGGACACGGCACATAGAAGAAGAAGAAAAAAGAAGAAAAAGAAGAAGAAAATGCTTTCCCTTGTTGTTGAATGGGCTTTATTTAATTTTAGTCTTGACTTCCTCGTTTATCATTAATTTTAAAACAATATTTAATGTTATTTTTCCAGCTATTTCCAGCAAGTCTCTATGTTACTGTTATGGGGTCCACCCCTTTTTCATACAAGTGGACTCGCCCAGTGTGTACTTGTACTGCTGCCGGTGAATACCCAGAGAGTAAGCGAGATACACTGATACAGTGATATAGTGAGGTAATCGCTTTGTAGGAGTCACAGTTGCGAGCACGTAGACTCAGAAGGAAGTCATACTTCGATAATGAATTTCACAGACTGTATATATATTATTATTCCTACTAACCGTATTTCTGGATCTAATAACCGTATTATCAATTGTATTATTACGTCAATACATTTATTTGCTATATTTCATTCCTGCGTTTGTCATTCATTTGAGACCGGATTTCATCTCGGAATCCACAATAGTTACCGTTTCATATATCCCATTTCATTAGAGCCTTGACTAAACCCAACAAATGTCTACCATTAATCTCGCTTTTATTCGTCATGGCACTGAATTTTAAGAAATGTCAACTTTTAGAAAAGTGAGATTCTTTTCTTGGATCTTTTGAAACAATAATTAATCGAAGAATTTTACAAATGTCAGGTCAAGATAATTCTTTCTACCCAATACATGATTTCTCTCAATCTTTGATTTGATACATCAGTGTTTCTCTCCAAAATCTCTTATGCATTTATAAGTCTACCATTCATCCATATATTGAATATTGTTATCAATTTTGAGCTGGTGTTTGATAAGATTCAAAGAAGAATTTGCGATAGACCTAGCAAATCGGCTTCGGTCATTTTCCCACCGTTGTATTCTAGCTACCATGTGCCTTTCTTTTTATGAATATTTCCATGGTAATTGTTCTGATGAAATTTTCTTTATGGTACCAAGGAATTACGAATTTAAGCGAAGTTTTATTTTTTGACGTGCGGTGGCCGTTAATAATTAAGTATAACTGAAGACTTCAATGTTAAAATAAGAGTATTTAATTACAACTAAAAATAAATACTTAACAAGAAAAAAGAAGTAAAATTCAACCAAATATAATTAAACATTTCAGTGAATATTTTGTTAGTAGCGCGGCTCAGCTTAACGTCCAGTATATTCTAAGTCAAAACCCAAAATCATCAAGGCACAATAATTCGACTAGATAGTTCCAATCAAAAAATCACTCAGTAATCAGTGCAGTTAGTAGCCTGACACCGCTATTTATACACCTGGTGGGAAATATATATTCATAAGTCCAGAGTGTCACGCTCGAATTTCGGTGTCGGTAGTTTCTCATTTTCTTTCTATAAGACATTCTAAATTGGCGGTAAGATCTCATCATTTTGCGGTTGAAATAGCTAGATGGAACCGTAAGTTCTATGCTAATAGTTTCTTCTTTCGTACTTCTCGCTTCTAAGTCTCTTTTGGCTTCATGCTTACTAGTGAATTTGATCTTCAAAAATGTAAATGCAATATAAATCGTTTTCTGCCGTCTTCTTAATTCCTTTTCTTTTATTGTTCTCTTTCCTTAACAATGTTTTCTTTTTCTCATATTCTCTCAGACTCAGTAACCCCTCGATTCTCAGTGGCTTTATTGCCTTGGTTGTTATGAAATAATTAGAAAAAAATGTTCTTATCTTTAAGCTTGAAATTTTGCACATGTGACTTTAGAAAGCCCCTCCCAAAGGTAATTATTAGACTGTGTACTTTTATTGTATGTTTTGTTGTAATGGAATGCCCCACTCACCCTATCGCCTATTGTGGGCTGACTATATCAGTATATATATATATATATATATATATATATATATATATATATATATATATATATATAGTACAGAATATACCTGGTGGACTTGCTTCGGGACTTCCTAGCCTGCTAACTGATTTCCTGTCTTTCAGTAGTGTATTCTCTTTTACAATAAACCTCTCTTTCTTTCATCTATGCCCGTGTTGCTGTTCCTTTCACTCGAGTAAAAGGTTGTACTCGAGTGAAAGGAACAGTCTGTTTGTAACCTCTTTAAGGATACGGCATGTTTCTATCAGGTCATCCCTGATATATGAATTTCTTGTTTGTATTTCCAGGTTCTGCAACGTGTTTTTCTTATCTAAACTCATTCATCCTGATGGGCATTGAATTCGGAGATTCAAGAAAGTTCTTCATCGCTGTGTTATCATTAGCATGGCCATTCTCTAACCTCGTTTTCTCCAATCTGATCCCTGTATTCATTGAACAGTACTCCTGGAGAGGATGCCTGTTTATGCTAGCAGGAATCAATCTGCAAATGATTCCATTGGCTGTGTTCCTTCTTCTCTCTCACAAGAACAAAAAGGAAAAACAGTTGAAAATCGAAGCTAGAACCAGGAAGGAGGGCAATGATCCGGCACGGCTTTCTGAACCGAAGAAATCTTTTGATCTTTCTGTCCTCAAAGATCCTTTATTTCTAGTTTACATGTGTGATGTTGTTGTTTCTATGAGCGGAATGATAATTGTATTTAGTTTTTTACCCTCTTTTTTGCACAACAACGGTTTGGAACTGAGAGAATCTGCTGCAGTTTTTAGTATCTCCATTACAATTGCGGCTATACCAAGGTAAGAGAAGAAAAAAAAATAACCTAATAAGATTCTATTTCTCTTTCTCTTTCAGTCTCTGTCTTTCCCACACTCTCTCACACAAACACGTACACGCGTGCACACGCACGCACACACACACACGCTTATATATATATATATATATATATATATATATATATATATATATATATATATATATATGTGTGTGTGTGTGTGTGAAAAGTGTATATAAATATAAATAAATATATATATGTATAATTATTTATATATTATATGCGCTGTACTTATTAAGCGCTCAATATCAGAGATAGAATAACATATTTGGTTGGATTGATGTGAGTTTGTCAAACTCACATCTATCCAATATATATATATATATATATATATATATATATATATATATATATATATTGAAAAAAACAGACCACTTTAAGGTTCCATTATAATAATTTATTTCACCAGAGCCCTTTGAAAGGACGCCGGATCATCAGATAGTACTTCCAAAGGATGAAACGAAAAAAATGAAATGAAATTGATGGGTAGTGTAAGTTTTTTTTAAAGAAAAACTTGCACTACCAATCAATTTTCATTTCATTTTTTCGTTTCAAAGGGCTCTGGTGAAATAAATTATTATAATGGAACCATTAAAGTGGTCTGTTTTTCTTTAAAATATTAGATCTGGATTTACCTTGAGACTTGGGACTACCCATACGGATTACCAAGTTTTTCATAACTTAACTATATATATATATATATATATATATATATATATAAGTAACGAAAATCTTGGTAATCCGTATGGATAATCCAAAGGTATATGAAATCCTGAAAGCTCAATATTAAGTCAGAGCGAATAATTTAATTTAAATGAAAAACAGAGCACTTTAATGCTCCATTGTTATAATTTATATCATTTAGAATTTTATTTTTCTCTGGATTTTCAGACTTCACTTTCAAAGGTGAAACAAAAAATGAATTTAAAGTTTACACATTTGACAGGCAGTATAAACTTTATGTAAGTTGAATTAGAGGGTGATGAGGAATGGTGTGAGAGACATTGTCAAGTTTAGAGAGGGAAGGGAGAGTTTTAAAATTTAGCTTTATATCTTTTTTATTACAACGCTTAATATTGAGGAAGGAGGGGGTAAATATCACACATTGACCTATTTAATCGGGCATCTTAACGGAAATGATATGAGAAAAGGAAAAAAGAAAAACACGACAACAACGCTTTCACGTAGACTAAATACCCCCATAATTTTCTACGAAATGAATAAACACAAACTAAACATTCTCGAAGCTATTCATATTAAAAAATTGAAACCAAACCTTAATAAAATTTATAACGAATACTCCACAAACATTTTAAAAAATGTACAATAGATATTCATTAAATGTCAGCGCTTGTCATTAATAGTTTTTCCTTTATCTTGTAACTACTCAAGTCCGGAATTTTTCCACAGCATACCTTGGTACCTCCCCTTAAATAGTGTCCGTCACCCAAGCCATGACACAGCGTTCCTGACTCTACATATAAAAATAATTATGTTCCGTTGATCACAACAATTTTTGTCCTTCACAAACATGAATACTAAATACTTACTCTATAATTAACAATAATCTGATAATGGCATTATGTTATGTCGAAAGTACTCGGAAATAAATACAATATGAACTAACACGTTGTTTTCCTATCATCTTTTAATAACAGCACAAAAATTTTATCCGCGAATATGAAAGGAAGAAGAGAGAAAATAATAATTATCATTCATTTATAAGACTGGAAAACAAGAAGCCAGAAAAAGTTCCACAAGCGAGAAGTGCGATAGAATATAATTTATTGTTACATCTAGCCATTTCAACTCTAAAAACTTAAATCTTGTTGCGAATCTAGTACTGCGCTTAAATTTATAAAGTCTAGGCCCTATAGAGGAAACAAATATTTATTCTGTAAAGATTAAAATATGTGGCTCAAGGACAAAAGTGGGGATGGAGAAAGCTGGTCTTTTTCTGTCGTATAAGTAAACCTAGATAGCCAAAATTACTGACCCAAACATGCTACAGTATTCCTTACACCAAACAACACATTGTTACTTTTTTCTGCTACAGTTACCATAATACCTCAAGTCTCCATGAAGTTCTAACTAGTCCACATATGTACAATTTTTCTCTGCCAGGAAAGGGGAATAACAAACAAAAAATACCATAGGGGAAAGTGATATTTATTTCTGCTATGTACAGAAAATGTGGCACAAGGCCAATATGTAGTATGGGCAAAAGAAAGGTCTTCTTCTGTCTTATATAAACTTAGCTAGCCACAAATACTGACTCAAATAAATCTCGATATTCCTAACACCAAAACAACACATTCTTACTTACCATAGAGGAAAGTTCATTAGATTAATTATCATGAAAGTATTTATAGAAAGGTGTAGGGAAGTTACGTTACGGCGGTAGGAAAGGAATTGATATCAGGTCAGGGACAATAACATTGCAGATTATTCGTTGGATTTTAACAAGAATTTCTAAAAATATAGAAGGAGCCCCAGACCATATGTGGCAAGAATATTCAAAGCAAGGACAAAGGGTAGTCTTATAAATATGTAAGATAGAATCAACTTTCCTAGCTACAGACAGAGCAACAGATTCAATCAACTCTTTCCACCTCATATCAGTGGAAAACATTTATTCGACAAAGCACAATGAAGGTTAGCATCAGCCATTGTAACTAGAACAAGTTTCGACCAGCTGTAAGCTAAACCCGCACATGAGACAGAACGACTGACATTGTATTCGGTGTGGTAAAGAAACGGCATCGTCGGCCGGAGGGTTTCCCGGACTGAAATTAACCGCCTAGGAGGAGGGTTCCAGCGGTGGATTCAGCGGCCGCGTTTCTGTAACCATGGCGAACCTTCAAATTGGGGAACATCGTCCGTGGTCAAAGCTGAAGAAGGATGGTCTCCGCTAGGTCTAAGTCTACTTGCCCATGAGACGTTACGCTTGATTGGATTTTCTCTCCCTCTTGCAGATATAATACGCAAGGGGCTACTGGGAATGAGAAGACTTTAGAATGAATCAGAAACCCAATCTTAAACAGGAAACAAGTGATAAACATCTACTCCTGTTCAAAAGACCGGGGAGGTGTATGAACCGGGCGATGGATGAACATACCTACTCTTGTACGTACAACCTTGTGCAAATTAATTGAAACGACCACTTTAATTTCATTTCTTTCACCATACGGTCAGTTTTATATTCATTGGAATAACGGTGTAATCGATTTCTATTTTTTTTTTTTTAGCTCAGATTAGGTTATTTACAGTGATGTACAGTAATATGAATCTATTTTCGGGGTGTATGATAAGATTTGTTTGTCCTTGAAAAATATTGCGTCCACCGTGATTGCATCAGATGTTCATCACACACAGCCACTATTGTCTCAACTGTCGATTAGTTACTCCAATGAAACATACGAAAATTTTAACTCTGCACGAACATACTGGCCAACCTTACCAGTTAGCAAATCAAGGTACTATTTCCTGGCCAGGACCCCCCTCCCTGATTTAATTTAGTTACTCCAATGAAACATACAAAAATTTTAACTCTGCACGAACATACTGGCCAACCTTACCAGTTAGCAAATCAAAGGTACTATTTCTGGCCAGGACCCCCTCCCTGATTTAATTTAGTTACTCCAATGAAACATACGAAAATTTTAACTCTGCACGAACATACTGGCCAACCTTACCAGTTAGCAAATCAAGGTACTATTTCCTGGCCAGGACCCCCCTCCCTGATTTAATTTAGTTACTCCAATGAAACATACGAAAATTTTAACTCTGCACGAACATACTGGCCAACCTTACCAGTTAGCAAATCAAGGTACTATTTCCTGGCCAGGACCCCCACCTCCCTGATTTAAATCCAGTCGATAATCTTTGGTCAATCTGTAAAGAACGACTTCGTAGAATGGACATATGAAGTACTAACATATGCACTGGGGCATGTTTCATTGGAAAAATACAAAAAAAAAAATAAATAAATAAATAAATAAATAAATAAAAAAAAAATGAAATAACGGAATTCGTTTTGATTTAATTAATTTGCCCAAGGTTGTAGTCACGATTCCTCACATCGTGAACAGACACACACGGCACATCGAGAAAAAGAATAATATAATTATTGTTATGGTCCAGTTCCTTGTACCCCGGGTGATAGTCCAAGGTAGAACCAATAAAGAAGAACTCGAACACAGGTATGGAATAACACAGATATATCACAAACAGGAATATATACAGAGAAGTAGAAAGTGTTAGTAGGAACAATCCGGTTTAGTAGAGACAACAATGTAGTCTCGACCAGTATCACTATTCCAATGTCTTGTAGTAATTGTCTGAACGCGACTCTGTTTCGGACTGCCTCTGACTCGAGTTTTGACTCGACTTGAACTACTGACTCTACTGACTGACTCCTCGCCTACTCCTGAGGCGCAGTATTTATTAAGTATGGAATAGTCCATTATTATTATTATGGGTAAGATCCCATAACAATTATAATAAAAAGAATAATATAATTATAGTGTTAAAAAAAACCAACAACAGAGATATCCACCGAAGCAGGTGCAACTACTAAATGTAATGGAAACTGTTTCTTTTGCAGGATGTTGATTGGCCTCATTCAGCGATGGTTCCAAATCCGTTTTGTTTATCTCTACATTGGATTAGCCTCCATGTTTGGCTTGTTGAATATACTCATCACTCTAGCAGAGTCATACTCTGCTCTTTTTATCACCTGCATCTTCTTGGGCCTTAACATGGGGGGCCCAGCCGGACTTTACCCCATTGGCATACTGGAATGCCTGGGGCCAGAGAAATACAGCATCGGTGTGTCCATAACCGATACAACATTTGGTATATTCTCAGCACTTATTAGTTACTTGGCCAGTAAGTATGGACTATTTCAGTTGTTCACCTTTTCTTTCATCAATTAGGTGTGTGCAAATGTCGTCTTTTTCTTCTTCTTCTTCTTCTTCTTCTTCTTATTATTATTATTATTATTATTATTGAATGTATTATGTCACGTCACAAATGTCAGTTAAGAATGCAAATATACGAATTATTACTCACCAGTAATGTGTGAACTGTACTTGTGAGTACAAATTTTTGTATTTCTTTAAGGCATGGGTGACCCGGAATCTCATCATTGAGTCTACGAACCCTTTTCCAATCAATGCGAGGGACCCAACTACAATTAGAATTATTGATGTCCTCACCTGCTGCATTTTTGAGATTTCCACTGGAGATCTTTGTATTTTGATAGATTTTTAACGGTCTTCAAATATACATTACAATCTGCAGAGACTGCCATGTCAATAAGAAATCACATTCTGTTTTTGTGATCTTTGATCACGATGTTTTGGCGATCAGTATTGAATTTTCTGTCTGTGTGTTTTATAAAGTCTCAAAATTTTTTTATAGATCCTATGTCTGTAAGCGGGTCTAGGTGATGTTCATGTCCGTTTCTTACAGTTTCTTTCTCGTAAAAGTTGCATATCTTCCAGTGCAGATATTGGCCCACACTGTCATGTCGAGGCTTAGGTTCAGTGGGGGTTAACACTGTGCAACCTGATACAAGTTGTCCACTTGTTTCTGGATATTCATCACATAATATATATGTATATCATTCTTTTATTTCCTTTGATTTCTGGTGTGTACACATATACACATTTCTTTCCGGGTCCCTCCCAGAGACCTAAGGTTAGACATCATGACATTTTCCACTGACCAATTAAAAAAACAAAAAAAAAACAAAAAAAAAACGCATATATATATTTTGCATAGATAAAGCCCTTAGTAACGTGTGGGCTGTAATCGGGAGCACAATTTTTTTGTATTTCTTTAAGGCATGGGCTTCCAGGAATCCCTTCAATTAGTCTACTGGAATCTTTTCCAACCAATCCAAGGGCTCCAACTACAACAGTAGTTGTTGATGTTCCCATGTGAGATTTCGATTTCAAGGTCCTTGTATTTTGATAGCTTTTTGAAGATCTTTTTATTATTATTATTATTGTTGATGTTGTTGTTGTTGTGTGTTATCATCTTACCAGAGAGTAATTTTAAGTGCCTAATTACCAATACTCAAGTCTTCCTCGGGGTCTTTGAGTCAAATATACAATGTGTTATGGAGTAGTTTTACAGTGGAGGCTTGTAGTTGTACTAAGTCGGTCCTAAAATAGGTTCGACGTACAAAACGTTAGGAACTTGATATAATAGAAATCTAGTTGTGGTGGCTGATACTTTAATATGCGACTAACGGTTGTCCGGCATCGACTAACTGACCAACTCCCTTAGCGACTTACTCGTTACTCTTACTACTCCTACTTATTATAGGTGGGAGAGTCTATTAACTATAGAATAGGTGTGTTCCACTATAACACAATGTAGTAAAATTATCGATGCACATTTGGGATATTTCATTCAGATGGAATTGTTTGTGCGGATGATATGTGCAGTTTTGCACAAAGTCATCGTTTGTAGACCTGAGATTCTGATGTCTCCAGGAATTTTACTTACATGATTTTCGGTACGCTTATTTATAATACCTAATGCCTTTTATCACAAAAAAAAAAGAAAAAAATTTCACGTCTTCATGTGACAAGACACTTAAAATCAAATTATCAAGTTTAGATTTATTCAGATTCTAAGACTTTTTGCAACCTTCATCGTTTTGTGACTTTCCCCTTACCCAACTGTATCTATTTTTATCACTGAAAGCACACTTTTGAATTGTTTATATATCAGATAACTTCAAGATATGACGATAACTGAAATATTGTGCCTCATAGAGCTGAATGGTTTATACAAACACTTCCAATATTTCTGTCCTGGGTAAGACGATAAACTACATCCGGCGTCCTGGGTAAGACGATAAACTACATCCACGTCCTGGGTAAGACGTTAAACTATATCCACGTCCTGGGTAAGACGATAAACTACATCTGGCGTCCTGGGTAAGACGATAAACTACATCTGGCGTCCTGGGTAAGACGATAAACTACATCCGGCGTCCTGGGTAAGACGCTAAAGTACGTCCAACAGCAAAGACTCTGATCAGGTTTTGAGGAGCCTGGAACCACCTTTTAATTGATGGTGTTTCCAGGACCACCCTGACCCGGGGTGGTAGCACCTGTTAGGGGTCCCAGCTATGGGTAAATAGTTAAACACTCAAACTGAAGTCAAAACACCACGAAAGTGTTAAATAGGTTTTATATCATAATTTCTAAAAATTATTTCCAGCAATAATTTTTTGAAGAAAAATTAATACAAACAATAAAAATCTTGTCGGCATTAAATATCTCATTGAGGTTGATATGCCGTAAAAACAAAGCAAACCAAAGCAAACCAAACCAGCTATACATTTTTGAAAAAAGAATATCTGCCAGGCATTTTTGAAAAAAATATTACCAGCAAGAGATTTTTGAAGAAAATATACTACCAGAAATAAAAATTGTCGGCATTAAATAAACCATTGAGGTTTTGATGTGTCATAAAACAAACCAAACCAAAATTTATTTAGCGAATCGATTTTTCACGCTTTCATCAACGACTGTTGATCGCAGTTTGCTTTGAAACAAAATAAACCTTACACCAAACATTCTTAATATCAACAAAAACTGCCAATTTTCACACTTCTTTTAAATGAATATTAATTATCGTTAATCTTCAGAGGTGACAAGACTTAGATTACATTACGAAACATTTTTAATCCGATTAAATTGACGACTCTATTACTCCTAAATATTTGGAAAGTTTAACTTTGACTATAATAATCCAGAATTCCTGTACCACTCAGTGAGGATCATACAAAACTACCAGTAATTTTTATAACTTATTTTCCAGGTACCACACTATAGCTAGATAATAAATTGTTTATAATTGTCTACGTGTTTATGCGTGCATAGATTTGATTATTAATCGATTTGGTTACAAATCGAATATTAATAATCTGATTTTTCTCAATCTCTTTTCAGGTTTATTGGTTGAATACATGGGCTCTTATCAACAAACATTCTGTATTTACGGTTCGTTAACCATTCTTGTCAACCTTTGCTTGCTGATCACGATTCTTGTTCGTGGCAACATAAAAAAAAGTCTTTTCTAAATTTTGAATGTAAGAAGTCTTCTTCGTATTTTTTGGATTTTTCGGTTTGGATGGCATTTTATAATTGGTGGAATTTAGAAGTATTACTCTGATTTTTCAAAAACTGGAAGCTGAAAAAAAAACGGGAAAATATTTCATTAACTAATGTTTATTTCTCTTATAAGTTATATAATTAGCTTTTGTTGAGTGCTATTCCGAAGAGAAACGTGCATTTGACAACCCAAAAATAAGAACTTGAAGGCATTCATATTTTACTGTGGAAGGTTTTTAGACTGTAACTTTTGTAAATGTTGCCAGACTTCATAAGCCCGTCACTCTATGTATAAATATTACTTGTACTATTACGAGTTGAATTTACTGTATTTTCAGACCGATTTTTGGACTTCCTGGTGCATCTAATCATTCCATATTCTCTGTTTACAGAACTTAATATATTTCTGTAGTCAGTTGTTGGCATTTTCATATCAATAAATAGTACATTTATTTATTTTCTTCTATATTCGCATTTTTTCGTTTCAAACATAATCAGCTTTCTAATGAATAAAATATTTCCTTACAATTTGGCCTCTATTTTTTTTTTTTTTTCCATTTAAAAGAATCAAGTGAAAAACACTGGAAATTTTGGTCTTGTTTGCTATATGTATTTCCCTATATATATATATATATATATATATATATATATATATATATATATATATATATATATATAACCGTGATTAGCTTCGTCAAGTTCTGAAGCAGAGATGCCATCAAAATCCTGCATTATCAAATTTCATCTGTCAGTGTGGCTTTGTCGTCCGCAGCAAGACTGGATTAGTATCACACTTAAGAAAGCAGAAATGAAATATATCTTTCGCTTAGCTTTTTTATATATATATATATATATATATATATATATATATATATATATATATTCTATTTTGTTCTAATTAGGATATGCATTTAATTTCAATATCTGAGACGGTTCGATTAAAGTATTTTGACGTGAAATTTAAATATCTTAACTTCATCAATTTTACTGTAGAGAGATTAACGTCCAAGAATTCACATGCACTTACGAATTTGGATATTGTTGGGACAATATCGATCACATGCATTAGCCATGTGAGAGATTCTAAAAATATGAAGCATTTCGTTTTAATCAAAGAATGTGATGAATGTTACAGTTGAGAATAATTAGAAGCTACAGAATTTATAAAACACGGAAAGCAACTGATATTGGCGGACAGAAAAATAATCATAAAAATTAAATTAAAAAGGTAAGAGGAAAAGAAAGAAGAGAGGAAGGAACAGAAAGTCTTCTCGCCATTATACGTTTATATTTATCTATATCTGTATTTTCTTATCTATCTATCTATCTATCTATCTATCTATCTATCTATCTATCTATCTATCTATCTATCTAAGTCTCTTCATATCTATCTTACTATCTATCTATCTATGTATCTCAGTCTCTTCATATCTACCTATCTATCTATCTATCTATCTATCTATCTATCTATCTATCTATGTCTGCTTGTCTGTCTCAGTCTCTTTATCTATCTATCTATCTATCTATCTATCTATCTATCTATCTATCTATCTATCTAAGTCTCTTCATATCTATCTATCTATCTATCTATCTTTCTCAGTCTATACACATCTATCTATTTTTTATCTATCTATCTATCTATCTATCTATCTATCTATCTATCTATCTATCTATCTATCTATCTCAGTCTGTTCATATCTATTTATCTATCTCTGTTTATTCAACTGTTCATTATACCTCAACGATTTATCTAAACACATATTCATATATAATGCTGATGTTCAGTCATGGAAAATAAAATATATAATATCTTCCCGTTTAATTTAACCGTAACCGAAAAACAGGAATGTAATCATTAATCCTCTAGTAACCTATATACACAACTCGCTATACCGGGTGTAACACCAAAATTGCTAAAATCGTGTAACAGCAAAATTGTCCAAGTGTTAGATTAAGCACTGAACCATTGTATCTTAGAAATGATTACAGATATCTTACTGGAATTCTCCGAGGTTTTTATAGCAGTATTGGGCTCTACGTTGAGCAATAAGAATGTATAATTACTCTCTAAGCTTAACAGAAGAATCGTGATGAAATTGATCATAAACGAAAATTAATTAATCATAGCTAAGGATCGGAAGCTCATGAAGGATTGAAATAAAGTTCATATATATATATATATATATATATATATATATATATATATATATATATATATATATATATAGTGGCATTTATTTGCACCGACTAAGTGTATCAATAGTTCCGAAAAGTGTGGATGGTTCTGCCTAAGCCTTCACCACTTTAATCAAATCACTTGTGTGGGTTTTCTGGCGGTTTACCTTGATTCGTTTTTTTTATCTTCGCACAAACTTTCATAACTGAATCAATAAGCTGTCAGATTCTAATACGTCGAAACCGACTGGAGAGTCCATTATATATATATATATATATATATATATATATTCATTTTGGGGAGTTTTTGTCTATTTAAAATGAGATTTTGAAATTGTTGTATCTGTTATCTTCTCTTTAATCTAAAAATGAACTCTTTTCTAATCTGTTATTCAATTTAATTTTTTCCATCATCAATTTTGACTTCAATTTATTTATATCCGTTTTTCATTGGTGATTTCTTTTTGTAATTGTATTAAACTGGCGTTAATTAACACAATAATCTACAACTAATTATTCTTATTTTAGCAGAAACCACCATTTTAATTATTAATATTATGTAAACTAATTAATACTGAATTGATTAAAATTATGTAAAAAAATATGTTAAATTAATGAGTATTATATTTATGATGAAAATAAGATTTATTTCTCATTTAGAAAAAAATCTCAATAATAAAAAGTGACATCGATTTCATGTTTGCTAATAGCAATTGCTGTTGGCATTCAGATACAAACCCAGTTTGGGGGTTAACTATTTGCTAATAGCTGGGAATCTGACAGGTGGTACCAACCCGGGTCAGTATGGACATGGGAACACCAGCAATTAAGAGATGGTTCCACACTCCACAAAACGTCCCTGATGTTCTTCATCTTCATATCCAGGACGCGGATGTAGTTTATCGTCATACCAAGGAGGTGGATGCAGTTTATCTTCATACACAGGACGCTGATGTAGTTTGCTGTCATACCGAGGATGCGGATGTAGTTTATCGTCTTAAGCAGGATGCGGATGTTGTTTATCGTCATACCGAGGACACGGATGTATTTTATCGTCATACCCAGGACGCAGATGTAGTTCATTTTCATACTCAGGACGCGGATATAGTTTATCTTCATATCCAAGACGCGGATATAGTTTATCGTCATACCCAGGACGCGGATGTAGTTCATCTTCATACCTAGGACGCGGATATAGTTTATCGTCATACCCAGGACGCAGATGTAGTTTATCGTCATACCCAGGATGCGGATGTTGTTTATCGACATACCGAGGACGCGGATGTAGTTTATCATCATACCAGGACGCAGATGTAGTTCATCTTCATATCCAAGTCGCTGATATAGTTTATCGTCATACCCAGGACGGGGTATATTTTTGAAATGCGGGTACTGTAAGCAACCTCCTACAATCCAAATTATATTTCGCCTTTAAGTCACCCACAAAGGGTTGAAATGCTGCAAAAGCAAAAAAAAAAAAAATCAATATTTAGAGCCCTATAAAAGAAAAGTGTTACTTAGTCTGAAGAAAGCATTGATACGTGAAACTGACTGTCATCCTGCACTGTTCATTCCTATGTCTGTTCTCTCTGTATCTATAAATGCTGCTTTCCGTACTGTGTACATCTCCCTGATAAATCTACCAAATTATGAACAATCTCTGTCTCTCTTGAAAGTTTATGGAAATGAGGTGATAAAATTTAATGTCTAATAACCTTTTGTCCATGAACTTCATTCACGATGAATATTCATGAGAAATCTTATACCGAAAAATTTTGAGAAAGCGATAGCAATTTTGCTTTTACAGTTACATACCATGCCAGTTACATTATAAAATCATTACATTTGCCTTGCTTAATTTTCTCAGAGGACGAAATGCGTCGGCAAAGTTTTCCTCTTGCCTTTCATCATGATGTCTGTGTTTCTATCTATCTCATTCTGTCTTAGTCTGTTCCTATCTATCTATCTATCTATCTATCTATCTATCTATCTATCTATCCTAGTTTCTTCAGTATCTATCTATCTATCTTGGTGCGTGTTTCAGTGCTTAGAACGTTTGTTTCTGGCCATACGACGCGGTTACGGATATTGCCATTGCAGATTCCATCATATCGGCCGATGGAAACGATTGAGCGTTAACTTTGGAAATTGCCTGAAAATCGAAGCAATGTAAATAGTGTACATGATGCCTCATCTCAGAAATATAAACTGATCCTGAAGGAGGTCGAGTAATACAACGGCCGAAACGTTGTGAATATAACAATAAAGATGAGGACAACACTCTGAACAATGTAAATGATGTAAATAGTTACAATATCTCATCTTGGAAATATAGGAAAAAAAAAAATTTATTAATCAAGTAAATAGTCTCCATTGATTTTAACATCTGTCAGACATTCTCTACAAGTTTGTTGATGACATTTTCGTAGGAACTCTGTTTTCTGATTGATTGTATAGTGTCAGATTTATTATAACTTAAATTGTTCTGGAGAGGCCGAAACAAATGAAAATCCAAAGGAACCAAGTCATGAGAAACCGGTGGGTGCTGGAGGGTTACTAATTTCAGCTTTTTAAACATCTGCAAGGACAGTTTTGCAAAAATGTGGTCATGCCTTGTAGAGGTGGAAATATGACACTTGTTTGATTTGCCAAAATTTGTCGCTTTCCTTGCACCCAAGTCTTTTCAAACTATGAATGTTCGCTGAGATTTCGATTTTCAATCACTTAGCAATTTCTTTCATCGAAATCTTTTGTTTATTCTCCACGTCTTCGAGCAGGGCATCGGAGGGTCGCCCGGAGAGTGGTGGATCGTTTAGTTCAAAATCACCCTGACGAAATCTGCCAAACCACTTTCTGATCATCCCAAGAGCTGGAACACGAGCCAAACAAACCTTCTGGATGTTTTTCTGTCGCTGACTCGTTTGTGGAATTAATTGAGCATAAAATGGCGAAAGTGAAGCATTTTAACCCCATTTTTAAGGACAAAACGTCAGCCTTAATCAAAATTTGTTTTTATTTGGTTTACGGAATATCAACCATAATGGGGTAATTTAATACCGACAACATTTTTACTGCTGGTAATATTTTTCCCCCAAAAATGTATTACTAGAAATTTCTGGCAATATTTTTTTCTTCAAAAATATATTTCTGGCAATATTCTTTCATTCAATCATCTATTACTGGTAATAGTTTTTTTCAAAAAATAAAATGTATATAGCTGGTAATATTTTTTCCAAGAATGTATAGCTGGTAATTTTTTTTCGAATATGTATAGATGATATTACTTAAAAAAAAAAATAAATAAAAAATGCATTGCTGGTAAGAATTTTCTACAAAATGTTTCTGGTATTAAAACCTATTTTTAAACTTGCATAGTATTTTGTCTCCAGCTTGGGGGTTAACTATTTACCTATACCTGGAACCCTAACAGGTGCTACCACCCCGGGTCAGGGTGGACCTTGAACACCAGGAATTAAGAGGTGGTTCGACGCTCCTCAAAACATCCTGAACTTGCTGACGGTTGTAGTTTATCGTCTTACCCAGGACGGAGCAAAGTTTGACTCACAATGCCCAAATCAGATTCAAAAGAAACACAAGTGTCAAGTTGCAGTTATTTTATATTAGCAATGACAATTGGACAAAAACTGATATTAAATAAAAAAAAAATATCCGGTTATGTTAAAAATCACATCACGTTTTCTATATATATCGTTGATAAAAATAATACGTTAAAATTTAAGTATAAATTATTCTTAGAAATTAAGGTTAAGCAACATTTCAAACTACGATTTTGTGTTTGTAATTAAGAGAATGTGTTTTGCTGTGAAGGTAACACCTAACGCCACGGCTGAATATATCTTTAGTTGACATTAGAATGAGAGCTTGTATTTATATAAGGCAGTAAGGAACATTAAGATTAACATCAAACGTCGAAAAACAAAACAAAAAAAAACTGAGGAATTATGTCTAAAATAGCAGTTGTTGACAGCGTAACAAGAAAGGCTTCGATTGTAAGTAGCAGGAAAGACTCGTTTGTTCACAGCGTATCTGTGGATGGTGGACATTTCGATGTGAGATATGTAAAATCAGGATCGTTTGATTCTGGAAACGTGAGGGAACGATCTGTTTGGGAAGGGTATGTGAATACTGGATTCATCGAAGGTGACTCTGGTGAATATGTGTCCGGCGATTGTGGCCTTCCTCGGGCGAACACCTTTCCCGATGAACAGCTGGACGAAAACGAAAAGTCGGATAACATTTCAGTAATAGTCACTGGCCATTTGGAAGAACAGACGGGCGGATGTCCTTTTCCCAGTCAACGTACAGAAGGGGAAGAAAATATTTTGGCCGAAGGCAAAGAAGACAAAATGTAAGTGATAGAATGCTATTTATATCGATTTCAACTACACAGACACACAGACACACACACACAAACACCCCCATCACCTCCCTACCCCACACAACACACGCACACACACACACACACACACACACACACACACACACACACACACACACACACACATATATATATATATATATATATATATATGTATTGATGCATGTTTCATTGAATAATATAGACAAGTTTTGTCTATTCATTTTATGTACATTTTTTTCATATCGTCTGATAAGCTTAATAACATTATCATTAAATGAAGAAAGAAAATCACAATATTGATACATATTTTTAATCCTATCTAAACATAAGACATTATTCCAGCGTCTCGTATGCACGATTTTGTCGTTGCTTGGAAATCTTTCATGTAAATAAAAACAGACTATCACTATTGCTTTTTCCGCGTATTGTTTAATATATTGTAATGTAAATGTCATCTATGATAATGGTTCATGTAAGCCGAAAGCTTAGATAGGATTTAAAAATATGTATCAATATTGTGATTTTCTTTCTTCTTTTAGTTTACGTGATCAAGTAAAGTACTGTTTCTGTCAGTATTACTAAGGAAAGTCGTAGGGAGTTTAGTATTTGAATTATGTCAAAGGTAACAAACATTTTATATTGATAAAAGATAACAATGTGAGCTGTATTTGTGAGAACAGTGTATTGTATTTGTTTAAGGCACGGGCTACCTGGGGTCCCTCCAATGAAACTATCAGAATGTTTACCCATCAAACCATAACTGTAATTATTGATGTCTTCATGTACCATTTTTTAAATATATTTCTACCTCAAAATACTTGTATTTTTTGAAGATCTTGAAGAATACGTTACAGTCCGAAGAAACTGTCATGGCAATAAAAATGGATATTCTGTTTTTGTTGTCTATGACCACTATATATGGACGATTAACTTTGATTGTTTTGATTGTGTGTATGGTATTATTATTATTATTATTATTATTATTATTATTCAGAGAGCAGTACACCAATAGAGTGACGTCAATATAGAAGTATATGAAACCAACTGTATATATATATATATATATATATATATATATATATATTTAAGCATTACGGCCCGAGCAAGGCGTGAAGCCAGTAGGATGCAGGAGGTTGCAGAAGATTTGGAGCGAGAGCGGATAGGA
>CAHIKZ030003780.1:85000-97500 GCA_903632075.3 Acanthosepion pharaonis
TATTAGACATGGTGTATTGTGAAGTCAATGGACATTTTTTGTTCCTCAATTTGCAATGGTTTCCGAGGCAGTGTTATTTTCTTTAACGTCAGTTTCTTTCCATTCACTGCCTGGTGTTTCCTCCAAGCTCCAATAGAATTTGAATTCTGTCATTTCCGGTTTGTTCTACGGCATATCAACCACAATGGGTTATTTAATGGCTACAATATAAATTGCTGGTAATATTATTTTTTCCTTCAAAAATGTATAACTGGTAATGACCTTTTCAAAAATGTATTGCTGGTAATAATTTTTTTTCAAAAATGTATTGCTGGTAATAATTTTTTTTCAAAAATGTATTGCTGGTAATAGTTTTTTTTCAAAAAAAATTATTGTTGATAATAATTTTTTACAAAGTTATTTCTGGTATTAAACCTATTTTTACATTTTCTTAGTGTTTTGAGCCCAGTTTGGGGGTTGAGTATTTGCCCATAGCTTGAACCCTAAAAGGTGCTACCACCCCAAGTCAAGGTGGACCTGGGAACATCAGCAATTAAGAGATGTTTTCACGCTCATCAAAACCTCCTGGTCAGAAGCTTTGCTGTTGGACGTAGTTTATCGTCTTACCCAGGACGCGGATGTAGTTTATCGTCATACCCAGGCGAGAACACAAAATGAGGATTGATATTGCATTTCAATGACTGAAGATCAAATTTGACCAGTAAACAAGAAGCTGGAAGAGCCTCCCACAAGGGAGAAGAGCGAGAGAAAAAATTAGCATAGAAGGTAGAGTTACATCTACTAATTATCAACAGTAAATTGATGGTACCTAACTGCCAATCTAGTACAGCGCTTACATTGAGTTGAGGTGCTAACGAAGAAATCTTATCAGAATTACCGGGAAAATATTCATAAACGAGAAGCTACATTACAGCGGTTGGAAAGTGATTGAAACCGGGATTCCAGGTCAGGAACGATAACATTGCAGATTCTTGGATTTTGTCATGATTCATAGACACATAGCAGAATCACTGGACCAGATGTGTCAGCTTTGTTTGATGCACAAACGAATAGATGATTTATAAATCCGGAAGGCAAATTCTGGCGAGAAATATTGTTCAGCAGGACATAGCGAATCGACATTACTGGCAGAAGACTGAATAATTGATTCTATATGATCATGCCAATTCAGGTCTGTGGAAAACTTGAAACCAAGAAGAACAGAAGGTTAGCATCAGCCGTGCTGATTGAAGGGGAAAAAAAGGTTGTCGAAGATGTTCAATAGAGAGCAGTTTCGTTAAAAACAGGTTAAAGGTCATTTGCGAGATCTGCTGTCAATTTAATTTTCTCTCCTACTATCTATTTATCTCTATTTATCAGGTCGAATTGGAATCCATTATTTTCTTGAGAATAACAATATAAGTATGAATGCTGGTCATTCTTTAAAGAAGTCAAAGGCTACAAATGCAAAGATTTGAAATTGACAAGCTTTTATATTTTATTGAAAGCGATGTTGCATCCTATAAATTCTCTTTTTTTTCTTCTTTCTTTGATCAGCCTCTCTGGTATGTCTTTGATGCCTTTCCTCACAATCAAAACGGAGCAGTCCATTATTTATGAGGTATTGGCAAAGCGTCTTAATTTGCTAAAAACGAATGAAAAAACAGAATAACATGATTTCTGGCTTGAAATTTGCTTTCCAGTCTATATTTATTGAATTTCAAAAGAAAAACCATTTCAGCCGAAGATTTCTTCGTCTTTGTTTTAATTCCAGTTTGCATTCTACTTCTTTTTATGTTGAGAATAAAATCGGAATAATTGACAATAATGATTGATTTTCGATTTGATTCCTGGTAGGTGTCATCGATGGTGTCCTCATCAGACGATTTAGCATTTACAAGATTATTCTTCTTGGGAGTTTTCTGCAAACAACCTGTGTCATTGGATCATCTTTTAGTACCAACGCCATCACTTTAGTCATTGTTCTTGGTTGTGTACTTGGTAAGATATTTCCTCTTCATTAAATAATGTTTACTTCCTCTAATCTTAGAAATGTATGTTAAATTTACTATCTACCAAAAACGAGGTGGTTGCTGTTTAATATTTACATGTATATTGACAATGTTCTAATGCTGACATCACCCAACAAATATATAGAAGCTAATTTCACATCAGAGATACAACAACATGAAGAAATTTATAATTTATTAGTTCTATGTAGTTCAGTAAAATCAACAGACGATTGGTTTCTACTCAATACTAATAAACTAAGTTACGTCACTAATGACAAACATTTAGTTTCGTCTAGTTCAATGTCAAGTCTGTATTATTTTAGTAATTCGCCCTAAGCAAGGCAGGAGTGCCACTAGCATGCGAGGGGTTACAGAGATTGAGAGTAAGAGGAGTGTTTTGGAAAAAGATAAAGAGGACAGGGATAAAGGTCAAGGCATCAGAAGATGTCAGTCGACATTACATTTGAATATTTGAAGAGTATAGCTATTGCAGAAGCAAGTAAGAGGAAGGGAGTTCCACTGTCGGGAAGTGCGAGAGAAGAAGCTGCTGAAGTAGAAGAGGTGGTTACATTTAACTGTTTCGACAGTGAAAGGGTGGGACCGAGATGCCAACCTAGTAGCACGCTTATATTCATGCAGTTTGGGTACCAGTGAAAGTAGCTCGTCGGAGCAGTTGCCATGAAAAGACAGAGAGAATCCACAACACGCCCGGGAGAAAGTGATTGTAGACGAGATGCCAGATCAGGACCAACAACGTTGCATATCCGTCTCTGGATCTTGTTGAGGACTTCGAGGTGAACAGCGGAAGCACCAGGCCATATATGGCAGCAGTATTCCATGCAAAGACGAATGGTTGATTTGTAGATTTAAAGGAGCGACTCCGGCGAGAAGAACCTTCTGGCGCGACACAGAGAACCAACTTTCCTTGCAGTAGATGAAGCTATAGATTCAATGTAGTTGTTCCACTTCAGGTCAGTGGTCAGACTGAGACCAAGCAGGAACAAAAAGATTTAAAGCTTTTTTTTCTTTTTTTTACTATCGTATATACACGAGTATACGCATATTTCATATAGTGAAACCTCTGAATACTTGTGTGAAAAACTTGATTATTTTATAGTTCGTGTAACTTCTGAGCAATACTAACAGGCCTACCGTAGTCAAATATTGCAAACGTTATATTTAGTGGATACCCGTATTTGAAATAGACGTCCGTTTTCATTTTATTTTAATCAGTGTGTATTACGTCTCACGGACTGCGCACTTGAGAAATCTTAATAAAGAAAACGTGCTCTTTAGCCTGGCAGAGGGCATATTTTCTTCATTATGCTCTTCCATATATTTACTTTTCAGTTCAACAAACTGCACAGGTCGCTTCACATCCTGGGTATGATGATAAACTGCATCCGAGTCCTAGGTATGACGATAAATTGCATCCGAGTCCTGGGTAAGACGATAAATTGCATCCGACAGCAAGGCCTCTGATCATGAGGTTTTGAGGAGAGTGGAACCACCTCTTAATTGCTGATAATCCCAGGTGCACCCTGACCCTGAGTAGTAGCACTTGTTAGGGTCCCAGCTATGGGCAAATAGTTAACCTACAAACCCGTCCGCGTCCTGGGTAAGACGATAAAGTGCATCCGCCTCCTGGGTAAGACGATAAAGTTCATCCGCGTCCTGGGTAAGACGATAAACTACGTCCGACAGCAAGGCCTCTGATCAGGAGGCTTTTTTTGGAGCGTGGAACCATCTCGTACTGGGCATCGTCCTGGACATATCTTACAGCAAACAAATGGTCTTCATTCTTTTTTATACAAAGCTACCCCAGAAAAAAAGGAAAACACCGCAAAATATCTGATACGATGATTTAGATACTTTACTTTTGTTTTCGTTCAGGCCTGACCACGTTAGCTCATTTACCCTGAGCCTGCCTCTTACGTAGTTTTTTTCCGTATGTCGCTACAAGAAGAGCAGAAGCTTAATCTCAGCAAATACCTTATACAAATGGCGGGATAGTACATTTTTTCGATCTCAAATTTGCATTTGTCTCCGTATCGCAAGTGTTTATATTGCTGAGGTATTGTATTTTTAATGACAACCTTTTTCTCAAGATTCAGTCAGCCAGTTATGTGCCATGCGTGTTAAACGCTTAGGCGATCATGTATCTTATGATACTTTCTGACAAGGTAGACCAGTTGTTATCCAAGGCTATAGAACTCGGTCTGTCCTGCTATTTACCCATAGCTGGAGAAGAAGAAGAGGATTCATACCGTTACCAAGGGTATTAGCACATTAGTGAATGTAATGGATTCGACTGGAATTCGAACTCGGCTCTCAAATTCCGCTATCCATTACTCCACCGTAATTACTTAGGATTAAATCATGCTTACCATTGTTCTATGACAGGAAATGTTTTGTATTATTTTTTTATAGTCTTTCTTTTGGAATTAGTGCTATTTCATTTTTTAACAATTTGTATATAACCTTTGTAAAGATTATGTAGGTTAATCTGGCTCAATTAGACACAAAAAGGACAATTATACTTAGCATCAGGAAATCAGTTCCATGTGCCATTCGGGATACACGCTTAGGCGATCATGCATCTTTCGATACATGACTGACGAAGCAGTTTTTTTCCCATTTCTTTCTGCGGTAGACCAGTTGCCATCCAAAGCTATCGAACCCGATCTGTTCTGCTATTTACCCATAGCTGGGAAAAGAAGAAGAGGATTCTTACCTTTCCCAAGGGCATTAGCACATAAGTGAATGTAATGGATTCAACTGGAATTCGAACTCGGCTCTCCAATTCCTCAATCCGAGAAGCTATCCATTACTCTACCGTCAAGCTAAAATAACTTAGCTTTACAGTTAAGATTAACCAAACCTACCGTGGGAATTCTGACCTGCCATGTAGGTAATGGTCACCGAAAATACATGGATTTTAACCCGTCCAGAAAAATTACCTTTTTATAGTGCAACCCCTTGTTTTTGGAATAAGAAGAATGGTTTTATTTTGAAATATATATTGGAGAGTTTTATGCCACAAAAAACGTTCTCTCGAAAGCAAAATGCTGCACGTTCTTTCTGTACTGATAAATCATCAGTTACATCCCCTTAAGATCTAGGAGATATCAGAAACACCTTGGAATCCGTCAGTAGAAGAGTAGTCAGAGTAAAGTGCAATAAGGCTTTGGTATAAGTTTATTCACAAGTTCTGTTTTTATTATAATTTATTGCCCTTACAATGGAATTTTATATGCGGCCAGAACGATTTACTTATGACTCATAAAGCGAAGCAGCAGATAAACGCTGGGCATATTGGCTCAAAACTTTTACGAACTTCGTTGCAACTCTGCTCTTTGAGAACCCGAATTGGCGTGCTCTTCTATCTGTCTCATTCAATCAAAGATATCATTGTAGACTAAAACTTATTAATAAAATGCGTAGGGGAGAATGTACTGACAAATCATCAATTACCTTCCCTAGCAGGTATAAAATGCACCTTGTTATATACGTCAGTAGACGAGTAGTCAGAGTAAAGGACAATGTTGTGTCGGAAACCTACCACCCCTCTTGAAGATGAACTTGTCTGCGTCTGTGCACAGAGACTTTAAATAGTAGCATGAGTTGACATGAAGATAGATATACAGAGAAGTTCTTAGCTGAGCTAGTTATTGACTACTCAGGCGATTTCTGTGCCTTTTTACCAACCTATTAAAACCATTTTTATTGTTACGTGTTATTTGGCGGTTGTCTCTACTAACCCCAAATCAACATCATAACAGGCAACAAGGCTTTGGTATAAGTTTATTCACTCGTTCTGTCTTTTTTATATTGTTTTTTTACTCTTCTTTAAAGTCATGCATTTATTTGCTTTTTTTACTTTCTAGTTAATTTTTGTTTCAGGCACTGTATCCTGCCTTTGTTTTCTGAACTCTTACATCCTGATGGGACTGCAATTCGGAGACGCGGGAAAGTCCTTCATTGCAGCGTTATCGTTAGCATCACCATTCGCTAGACTTCTCTTCTCCAATCTGATCCGTGCGTTTATTGAGTATTACACGTGGCGAGGTGCCATGGTCGTACTTGCAGGTATCAATCTGCAAATGATTCCTTTGGCTCTGTTTCTTCTTCTTTCACATAAGGGCAAAAAGAAACCCCTGAATGTCGATAGCAGATCCAAGAAGGCCGCTGACTCAGTTACTCTTCCTGAATCCAAAAGGACTTTCGATGTTTCTGTCCTCAAAGATCCATTATATATAACGTATTTGTTTACTGTTTCTTTCACTTTGAACGGAGCTATTTTGATGTACAGCATGTTGCCTGCTTTTTTGCACAAGAAAGGTTTGGAAATGAAGGAAGCTGCGGCACTTTATAGTATATATGGCATTGTTGCAGCTGTACCAAGGTAAGAAAAAAACACACACACACACACACACACACACACACACACACACACACATATATATATATATATATATATATATATATATAATAAAGAACCTGATAATTTTCAATTTTTTATGTAAACAACGAAATCACAGTTCATATAAGGATCTACATATCCTTGCCATTTTTAAAAATTTCCATTTTACCTTAGGAGTTTTATTATCGTTTTTCAAACTCAAAAAATTTTTAGAAAGTGATATATTTTTCTATAAGTATTACTAGTAAAGGACAATATATTTTTTACATCACCTAGTTTTGAAAGAATTCTTAGTACTACCAAATTAGAATTTTCAAAGATAAACAAGAGATTTAGTTAAACATTTGTTTGGCAATGGACATTGGTCAAGATTCCTACAATTACATTGGTTAGTATACTTAACAATATTCTCCTTGAAACTTTTATTATGATTCATATTATTAAATTGTTTTAGAGTTTAGTTGTTGTATAACTTTATGATCTTCTCAAGATTATTGGTGCAGCTATAAATTAGTTTTAATGTGTTTCTGTTTTATATTTTACAAAGGTGGCTATTTTAGGAAAATTTTTATCAATCAATTGGTGGAAATTATGGCCTTAATTAGTACTAAGTAATTGATTAAATTGTATTGTATACCAAATGATCTTCTTATTTCTTTGCTTTGGACCACTATCATCATATTTTCTATACTTGATTTCAGTCGTCCTGGGTAAGACGATAAACTACATCCGCGTCCTGGGTAAGACGATAAACTACATCAAGCAGCAATGCACTGATCAGGAGGTTTTGAGGAGTGTGGAACCACCTTTTAAATGCTGGTGTTCCCATGTCCACCCTGACCCAGAGTGGTAGCACCTGTTAGGGTCTCAGCTATGGGCAAATAGTTAACTATTACCAGCAATAGTTTTTTGAAAAATTATTACCAGCAATACAATTTTGAAGGAACAAATATTACCAGAAACAGACTTTTGGCAAAACAAAATATTACCAGCAATAAAAAATATTGTCGGCATTAAATAACCCATTGAGGTTGATATGCCGTAAAACAAAATAAACCAAACCTTGATTTCAGACGACGGGATATGTTGGAATATAAATTGGGTTGGCGTTATTTTTCATATAAGGTTGAAATATGACATTAACTAGATCTAACGTAATATGAAGACAATCTACTTGTTTAATATTAGTGCTTATCTTAACCTTAAGATTTAAACTTTTTGTTCTCTATGAATCATTTATTTTTAATTTAACTACCTTAAATTTCCTGGAATCTTCATAAAGAATAAACCGACCAGATCAGAAGACTCTGCAGAATTTAATGAGCCCATTAAAATATCAAAGAAATCATCACAGTTCTTAACCCACTAATTTTTTTGTTGATGAAAACAGATCTCCTACAATTCTTTCCTTTGATATTTTGTATTTTTAGTTATTTCTCAGTTATTTCCCTTTAACTCAACTCTCCAAGTGTTTTGGTTCACTACTGCTCTGGCCTGGTATTGAACTCACAAATCTTTGGGTTTAGTCACTGGATCTAACCAACGTCCAATGGGAAATAGCTGAGGCATTCGGAATATGCATGGCACGTGGAACTAGAACAATCTACCCCTGTGGACGAAAGGGTTCGGTTCGAAATTCGAAACACCTGAAGAAGGTCAAAGCGTACAAGAGCCAAATCGGCGATGAAGATGAGAATAACCGTCTGAACAATGTAAATAACGCAAGTAATCATAATACCTCATCTCAGAGATATAGAGGTCGTAACGTTGTGAATATGGCAATGAAGATGAGGATAACCGTCCGAATAATGTAAATAATGCAAGTAACCATAATAATTCATCTCAGAGATATAGAGGCCGTAACGTTGTGAATATGGCAATGAAGATGAGGATAACTGTTCGAATAATGTAAATAATGCTAGTAATTATAATACCTCATCTCAGAGATATAGAGGCCGAAACGTTGTGAATATGGCAATGAAGAGGGGGATTACAGTCCGAATAATGTAAATAATGTAAGTAATCATAATAGCTCATCTAAGAGATATAAACAGATAAAAGTTAACTGTTCAAATCATTACACATATTGGTTATTTTTTGGTTTTAAGTATTTTTTGTCAATTAATGAACTTCAAACGAGCTACTTTCCTACGGTTTAATTAAAAATGCTGACGTAAAACTTATGTTCATACAAAGAAAAGGAGTTACAACACTGACAAATGTATCAAAACAATAAGAGTAAAGATACTCGACCGAATGATTTAAAAATTAATCCGTTTTTTATGGGTTTTCTTTATTTCCTCTGTCTTTTAAATGTGCCTAAACTCATGAAAATTGCAAGTGTCTTTTCTAGATTTCATGCCTATCCTTAATAATTTAGCCGAGTCCTGTTCTACTCTTCTTGTTTCTTGCATTTTCTTGTCCCTTGGTATGGGGTCCCCTTCCGGATTTTACAACATCGGCATCTTGGAATGTTTCGGCCCCGAGAAATACAGCATTGGGGCATCTGTAAAGAAAACCGCTTACGGAATAAGTTCATCTCTCTTTGGCCTGTAAATATGGCGGAAATTCATTACTTCCCCTTTTATTTCTTCGATTAGGCGAAGACAAAAGTCTCATTATTATTATTATTATTATTTGTGCAACACTTTGAGAAAAGCGAGATTTAAGAAAAGAAATAGCACAGTGTTTAACAATATTTAACAATATTTTGACAGTTTGTCTTCAGGTGATGCTTAATTTAATTTTTAGAAGACAAGTTTGGTCTTTCGAAATTATCAGGATATAATAATACAATAATAGAGTAGTTCATATCAGTTCCCAGATGATTAGTTTTGAATGTTTTTAATAGTTTATTTTAAAAAAAAATGCCTAATTCCATGTCAACTGCAAGTGTTGTTTTGCAGAATTTCGGTCGGCCTGATTCAGCGATGGTTCAACATCCGTTTCATCCATATATTCATCGGATTAGCATCTTTTATGGGTTTGATGATTATCCTCATTAATCTAGCCGAGTCCTTCTCTGCTATTTTTGCCTCCTGCATCTTATTGTCTCTTAGCATGGGCGGACCTTCTGGACTTTACAATCTTGGTGTCTTGGAATGTTTGGGGCCAAAGCAATACAGCATCGGAGCATCCATCACCGAAACCTCTTACGGTTTAAGCGCAGGAATTTTCGGATACCTGGCCAGTAAGTATAGAGAATTTTTATTGTTGAACTTTTTTTCCCCTGTTAACATACGGGAAAATATTTCTAGGTGATTATTATTATGTATTTATAAGTCAGTATTTTCTCAGATAAGATCTTAATATCAGGTAATTGATGCATGTCTAAATGGTCACAACCATCATTCTGAGGTAACATGCAATTTTCATCTGACTTTAACTGTTCATCATTCTCATTCTTAAGAGGCTGTCTTTCTTCAGCAGTTCCACTGAGCAATCAATGCCATTTTGACCCATGTATCCATTTTTATCCCTGTTTTGTTTCCAGTTCACCAATGACAACTGGTATGATTGTGACTTCTTCAACTTCCAATGGCTTGCAAGTTTAAACTTCATTAAATAATTTTCTCTTCTTCTTTATGTTTTATCTTTGCATCAAGACATCTTTTCTCTTTGCACCAAGACATGTTTAATACTTGCACCATGACCTGTGTTACCTTTGCACAAAGAAATGTTTTATCTTTGCATCAAGACATGTTTTATCCTTGCACCAAAACATGTTTTATCTTTGCATCAAGACATGTTTTATCTTTGCATCAAGACAGGTTTTATCTTTGCATCAAGACATGTTTTTTCTGATTGAAAATCCCGCTTCTCCCACAACTTCCAACGAATGCTGGGGACTTGATCGCTTCATTATTCATTTATTGTTTACAAGTTGCCACCAGTTAAGGGCTGAAGTCTCAAGACACCAGAAGATGGATGTTGATACACTTTGTTAAACAAGAAACAATTGTTTTATCTTTGCATCAAGATATGTTTTATCTTTGCACCAAGACATGTTATATCTTTGCTCCAAGATATGTTTTAACTTTGCATCAAGATATGTTTTATCTTTGTATCAAGATATGTTTTATCTTTGCATCAAGACATGTTTTATCTTTGCATCAAGACATATTTTTTCTGGTTGAAAATCCCGCTTCTTCCACAACTTCCAACGAATGTTGGGGACTTGATCGCTTCATTATTCTTATATTGGGGTCTGCTTCTTGTTTGTTTACAAGTTGCCACCAGTTAAGGACTGAAGTCTCAAGACACCAGAAGATGGATGTTGATACACTTTGTTAAACAAGAAACAAAACACATTTTTTATCTAATTTGATGGTGCTGATTCCAAAAATGCTTAGTTACCGTTTTTGCTGTACTGAAATTGCTCATTTTTGGGAAAAAAAGATAAATTTACGATCTTGGCTGATCGCAAAATTTAGGTAAAGGGAATTTTATGTCAGCAACCTGAAATAAAATATTTTTATGCGAAAAAAGCGTTTTTTTAAAAGAAATTTAAAATAGAAATACTGAAGTTTTCCATTTATCGCCAAAATTCAAATTAACTGATAAGCTTTATCAGTAATACACTTTAGTAAACCTGGCAATTAAGGTGACATAAAAAAATGAAACCCTAAAATATTCTGTTTGATATTCGTAAATTAATCGCATCACTAGGGAAGAAAACCAAACACATTGACAGCATTTTGTTTTCACCGTTGGTAAGAAACTCCAACTAAAGACATCCTAATTGAATGAACCTATTCCATTGTACATGATACTGCTGGAGTATGAAATAGGACTTAAATAACATTGAACATGACAGACAATCAAGAAAGAGAAAACGTTTACCATAGTTCTTATATTCACGAAGGTTTTATTTCTGCTGTTAGTTTATTAAATGATTTGATGAAAATACTTGTTGGTCTTGGTATATTCACTCGTGCTATTTTTAAAGACTTAGGGTTTGATTGTTATTTCAAAAATAGTATTCCTCAAGCAGACCAATATGAATAAATATGAACTGAGATGTTTCTACGATTTTATTTTGAGAAATATTGCCATCTGTCAATATCATATAAACAAAAAACAAATGAAAAAGAATGCTTTTTTCCCAAAAGTGAGGCATTTCTGTACAGTAAATACGGTAGTTAACCAAGAAAAAGTAAGGTCATTTTCAGATCTAACGCCTTCAGATTAGATAAAAATGATATTTGGTATCATGACACTTTCAAAATTTTTTTGTTGACGAGTGTAGTCATTCAAATATTTATGTAGATATACAGATAAGGTTTATACACGATTAAAATATGTCACCATATTTATTACAAGGACACATGGCACAGTGGATAAAGGCGTTAGTTAGATCCAGTGTCAGGGCACAAAGAGTGTGAGTTCAATACTTGGCCAAGGCGGTGGAGAAATTTCAGAGGGAAAATTAACAGGAGATAACTGATAACGGACATCCAGTAAACATGGCACGTGGACCTAGAACAGTCTACCCCAGTGAGCGAAATAAAGGCTTCAGTTTGACATTCCGGCCACCCGAAGAAAGCCGAAGCGTACAACTGCCGAAACATTGTAATAAGTATGGCGACAAAGATGAGGACAATAGATCGAATAATGTAAATAGTGTACATAATACCCCATCTCAGAAATATAGACAGATAATCAAGGCCGAAACGTTGTAATAAATATGGCGACAAAGATGATGACAATAGTCCGAATAATGTCCATAAAAGAACATTCATAACATAAAAAATAAATCATCTTAAAATGTGTAGAATCCTGTCAATGCAAATTCCAACAGTACTGGTCAATAATCGGTGCATGAAATTTCCGATTGTATATATGAGCGTGTTCATATGACTGCCAAGTCCTACACAATTATCAAACGTTTTTGCCTGTAGGGAAATGATTGGAACATCTCAGCGCGGAATAAAGAATGCATTCAAAAGGAAAGGATTTAAATGTTTACTGTGACATTATAAATAAAAGGCCCAATTCCGAAGATTTAAACTGTACGTTTTATTGGTCTATTAGCGTATAAATCCCTCCTTGGAAGGATTTTCAACGCAGGCTTATCATCTCTCAGC
>CAHIKZ030003780.1:102500-157500 GCA_903632075.3 Acanthosepion pharaonis
AGAGAGAGAAGAGAGGAAGAGAGAGAGAAGAGAGAGAAGAGAGAGAGTAGAGAGAGAGAGTAGAGAGAAGAAGAGAGAGAAGAAGAGAAAGAAGAGAGAGAGCGAAAGAAAAGGTGAGAGAGTAGGAGGAGAGAATGAGAGAGTGGGAGGGAGAGAGAGAAGGAGAGAGAAGAGAGAAGGGTGGAAGAGAGAGAAGAGAGAGTAGAGAGAAAGAGAGAGAGAGAAAAAGGAGAGAGAAGAGAGAAGAGAGAGAAGGAGAGAGAGAAGAGAGAGAAAAGGAGAGAAGAGAGAGAGAAGGAGAGAGAGAAGGAGAGAGAGAAGGAGAGAGAGAAGAGAGAGATAAGAAGAGAGGGACAAGAGAGGGAGTAGAGAGAAGGAGAGAGAGAAGGAGAGAGAGAAGAGAGAGATGAGAAGAGAGGGACAAGAGAGGGAGTAGAGAGAAGGGAGAGAGAGAAGTAGAGAGAGAAGAGAGAGATGAGAAGAGAGGGACAAGAGAGGGAGTAGAGAGAAGGGAGAGAGAGAGAAACAGAGAGAGAAGAGAAAGAGAGGGAGAGGGAGAATTAAATATAACGACGAAGTAGTAATCTGATGCCTAATCTGCTATCCCTCTGCCGAATCAGCGACGCCAAATGGACTACGCCGGAACGTCCCAGTCCCAACTAAAACACTGCCTAACAAAACACAGACAATAAATATCGTATTTATCATCCATTTTTTAAATTTTTTTATTGATGATGTAAATAGAAAATATTTTAATTTTACTCACGGATTTTAACGAGAAAGCTGGCGTTGCATATTCTCTATAAGTTTGCCAAGATTTATACGAACTTGCGATGTTCCAACTCATAAATTGTTTTCCAGATGAATATCAGTCAATATAGACCTAGTTCTTGACTTTGTGATTTTAATTCTAGAAAATATTTGTTTACATTTATACGTACTAACAAACATGGCGGCGTACCTTCTAGAAAAGCACATTATATCTTCGAGCTCAATAAAAATGTATCAAAGATACCTCTTTAAAATTTTTGCCGAAGAAATGCATCACTCAGTTAGGTCTATTTGCAATTCCTTCCAAACCTTTTCAACATCAGCATTAAAGGGATTCCCCCAAAAGATAAAACATCTGCTTCTCTAACCCTGAAGTCATTAAATCTAGAATTCACTTCTTTTTTTCTCACCTCGTTTACCTCTACAGTAAAAATCATCATCTCCTGACTTTGAGCCGTGATTGGCTAGTGTTGGGAAAATTACCTTTCCTGAGTTGATTCTGCCATATTTGAATTTTTGATTGAAACGATTTGATATGAAAATGCATCTCATGAATCAGTTGTTTTCGTTTTTGTAATTTTAAATTTAAATCATTCAAATATCTACGAGAAATGCAAGGTCAGCTCGGGAACAAATTTACCCTTCATTTCTAAGAAGGAACACCGCTTCTTTGAGGTCATAAAATCTTTGAAGAAACTTCTCTTGACTTAGCCAACGAACTACACAGTAGTAAACCTGGTCACCATACTCCTATTCAAGTTATTCTAATACTCTTTAAACTGGTGCTGGTTAAATGCTCAGGATTGAAACAATCACAAGCATTTTCAAATTTTAAAGACTTTGCTCATAAATGCTTTTGCTGAATGATGCAGTGGACTGTTGCAATGTTGCTGTTTGATAAATTCAAAAAAGATACACCTTTGTGCAAATTAATTTTTGTATTTTCGAATGAAACATGACCCAGTGCTCATGTTCGTACTTTGTATATCCATTCCTTAAAGACGTTCCTTGCAGACCACATGTACTCGATTGGTTTTAATTAAGGAGAGTTTACGGGCCATTCTACTACTTTGATCTGCTCACTGCTAATGCGTGCCAGTGTGTTCCCGCAGAGTTACAAATTTTTGTACGTTTCCATCACCGACAATGGCCGTATGACAACTAATTGACAGCTGAGACATTATTGTCTGAGCGTGATCACGGCTGACGCAATATTTTTCAAGGCCAAACAAATTTCATCATACACCCTGAAAATTGATTCATATTACTGCACACCACTGTAAATGACTTAATCTGAGAAAAAAATAAAAATCGATTACACTCTGTCAGTTCAGTGAGTCTACAACTGACTGTATGGCGAAAGAAAGGAAACTAAAGCTGTTGTTTCAATTAATTTACATAAGGGTGTATTTGCTTATTAATCAATTTGAATACAATTCAAACATCATTAAACACGATTCTCTTAATCTCTTTTCAGGTTTATTGGTTGAGTATATGAATTCTTATCAACAGACATTCTACATTTACGGTGCCCTCATCATGACCGCCAACATTTGCTTGCTGATCACAACCATTGTTCAGCATAGGCGAGGCAAAAATGCATTTTAGAATATTGAAAAAAATCCTCGCTTTTTGTAGCAGTTCTTTCAGATGATTTACTTTGGCTGCATTTCACAATTAATAGAATTGATTTTTACAAGAATATTTTAGAAGCGGAAAACAGTGTCTGGAATCAATTTTAAGGGAAAAACGATTTTCATTAGTAGAAATAGAGTTCTCTAACAGAATACAAAGTTGGAAAACCAGGAAAATGTTAATGTCTAAAAAGAAAAAACAAAATCACTTATCCTTCATTAAAACTTTCTTTTTTATTCCAGAGAGATATAACCATTTTCTAAGAATGCGAATGGTTTAGAAAATAAAATAGGCTATGGATTTTTAATTTAATATATTTAATAGTTGTTGTATTTGGAAGTCACACATTAAAAAGACTAACATATCCAGTCTGGTTAATATCAACTGCGTTCAAATCTTCAGCATAGAAAGTAATAAATTTTTTAATCCTTCGGATATCCAGAGTACGTATGCCATAAAATGAAAATCATATTTGCCTTCTAACGGATATATTTATTTTTTGCTTGCCTGAGAATTTGCATGCACATAAGTAACCTTGTATGCGTATATACGAGATTGTGTGTCATTTTACGTACATCCAATCGCGCGCACACACACACAAACACGCACGAGCGCGCGCACACACACACACACACACACGAGCGCGCGCACACACACACAAACACACTCGAGCGCGCGCACACACACACAACACACACACACACACACACACACACGAGCGCCGCGCGCACACACACACACACACACATACACGAGCGCGCGCACACACACACAAACGCACACACACACACACACAAAAGCACACACACACACACACTGAGCGCCCGCGCACACACACACACACACACACGAGCGCGCGCGCACACACACACACACGCACACACACACACACGAGCGCGCACACACACACACACACACACACACACACACACACACGAGCGCGCGCGCACACACACACACACACACACACAGGAGCGCGCGCACACACACACACACACACGAGCGCGCGCGCACACACACACACACACACACACACACGAGCGCACGCACGCACACACACACACACACACACACGATGACTAAGTTTGAAATAAGGCATTACAATAATGCATTTCTTTTCCCACTCAGACTGCACAATCCCTACCTTGGGCTAAGCAATAAAATAATAAATCTGCAGTCAAGAATAAAAAATCTATCAACAGCTTAATGTTCATTATTTACATTATTCGGACTATTGTCCTCATCTTTGTCGCCGTATTTATTACGACGTTTCGGCTGTTGTACGCTCCGGCCTTCTTCAGGTGATTGGAATGTCGAACTTATCCCTTTATTTCGCTCATTGGGGTAGACTATTCTAGTTCCACTATAAGTAGTACCCTACAATGTAACATCTACCCTGGGTACATGGCAGCAGCCCCCCAAAACTGGGATAGGCGGGTACAAGAGGAGGAGGACAACAACACTCAGAAAACAGTCTGCCTGCCTTATGTGAAGGGGTTATCAGAGAAAATACAAAGGATCTGCGGACCATATAACATCAGGACAACCTTCAAAAGCTTGACAACACTTCGCAGATATCTCTCCCGAGTAAGATCCCCCCCTTTAGAGGAGAACATGAGTAAAGACTGTGTGTATGCTATCCCGTGCAGATGCGGAAAGAAATATAAAGGGGATACAGGCCGCCCTCTTAAGGTAAGTGTTGGGGCGCACCTACCTTCTGACTAAGAATGGACGGATCCCTCTACGATATAGCACAGTGCAAGAGAGACCAGAGTTGAGTTAAAGAGATCTGGAGATCAGTTGACCATTACACTTCCGTCTCTCTACCGGAAGATACCGTTGGACTGTACACTCTTGCTAACTGTTATTACTAACCTTCGTTCGTTATTACTAACCACTCTGTTGTTAAATACCTCTTCAAATATACCAGTATTTTTCCCTACATCTGTGTTTGTCTTTATTTGAATACACACACGCGGGAACACTCCCAACATCTCAACAGTAAGGCTTCAAGAACACCAGAAAGCTGTAACACGAGGGGAAGTGGAAAAATCAGGCGTAGCTGACCACATATGGAGAGAAAAGGGAGATCACCGCTCTCTGTGGGATCAGGTTGAGATCATTGACAAGGAACACCATTGGAAAATTTGTAAACTTAAGGAATTTCCCTAATCTTTGTGACAAAATCATAATCTATTAAGGGTGTTTCTGTAATTCTACCTTTCTTGAAAGTTACTTTTGCACATTTATCTAATCCTAAGTCCATACCTATGTCGTCACTGAAGTATTTTACAATATTGCGGAGGCCTTTCAACACATTGTCGTCTTTGGCAAAGAGTTTGAGATCATCCATGTAGAGTAGGTGATTGAATATTTTCTTATTTATTTTGTAACCATAGCTACTGTTGTTCAGTTCATGTGTAAGAGGGATTAAGGATAAACAAAACAGAAGGAGTGACAGAGAGTCTCCTTGAAAGATTCCACGTGGGATATTCAGACGGTTGGATATGGCAGTGCCCCCGGTGTGACTAAGGTAGAGTTTGGTGTTCCACATTCCCATGCTCTGCTTAAGGAAATTTAATACCACAGGGGAGACGTTGTACATTTCCAAGGTCTTAAGGATCCAAGAATGTGGAACACTATCAAAGGCTTTACGATAATCAATCCACGCTGCACTTACATTCCTGCGTCGTCTCATGCAATTTTCCAGGATCATTTTATTTATCAGAAGTTGATCTTTGCAGCCATATGAACGTCTTCTGCATCCCTTCTGTTCCAGCGGGAGAATGCTCTTTGTTTCGAGAAAGGAGTAAGTACGGTTCGTCAGTACAGACGTGATCAACTTATACGTTGTGGAGAGACATGTTATCGGTCTATAATTTTTCGGGTCTTCTGTTTCAGTTGTTTTTGGTATGAGGTGTGTAATACCTTCAGTAATCCATTCCAGGATTTTATTGGGATTATTTACAAGCGTTGTTAATGTTTTTGCAATAATTTCATGGGTAGATGTGAGATGATACAGCCAGAAATTGGGCAACTTGTCATTTCCTGGGGATTTCCATTTTTGGGATTTCGTTAGAGCTTGCTTAACATCATCTGTGGATATATTTTCCCATTCTTGCAGAGGTGTATCCAGCAGTCGTTCTTCTTCACGCCGTATCCATTCTGCATTTGGGTTATATTCCTTTGGGCTGCTCCAAATATTTTCCCAAAATGTCTGTACATTATCAATCGATGGTGGCCTTTCGAAATGTATAGGTGTTTTTCCAATTTCCCTGTAAAATTTCTTAAGATCTGTTCGGAATATTTTATTTTGGCGATAGAACCTACAACGTTTTTCGTATCGTCTTGTTCTCTGCGCCTTTAGCTGAAGTTTCTGCTTCAGCATTTCCTTGATTGATGGAATATCAATTAGGGATTTAATGTTATATTTCCGCTTGATCTTTTTGCATTTACGTGTGGAAATATTAGGGTTTCTGGTGAGCTCATCTAATAGAGAAAGCTCACATCTGATTTGTTTTATTTCTCGAATCAGTTTGGTTTTCCAAGCTGGTTCTCTGTGTCTGTTGATTTTATTTATTGTCTTGATCCCAAGCTTCCGAGTCGCTGCTAAAGCGGTGGCGTATATGACGTTGTTAACTTCTGTGATGTTTCCCGGTGGTTTATCTGTTAACAGTGTTTCCAGAGCAGCATTGTATATTTTCACGATGTGCCTGTTGGAGTTCGTCATATGGATTTTCGGAAGCTGGTCTCTGTCTGACAATTGTATGAAAGTTACTCTGCTGAGTACTTGGATGACGTCATTTTTCGCTTCGGTGATTTCAGCTTCGTGATTTTCAAGGAATTCTAACTTATTGTCACTGAAGATGACTCCAGGTACATTTTCTGGAGAACTGCAGGTTGTGTTTATGGTAGAGTCTTGGGTTTCATTTCCTGGGAGATTATTTCGTATTTCATTCGCTTTAGCGTCCACCTCATCCTCTGTTGCATTCCTTATTTCTACATTCGTCTCAATAGAGTTTGAGTGATGGCTCATAGTATTTTGTCTTATATCTAATTTTATCTTATCTATTTCTGCCTTTGAGAGTCTGTTGTTTCGCATGATGTCTCTACGGACATTGGCAAGCATGTTTGGATTGAGGTTTGGTATTATATCATTTCCCACCGTACTTCTTCATATTTGGTATGTTTGATTGGTGGTGTTCTTTGCTGGGTTTTCGAGTGCAGTGAAGAAGGATGTCATGACTTGTCGATACTCTTCGCGGCTCCACTTCGTTCGTTTACTTTTTATTAGTCGATTTGGTATTGAGTCACTTGGTCCAAGGTTGGCAATAATCCGCGTTTGGTGACCTAGTGTCTCTTTGTGTGTGGAAGAGTTTGTTCCAGTGGCAGATTTTTCGTCCTCAGACTGGTTCCTCTCTGAGGGACGCGGCCCTTGTTGTCCCGGTTGACGGCCGATCCGATATGAAATTTTCTTCGTATTCATTGAAATTGGTAGAGATGCGTTTTAACCTTGACCGCCAAGGGGTAATTATGTCCAGGTTACCAGCTTTAGGACGAGTCTCGAGGAAGATCCAAGAGCACGTCCAAACAATGAGATTGTGGATTTAGTAATATAACGAAGGTAGAATAGTTCATAAGAGTGTATGGTATTCAGTGGCGTAGACTATACTAAGTTTTAACTTGTATAACTCCGAGTGACCACTCCAAGGGGGATAAATAGATTTTAGTATATAGACTTACAAAAAACAAAAACAATATGATCCCTGTCAATGCGGATACATACACATGTAAATTATATACGTATACATACATACATATATATATATATATATATATATATATATATATATATATACAAGAGAGAGAGAGAGACAGACAGATATTAGTAAACATGTACACATATACGCAACGACAGAGATATGGGATGCTTAAAGTAAGAGAAAAAAAAAATGAAAAATGGACACGGATGTCCGCTTAAGGTCGGTGGGGACGGAAAAATTGAAATATAAGTTAAAACAAAAAAAAAAGGAAAAATGTATATATATATATATATATATATATATATATATATATATATATACGTATATAATTTACATGTGTATGTATCCGCATTGACAGGGATCATATTGTATTTTTTTCATGGCTACAGGTGTATTATTATTATTATTATTATTATTATTATTATTATTCAAACACGGTCACCACATTGTAGCCTTTTTCATAGTCAATGTGAATTTCACTCACAAGGATTGTTATGGTTTTTAGGCACTTTCCAAAGGTGCCGCACGCCGAGATCAACCCCTCCAGACCGATACCATCAGTGTCTCCTTCCTGGCAAATCGACCATGTTGAGATTCGAACTCGGGTCTCATGATCAGAATGTAACCTCTTCAGCAATGTATCGTATATATGAATTCCCCTCTTTTTTTTTTTTTAATAATCTCACTCCGAGTAAGGCGATAAAAGCCACTAAGACGCAAGAGGGGTTACTGAGTGTGAAAGTGAATAGGAAAATGTAAGTGAGTAGAATGGATAATATAAGAATGGGTTTAAAAAGACAGAAAATGGTGGTTGATGTTATATTTAAATTTTTGAGGATCGCAGTTTACAGAAAATAAACGGGAGAAAGTTCCACAAGCGACAAGCACGAGAGAATGAATAATTAGACTAGATCTTACGGTTATATTTATCTATTTCAAGTACGTTTTAGGGTGTTACAAGGGGGCCAGCCATATCTCCAGAATCTTTAACGATGGGTCGTATGAATGAGTTCCACTTGAGAACTGGGTTCAATTTCAGTCCCAGTAGGCAAAGAGATTCCTTGGGAATACAACCGTTCATTATGACTGCAATTATTTCAGAAGTTTCTCAGTGATGTTTGGGAAAAGCACACACAAAGACATACGCATATATATATATATATATATATATATATATATATATATATATATATATATATATATATATACACGTATATTGAGAGACAGAAAAATTTAAACATGTTAATAAATAATGAATATATATATATATATATATATATGTAAGATGGAACCCATTGTCATAAAAGAAAAACATAAAATTTATTTAAAATCTAAAGGACGATAAAACCCACATAAAGTGTCACCGGTAATTTAGGTATAATTACAAATCTGTTTATGTTTGCAATTAACAAAACGTATTTTGTTGTCAAGGTGAAACTTAAAGTCACGTTGAATATAAACTGAGTTGGCCACAGAATCAGAGATTATTGTTTTTGGGTAGAACAGTATTCGACTTCAAGAGTAGCATCAAGCGTCAAAGACGGTGTCTGGCTTCAGAATTATGGCTACAGCAGTTGCTGCTGAGAGTTTAACGAGAAACGATTCAATTATAATTAGTAGAAATGCCACGGTGGTTAGCAACCAATCCCCAGATGTTCGACTGTTTGATGGAAGATATGCGGAATCAGGGTCCTTTGATTTGGGACATGTTAAAGAAGGGTCTCTCTTTATCGTTTCTATTGGGGATGGATCTATGAATCCTGGATTTGTTGACGATAACTCCAATGAAAATATGTCAGGCGACTGCATCCTTCATCACAAGGGCGGGTTCTGTGACAGACCATCTGGATTGATCGAAAAGGCGGATAACATTTCGGTCATGGTCATCGTTCCTTCGGAAGAATCAATAAGAGGAGCACCATTTACTAGTCAAAGTACTGAAGCGGGTGAAAGGAAACCAGAAAGTACTCTACAACAAGATGGAATGGTTATGACGTAAGTCTTAAAAATATAATTTGTATTGATTTTAATATTTCTGAAATTATGTATTGCAACTATTTACATTATTTACATTGTTCATACTTTTGTCCTCATCTTTATTCTCATATTCACGACGTTTCGGCTGCTATACGCTCGTTTCTTCTGCAGGATCTGTCTGTATTTCCGAAATGTGGTATTGCAACTATCTACACTATTTACATTGTTCCGACTGTCATCATCACGAGCATGGCACGTGGAACGAGAACAATTTATCCCAGTTGGACTAAATAAAGCTTTCGGTTCGAAATTTCAACGTATACCGCCTGAAATATATATATTGAAATTTAACCGTGTCGTATCCACCATTATCCTTGGGATTTATATTGTCTGTGTATGTCCTTTAAATCTATGCAACGTGATGTTTTTGTTCAATATTAATAATTAATTTGAATAAAAATGGAATATCGTTAAAATGATTTCTTTTAAGTTTCTTTTAGGCTTATGGGTTGAATATATGGATTCTTATCAAGCGATATTCTGTATTTACAGCGCGTCCATCATGGCTTCCAACTTTTGCCTGTTCATTACAGCCATTGTTTAATACAAATGGGGTCAAAAAGGCAGTTCGTAATTGGCAGAAGAAAAAAAAAGGGTCCTCGTTTCTCGCAATAGTTTGCATATTGTTTTGTTCTGACTGCATTTCCAAAATGGCGGAAATGAGATGCCCAGCATTTTCCCAAGATTTTTCTCGAAAAATGAAACAAGTTTTAAAATAAAAAAAAACAAGAGAAAAACTGCCTGCACGAGAAGAAACAATTTCCTGGACTAAAACACAAATTCTGAAAACGAAAAGATTATTTCTAAAAGTAATTATTTCAAATATCAATTAATTAAAGTTTATTTCATTGTAAAGTACGGGTTCTTAATATTTTTAATTTCAATAAAACCTATTCAGAACAACAATAAAATTTCTCACAAATTTTAGAAGCTTTGTAATATCAAAACTAGAAATTCAGATAAACCTAGATAGCTATTTGAATTTTAAGGTCTATTATTGCCAACATTTCAAAGAATATTACACATATATTCTGATCTTCCCAGTAATTTACGGTCGCTGTGTTCTTCGACCTTTCTCAAATATATATTCAACCATCTACACGTTTAGAAGTATTTGGAGAAAATTTCCTTACTCTGTTGTTTACCCAACACAAAACTCAAGAGAACATATCTTAATAAATAGAGTGGGTTTTATGGGCATAAGAAATGTAGATTGTGAGTATATACAGGATAGAGAACGGTTGACCCTAGAATTGAACGGGGTAATATTTTAGAAATCGGGAAAGAGTACTTTCGGGAGTTTGCTCTACAAAGCAACTCTCCGAATGTAACTTCATTCGTATCAATGGCATACGTTAAGAATGAGGTTAGCACCTGTTTACATAACATGACGGGCCTTAGATATTAAAGTCTGAATTGGTGAATGTAAGGAGTATATTTCTTCAGAAAACTTGACATAGGAATAACGATAGAGCATCGATAGGTTTGTCACATTTCGTTTATAGGAAAGACGTTTCACCCTCTATATCTTTGAGATGAGGTATTATGATTACTTGGATTATTGACATTATTCGGACTGTTATCCTCATCTTCATTGGCATATTCACAACGTTTCAGCCTCTACATCTCTGAGATGAGGTATTATAATTACTTGCATTATTTTCATTATTCGGACTGTTAACTTCAATTTCATAGCAATATTCACAACGTTTCAGCCTTTATATCTCTGAGATGTGGTACTATTACTTGTATTCTTTACATTATTCGGATTGTTATCCTCATCTTCATTGGCATATTTACAACGTTTCGGCCGTTGTAGGCTTCCTCAGGTGATTTGAATTTCGAACCAAACCATTTATTTCGTCTATCGGGGTAGATTGTTCTAGTTCCACGTGCCATGCCTCTTCTGGAAGTCTCAATTATTTCCCTTTAACTCAACACTCCACGTTTTGGTTCACAAGGCTTAGTGGATAAAGATGTTGGTTAGATCCAGTGACTAGACCCAAAGAGTCGTGAGTTCAATACCAGACCACAACACTGGTGAACCAAAACATGGAGAGTTGAGTTAAAGGGAAATAACTGAGACATCCAGAAGAGGAATGGCACGTGGAAGTAGAACAATCTACCTCGATGGTAAAAATAAAGTGTTCAGTTCGAAATTCCAAGCACCTGAAGATGGCCGGATCGTACAACAGCCGAAACGTTATGAATATGGCAATGAAGATGAGGATAACAGTCCGCATAATGTTAATAATGCAAGGGAAAGAGCTTGTTAAGAGGAAAATGATTCATCATCTACAAGGTTGCCTAAACGCTTTTGGACGATGGGTTGTATTTCTCTTCGTTCTAGGGGTGGGGTCTTGGTTAACGTTTTTTTGTCGCTTCTCTTCTCCCGGTCGGGCGTCGAAATGTTTTTGGAATCCGGAGATGAAAAGACACCAGTAAAAGGGATTTTAAATCTTACTAGTTTGTTAACCACGTCGATCTGTACGTCTTCTTTCAAACACGAAAATCTCACATGTCTCACATGTCAAAACACAATCTAACGATCTTGTTAACCTGGAGTCCAAACAGCAACTCCCGAAAAACCTTAATCTGTAACTCATTCCCACGTTGGGTTCAGCCAATCAAAATCGACTTCCTTATTTTGTCTTCCATTTGCCCTTAAAGGTCAGCCTCAGAAGGTATGAGACAAAATACACTGACACTAAAAAATAATAGTCTGAAACTATTATTTAACATTCTTTGCCTAAGCATAAAAAATTCATTTATGAATTTTATTTCAACTACATTATATTTAACAGATGTTGACGATGGTTTAAAGGGATTGCGTATCTTCTGTCCTAATATGAGTGTAATACTCAATTTTTGTCTGGATATTCTTACACATGTAGAATATGTCAGGTAGATCAGGTACTTGATTCATGAACGAGCCAACTAATTTTTTTCAGAACCTTCAGCGTTATATTGTATATATGCTTTCTTCTTGGGGCCTGGGGTGATTTTATGTCGCAGAAGACGCTCGGAAAGCGGAGACTGTTTTGAGGTGGCAAACTTTAAATGTGATTGGTGAGAATTCAGAGTCAGTTTGGTGATGATGAAGAGTTACACGCTTGGATTTTGCACTCTTGAAAGTTACAAGCCAGTTTAGAAAAAATATTTTCGGTAAGTTTACTAAACACGTTTACAAGAAATGAATATTCAACCTTAAAGGAAACAGTATCAGACAGAATTATCTTTAAAATTCCGCCCACCAAGAAAGAAAATTCTTGAAACAAGCATTTTTTATAATTTTTTTTTATAATTGTTTTTAATCGGATTATTGCTAAGCAAGGCAATAAAACCACTTTGACACACGGTTTTAGTGGGTGTGAAAGAATTAGAAAATATTTTGAAGGTGTGGGAACATTAGAAGAGTAATCTGGAAGACAATAGATGACGATTGACATTACATTTAAATTTTTGAAGATTAAAGTTAACTTGCAAGCATGTAGCCGGAAGAGAGTTCCGCTAGCAGCAAGTGCAAGGAAAGAAACTGTTAACATCATCCTCATCATCATTTGACCGTAGTCGGAATCATCGAGCTAATGCGAACCATCTTTTCTTTAGCTGTATAGTATGTGCTACGCCAGGACTCTATACAGTTTTGAATTCAGAGTAACTTTCTTTTAAACCGGTTGCCCACCTAAAGCTATAGAACGTAATCTGCCCTGTTATTTACCTATAGCAGGGAGAGAAGAGAATTCATCAGAACGTAAGTGAATGTAATGGATCCGACTGATATAGAACTTATGGTTACATCTTGCCCTCTGTCAATTGATGAGACCTTGTTGGTAATCTATTACTGTGCTTAAATTCATTAAATCTTGGTACCACAGTAAAAGTGCTCATACGAATAATTCCCATGAAAGTATTTATAGAAATGAATATACAATTTTATGTTTCTTATTTAATTTCCGTCTTTCTCTCGTCCATGTAAATATCAATGTAAATATTTATAATAATTCAACATCATTCGCCAGGAGTTATTTTATTAAAACACAATATAACAAGGGTTTAAATTAAGTATTTTAATATTGATTACCTTATTTTCTGTCTAAATAGTCGTTTAATGAGCAATTGAAAGTTACAAACTAAATGAAGATGTCTGAAAAACGGTTGTATATAAATATTAATTAAAAAAAAAAGTGATGCATTTCGGGTAACGTCAGGAAGACATTTTTTTTTGTTCACTGTATTTTGTCTTTTGTTTCCCTTTCATTAGTGATAGGTTTATATATGAGATCCTTTTGAGATCTGGGAGCGAACTTGTGTCCGAATAGATACTCGAAGCAAGGGGCCTCTTTCACATTGCAATATTTATCGTCACTGTGAGAATGACGGAGTCTGCTCAGTTGGTATTTAAAGTTAATAGCTTAGTTTAGGAGCCATTGAAGGTATGAGCAAATTTTTTCATCAACTGGGCTGTTTCGGAGGAAGGTGATTTTTTTTTACGGGATGTACTTTAATGTAGTCGTCTGGGGAATGAAGATGTCTGAAAAACGGTTCAATACAAATACTAAAGACATTAGAATTGATGCATTTCGTATAAACTAACGTCAAGAAGACATCTTTTTAGTTTTTCTTCTCTCTCCTTTTCTTCACTTCACTCTTCTCTTTGAATACACACACACAGACAGACACACACAGACAAACAGACACACACAGACAAATAGACAGAAACACATATATATATATATATATATGATTAAAACGAAAGATTTTTCACGTTTGCTTCTTATAATATATGGATTTAACAGCCGGGTTAATGAAATTTGAGGAATAAAAAGATAACAATATTGGCCATAAGATTGATGATGTTCATTATATATTTCTAAAAAGCCACCCTATCGGGTAACATTTAAGCTAGCTCCGGGCGGAGGGCTCTTGATTAGGCCATCCTCACAATAGATAGGAAGGAGTAGATGCGATAGAACTCAAAATTGATCGCTGCATTTAGGTATTGCATTAATATTTAAGCTTACCTTTGAAAAATTCAATGATAATTTTTCCTCCACTACGTAATTTAAAGACAGCTTGATGTCCTTACTTTTCGTACAAACAATTATTTTTAATTCATGGGTGACTATTATATAGTGCTAACCAACTATTCTTACCTATCATATATTACCAATTATCTATTCATATCTATCATATATTACTTATAGTTTATTCCTAACTATTTATTCGTAACAAGAACCAGATAATAAATTTGATGTTTCTTATTTCTGACGATTAATTGAATTCAGGTTAATATTCGAAAATATATTAATGGTCATAAAAAAGCAATTCAGAGAAAAAGAGAAAAACTGGAATGTGAGGGAAAATGCCAGGATAGGGTAAAAAAAAGAAAAAATAAGGAATTTAATAATTATTGGGTGTTATATTTTCAAGTACAGGCAAGCCGGAGATAATTTAAAAAAAAAAAGAGATAAAAAACAAAACAAAAAACCAACTTCATACTTCAGTTCAACATATATGAATCAGTATAACATTTGGCATTTCATGACTAATAAGATTAAGAAAGCTTGGGAAATATAGCCGCCATTTTTGTTGTTGTTATTAACGTTTCGGTCTTTGTGTCATCCGGCCTTCATGAAGTGAGGTAATTTCGAACTGAACCATTTATTTAAATTACGGAGGGAGATGGATCTCCTTCCGTTGTCAATGTGAGAATCCTTCCAGATTTTAAGAACGAACGGACAGACTAGCAGAATTCACCATATTTTATATATAGACTAATACGATGGTAACATTGGTTTGGCGTTGTGTAATGGTTAGCAAACTTCTCTTACTAGAACAATTACCATGTTTTCGGCCTTGTGCCACATCTAAGCTACACTTAGAAAATCATTTTCGGCATCTCGGTGTGGTGTAATGGTTAGCAAGCTTCTCTTGCTAGAAGAATTACGACTGATTAGTGATTACGATCCTCACTGGGTGCCCCGTACTTTTGGCCTTGTGCCACATATAATCTATGATTAGAAAATCCCTATGTATTCATGGGTTTCTTACTTTAAACATGGCCTTGTACCATATTCCATTTGAGTAATATTTTGTCGATATAACCATTAACTTCAAAGGCAACTATTCAGTTTCTTGCGTTAAATGTAAAAATATATATATATATATATATATATATATATATATATATATATATATATATATCAGGTCATCCCATAAGTTCTGTCCGAATTTTGAATAAAGAAAACAAGTGACCAAATGTTACATTTAATTACAGATTCAATCAACAATGTATTTTCCCTGATTATCTATGACTTCATTCCATCTATTAACAAGCTTACTAACTCCATTACTGTACAATTCTTTTGGCTTTGATTCGAAGAACTCACAAATGTCAGTTTTAACCTCTTCCTGTGTTACAAAAGCTGTTTCTTCCAAATGATTCTGTAAGCTACGAAACAAATGGTAATCTGAAGGAGCAAGATCGGGAGAATAAAGAATTATCCTGATGAAACATCACCTCTTTTTGATTCACTAGAGCAGGTCTTTTTTTCCTCAAAGCTTGGTTTAAACGATCTAATTGCTGACAGTATATTTGAGCATTAATTGTTGCATTAGGTGGTAAGAATTCAAAGTGGATTATTCCTTGGCGACCCCACTAGATTGAAAGAAGAACCTTTTGCCCATGAAGTTCCCTTCTCGGCTGTGGCTGGGGTCCTTCCCCTTTACCAAGCCACTGTCTACGATGCTTAACATTTCGATAAAAGAGCCATTTTTCGTCACCAGTCACAAGTCTATCCAAAAAAGGTGAAACAAGTTGGCGAGAATGGAGAGAAGAGCAGATGTAAACTCGGGATTTGAGGTTGTTTTCAGACAATTCATGAGGCACCCATTTTCCAAGTTTAGGAACTTTTCCAAATTGTTGACGATGACGATGAACAGTTGTATGGTTTGAACTGAGAACCACTGCCAATTCCTCAACTGATAAAGGAGGATTTTCTTCAACGGCTGCTTCAAGAAGCTTTTCATCAAACTCAACTGGACGTCCGGTTCGATCTTCATCTTCAAGGGTGAAATCTCCACCTCTGAATTTTGCAAACCATCTTCTGCAAGTTCTTTTATTCACACATTCCTCTCCATAAACTGTGTGAATGTTTCTAGCCGCTTCGGCTGCTGAGTTTTCTTTTCTTGAACTCATAAAGCATTATGTGCCTCAAATGATTCTTGGGTACTTCCATGTTAGCAGGGTTTTAATCAAACAAAATTTAATTTTATTGTTCTCTGAAATAAAATTTGATCAGCTTAAATGCATCTAAACAAAAGAAAAATGTTCAGCTCCATTAGACATTATAAAATACTCTTTAAATTTCGTTCATTTTAACAAAAAGTTAAAATTCGGACAGAACTTATGGGATGACCTGATATATATATATATATATATATATATATATATATATATATATATATATATAAAACAATTTAATTAATGAAATTGGAGAAAGTAAAACCAGACTTTAGACGGACAAAACGGCAATGTTTTTGTAATTAGTCAGACGTGGAGAACTAATACGTAAAAGATTTAAGTGGCTACGAAATGACTGTCAGAAGAGAAAAGAGAAATACGTAGCAGTCATGTTTTTGAAAGTTTGCACATTTCTAAGGAGTCGTCCCGTTTCTACAAGTACCCAATGCCCGGACCAAGGATCGAACGTACAATCATTAAGGTCACTAAATTCACGAAATAACGCTTTAATCTACTAAGCTATACATTCTTTGGAAACAGGGCGAGCAATAACTAAGCACTACTAAATTTATATATTTGATATGTTTTTTACGAGTTATCAACCCCTTTGTAGTTTATTTAATTTTTTTTTGTTTTTAATAATTTTATTTAAATTCAAATTATAATTTGCTAGAGGATTAAAACGTTGGTTCCTGAATTTGGTGAAGCAATAAACGGAAATTCAATCCCTGAGAAGGGTGTGGTGTATTTGAACTCAGTGGAAACATAGTGAGTAATATGTGAATACTAGTAAATGGGACTAAGATCGAATTCCAGTTCGTTATATTCGAAAATACCATTGGAAAAGTTATGAAACTATCTCTTATGTCACTCACCCACCGCCAGCCATGAAGTGGATAGCAGGACAGACTAGGTCATGTAGCCTTAATTGGTAACTTGTCTACCTAAAAATAAAATACTAACCTATTGCGGGAAAATCTTCAGTCATGAGTCGAAAGAGACATGATCGTCCAAGTGTGTATCGCGTTACGAACTTAAGTGATTCGCTACTTGAAACAACAGAAATGTGGTTCTACAGAAGGATGCTGAGGATACTAGGAACAGAATATATGAGAAATAACGAAGTTTTAGAGAATATGGAAACAAAAAAGAAACTTATACTTAACATCAGGAAGAGACAGTAGAAACTTCTTGGTTACCTTAAATGGAAGGGTGGCTTGGAAAATTTGATACTCACGGGACAGATTGAAGACAAGAGGGACAGAGGAAAACAACGCATAACCCACCTAGCGAGCTTGAGTAAATGGATGGGGGAGCAAGGTTTAGGTGAGATAACAAAAAGATCAAATTTATTAAGGGCTATATTGGACGGGAAGAGACGGTTGAAATTTCTAGGGCACATAATGAGAAAAGAGGGCTTGGAAAATTTGATACTCACAGGACAGATTGAAGACAAGAGGGACAGATGAAAACAATGCATAACATACTTAGTAAGCATCATTAATTGGATAGCGGAACTGTCTTTAGGAGAATTAACAGGAAGACAACATTTATTTAGAGCTACAAGGAACAGGAAGTTGTGGAGAGCCATGATTTCTTATGTACTGAGGAGTGACGGCATATAAAGAAGAAAAAATGAATAGCGGAACAATAACAGTCTAACCCCGTAGATGAAATAAAGGGTTTGGGCTGATGTGACAGAGTTTGGGAAAAACACACACAAACACATGTGCATATATATATATATATATATATATATATATATATATATTGAAATTGGAGTGAATTTGAACAGCGAAAGTAAATCAGAGCAATTTCTTTTACTGATGGGAAATCTGATCTAAGGCAGGAGCTGTACCCATTGGAAGTGGGTCATTAGCAGACAATGGAAATGGTCGAAATAATTTTTATTGATTAAAACTTGGAATAGATTTTGAATAGTGAAATTAAGTCAGAGCATTTTGTTTACTGGTGTGGAAATTTGATCTAGGGCAGAAGTTGTACCCATTGAATTTGGTTCATCAGAAGACAATGGAAATGGCCGAAATAATTTTTATCGATTAAAAATTGAAAGAGAGCTGAATAAGCTAGAAGGACCTTTTGAATTCACATGATTTTGGTTGAAACAGCCAAAGCCCCGTGATAATCACGTGCGACCAAGGTTCAGTTGTAACCAGCCGGATTTTTCTATATAAACGCGTAGTTATGTTGCAAAAGACAGACGGGAGAAATTTCTTGAAGAGAGAAGAGAGAGAGTTACAGTCGGGCGAGCAGGCCGACGGAAGTGGTAGACAGAAGAGAGAGAGAGAGAGAGAGACAGAAGAGGCAGACGCAAGAGTTGGGTTAGAGACAGTGGAGAGTCGAGTTGGAGACTTAAGAAGGAGAGAAAATGACATCAGAGATTGGAACGAAGCGTCCGCTAACATGTACTGTTGATATAAGTACTGCTGCTCGGCTACAACGAATATTACTCCTACTGTTACTACTGCTAAGGAGGAACGCCACTATAAACTTTAAGAGGCACACAAATCTTATTCTCTGTTTTGCAGGGAAGATGACGGCGTTTGTTTTTTTTGGATACAAGATATAATGACGATTGCTGTGTCAACTTTTGCTGAGACAGTTACGAAAGGCTATGAAAACAAAATGCCAGTAAAAACTGTCGGGATAACATTCCATCACGCAAGTCCTTGGTTTTAGTGGCTGCTGTGTGGGACTGCGATTTTAAACTGGTTGATCATCCTTCCTATTCTCTTGTTTTGCCTATCATCTGTTCCCCAACATGAAAAAACACTTAGCTGGAAATCCTTATCATAGTGATTATGACGTCATATCTGGTTTTGATTATACTCAGATATCAGTTTACCTAAAACTATGCTGTTATTAGTAAGAAGAGTTAAAAATTAATACATGCATGATTTCACAGATATAGTGTTAGTCCTTTATAGTCAGCCTATGTTTGATAAGGAAAAAAGATTATATGTACTTTACTGTTATCTGTCTGCCGATGTATAAACACGTCCATGGCTCGTCTATAAAGTGCTCATGTTAAAGTCAATTTTGCTCGAACGTCGCCAGTAAATTAAGTGACTTTGCAAAATTTGGCCAGTGCCGAGTTGGTTTTGTTCAATGCATCCAGTGTTTCTGTGTCAAGTGAGAGAATCTAATTCCGCCTTTTATCTTTTTCCTATAGGATATTCTTCAGCAGCGACACTATCATAGAACAATTTGGAATAAAATGTCTGTATTAATTGATGATCCCTGTGATACGTCGCAACGGTCGAACTGAGGTTGGTGTTCATAACTGTTGTACTGCCTCTAGGTTTTCTCCCAGACACGCTGTGGCTTCCCTCTGTCTTTTCTGCAAATATTTTCATGGCAACTGCTCTGACGAGCTACTTTCACTGGTACCCCAACTGCATGAATTTAAGCATGCTACTGTCGAAACAGTTAAATGCAACCACCTCTTCTACTCCAAGAACTTCTTATCTCGCACTTCCCGTCAGAGGAACTCCTTTCCTCTTACTTGCTTCCCTGATAGCTACAATCTTCAAATATTCAAATGTAATGTCAATCGACATCTTCTGATGCCTTGACATTGATCCCCCGTCCTTCTCTTTATCCTTTCCCCAAACACTCCTCTTTACTCTTACTTTCACCCTCTGTAACCCCTTGCGTGTTAGTGGCACTTTCGCCTCACTTGGGTTGATATGCTTAAAAAAATATGCAGTTTTCTACGTTTATTTTTAAGCCATTGTGTGTTAATCTATGTATAAATTGATGCAGATGGAATCCGTGTTATGACTTATCTGGACTTACACTGGGAACACCGTCAATTTATGCATGCGTATTCAGCCTCTTAATGTTTTGTTTTTCTCATGAACTTTAATGTTTGCACAGCAATTTTCACGACAGAAGTCAGTTGTCGGAATTTAAAAAGTCCAAAGTAACTTTGGATTTTGGGGATATTTTTCGTCAAATGACATCTTGTAGTATGCTTTTGTCAGATCCAGTTTAGCGAATATCATCATGCCTTGTAGTCCGAGAGTGAAATCGTGGATAAGTCATGTGCGCCTTCTAAACGAAGCGCTTATGTTAGCATCCTATCCCGACCAAGAGCTAGCCTCTTCAGACTCATATCAGAAATGCTCCCAGTTTTCATTTTTTTTTTACGCATACCATTCTTTAGTCCCCACTCCAACTTTGCGTCATTAGCAGATCAGGTTGGGTTCTACAGCCTTGTGTGTCAACCAGTTTAGATGAATGAAAACCTGTGGATTTAAAACCATCCCGAGGAGGGATGATTTCCATTGGGCTATTATGCTCAGGAAACATCACTGCTACTGCGACTGGACTACATATAATGCTCCTAATGACTTACGAGTTTTTTTAAGGTGTTGAAAAGGGGGTGTTGCTGCTGAAAAGGTTATCAACGCATGCTTGTCTAGCACAAATTTTTAAAGTTTACCACAGAAGCAAGTAAAGTTATTTTAGAACTGTATCCTACACCAAAATAGAAATACAATGAAGTTGTGCGAAGGCGTTATTCGTATTGAAGAACGGAGGTCTTTGGATTTGTACTTGCTAAACAGCGAAGAGACACACCTCAAGTACATGGTAAAATCCAAAAACCTTTTAAAAGTTAACCTAGAGACCAAAGTGTTATGGGGTCCACCCTTTTCGGATATAATGGACTCATCCTGCTGCCATAAAATAGCCACAGTCAGGCAGAGAAGAGGAGTCGTACATGAGTCGTACAAGAGTCGTACCGGAGTCGTTTGTCATTTATTGGATACCTATTTTTCACGCGGGATCCACAACACAAAGAAGTATGAAGGATGAGCATAATGAAAGCGAAAGATACAATTTCGTTTCATGAACAGCAAAACCATTGAGATAAAAAAAAAACATATCAATAAATTAAAAGAAATAAAATTGATTTAAAATAACAACGATTTTACAATTCGCCATTCATTTACTTAAATTTCGTTACTTTTCGTCTTTACACATTTTTGATATTTATTATTGTATTTTTATAATGAATGTGGCCCTAGCCACTAAAAAAAGGTACAAGTGAGAAATAGTGTTTAATGCGCCATTTTTAAACGTATCTAATTCCAATCAAAGACGAACTAAAACCAAATATTATTTCATACACGAAAGCTTCTCATTTATACTTACCAGTGATTCTGCCGACAGTTTGATAGCGCAATATCTTTAGGAATTTCCAGATGTACAAGTTTTATGTCGGGATGATAATATTAACAACAAAGAAACAACTTTAATATTCCTCAATGCATTGTTGTAGATTCCGAGATGAAATCCGGTCTCAAAATGAATGACAAACGTAGGAATGAAATATAGCAAATAAATGTATTGACTCAATAATACAATTGGTAATACGGTTAGTAGATCCAGAAATGCGGTTAGTAGCAATAATAATATATATATATAGTCTGGAAAATTCAGAATCGAAGTATGGCTTCCTTCTGAGTCTACGTGTTCGCAACTGTGACTCCTACAAAGCGGTTACCTCACACTCTTACTCTCTCACTGTATCACTCTATCAGTGTATTTATCGGGTATTTACCGACAGCAGTACAAATACACACTGGTCTGGTCCACTTGTATGAAAAAGGGGTGAACCCCATAACATGTATATTTACAATAACTAAAATATATTTACAGTAGACAGAAGTAAAATTAATGTTAGTATTAAAAGCCCCAGCAATCCTAACCTTGGCAGAAATAACATTTAACTAGCGGGAAAAAAAGGTGTCAGGCTGACCAGAAATATAAATAACCCAGAAACACACAATTACGCACACATTGAGACAAAGTATTAAGTGCGAAAGCTAACAGTTGAAAGTCGTGATCATGGAACTGACATCTCTCTCACCTAATAGGGGAATTAAAGTAAACAAAGGGAAAAAATAGAAGGGGACATGTCCTTACCTCCTCTGAGTTAAAACAATACAGACTAACTCAAAAGCAGAAAAGCTATCACGGAATGACATGAGTTATGCTTCGCCTAGAGACCAAAACTCCTCTTAACCGAGGAGACGCCCAAATGTTTCACCCAACACAAACGCGCAACACTCACCCACCTTTTGCATATTTTCGATCAAGGAAAATGATTCATAACTGTCTTAATTTTGAAGTTACGCTGTTGCTTAAAGAACGAGGTCAGTTGAAAAGAGGAAAACACAATTCCATGAAATTATTTCTGTCTCTACGTCCAAATTAGGACTCCCATGAGGCCAAGTGTTGTAAAGTAGTTTTCACAGTGGAGGCTTGTATTTCGCTAAGTCGGTCCTAAAAAGGGTCCGACGTACAAAACGTTAGGAACTTGAAGTAAGAGTTAATGACGCAGCAATCTAGTTGTGCTGGTTGATACTTCAATGTCCGACATCGACTGACTCACTCAACACCACTGAGCTCCACTGGCTACCGCTACTACTAATACTTATTATGTGTGGGAGAGTCTATTACAATAGAATAGGTAATGTTCTGGTATAACACCAAGTATGAACAAGACCACACAGGTTTCATTCTTCTTCAGTAAAAGCATCATATTGCCATAAACAGAACTAGCTTCAAGTAAAAAAAAAATCAAATTTAACACACGACTCATGTAGCCTTCAACTAGCCTGCACAATGGGCGTACGAAGCTGTAGTGGAAGGAGCCATATAGACTTCTCCTCATCACCTAAGCGCATGCGTAATAGCCAGTGCCGCTGAAGAGAGACTTTAGCTGAACGAGTTGGTTCTTTGTAACACCAGTCAGGTGAGTGACGCTGTCGCTGACACATTTCAATCCATGTAGTCAATTTTGACGTAATTTTCAGTTGACAATATGAATATAATACGTTTTTCTAAATTCTTCTAGTTGCTTAGGACATTTTGTTTGTTGTTAATAGTTACTTTGTTTTAATAAAATTCATTTGGTTTTTGCCTTGAAAATGTCCACATCGGACGAAACGCGCCGGCTAATAATAAAGTTTTCCTATTGTCTTTTAACTATATATATATATATATATATATATATATATATATATATATATATATATATATATATAGATCGTCAGGTAAAGTTGGCCAACTTTCCTGACGATCCGTTTAGGTGAAACCTAGGTAGGTCTGTCTGGCTCACTAGGTTTATCAGGGTCTGCTCTACGGATGTATTGTGCTCTTTTGTTAGTTGTTTACTCGTGTCGGGGTTTTTTCTTTGGGCTTTGAACCTGTATCTGTGCGATTTTTTTCGACAGACTTTCATGTTTATAACTCTTCTTTTTTTTTTTAAAATCTTTTTTTTCCCTCGAGATTGATTTGATTATAGGCAAATAAAAAATTCGAGGGTTTTTCGAAACGAGTATAGTTATCTATCTATCTATCTATCTATCTATCTATCTATATATATATATATATATATATATACACACACACACACACACACATATATATATATATATATATATATATATATATATATATTACACTAAATTAAACAAGTAATAAATAAAGATAACTTCATATATTTTCTTTATTTTTAAAGTCTTATCACGTTTTATTTAAATTTCAGTGATGATAAGATGTAAATATTTCAAATGATGCAACTACAATTTGTTCCTTTAAATACATTTTACACTCAGATAAAATATAAATTTCGTGTTTTTAACTTAATTTAAAAAGATGTCCCCACCCCCAAGGTGACTCTTGCCGTCACGTTGAGTATAAATTTAGTTCCCTTAATAATCAGGTAAAAAAACATTGTTTTGGGGGGAAAGCGAACAAACATTTTCGAGAGTAGCATCAAGTTTAAAAGACGCCTGCCAGTAAATCGTGATGACAACAGCGATCTTTGTTGAGAAGGGATCGATTAGAGGTAGCAAGAAAACCTCGATTTTTGGAAACCTAACCCTGGAAAGAGGAGCTTACGGTGTGAAATCAGGTTCTTTTTATTTGGGATATATGAAACAAGGATCTGTCGTTATTGATTCTGTTGGGGATGGGTTTGTGAATACTGGCTTCGTTGAAGGTAACTCCGCTGAATATGTATCCGGCGACAGCGGTCTTCCTCGGATGAAGAGGTTCTTCGACGGACAACAGGGAAAGAATAAAAAAGTGGGTAACATTTCAATGATGCTCACTAGAACCTTGGAAGAACAAAGAAGAGGATGGCCTTTTACCAATCAACGTACTGAAGCCGGTGAAACACAGTTGGAAAATATTTCCGCCGGAAAAAACGAACAGAACAATACGTAAGTGCTATATGATTTCCTGTATTTATTTCATTATCATTTATGTTTGTTTTTCTCTCGAAAGTAAATATGAATATAGCTGGATTCTCGTTTCCAAATATACTTGTCTGCCATGTTGTTCAGGTTGTAGATGGTTGCTCAGGCACGTTTGTGTCTCTTCATCATCTACAGGACTTTATAATGTAACTATATAAAAGAAAAAATCTGTCTTTATCGTTTTTGTTGGGGAGGGGTCTGTGAATACTGGACTTGTTGAAGATGACGCCGATGAAAATGTATCGGACAGATGATCCCTTACACCAGGGGTAGTCAACCTTTTGCTAACTATGTGCCGGCTTAGGATATTAAAATCATTCAGTGTGCCAACACCATACGTATTTTTATACAAGTCAGGGTCAATATAACTGTTCTACAATATATCTTATATAGTAATATATGGTATATATATTTTGTATATATTAAACTTGAAACAGCTAAATATCTTCTTTGCATTGTGGTAGTTATTGGTTCGGATTTCTTGATGTCATTTGCGGCTGCGTGCAATTGGAAATTGCTTGGCGTGCCACGTGTGGAATGCGTGCCGTAGGTTGCCGTGCCATGCTCTAAACAACCGGGAAAGATTAAAAGTTAGATAACACATCGGTGATGATCATCGGTGCTTCGGAAAATATATAAAACCTGGCATGACAGAGTGAGTTAATATCCTCATTGGAAAATATGCAACTTTTAAGGAAAGGAAATTGTTATGAACACCACCCAGACCCGGTTTTATGTGATTTTACAAGACACGCAGACAGAACAAACAAACCTAATCGTCCAGACATTGTTATTAGAGACTGCAAAGACAAGATGTGCCTACTTATTGATATGTCAGTCCTTGTAGACTGCAATGTATCTTTGAAGATCTTCAAAATACTATCAAAGTACAAGGACCTTGAAATCGAAATCTCAAAAATGTGGCACACGAGGACATCAACAGTTCCAGTTGAGCCTGGAGGCCTGGGATTGATTGGAAAAGATTCTGATAGACTTGTTGAAGGGATTCCTGGAAGCCCATGCCTCAAAGAAATACAAAAAAATGTTCTCACAAGTACAGCCCACACCTTACGAAGGGCTTTGTCTATGTAAAATATGTTTTTTTTCCAGTGGAAAATGTCATGATGCCATTTCTGACCTTAGGTCTCTGGTTGGGACCCGGAAAGAAACGAGTATCCACCAGAAATCCAAGAAAATAAAATACTACTACAACTACTACTACTACTACTACTAATAATAATTTTATATTCTTTGGTCAATCGCCAAAAGAGAGGCATGAAAAATGTTAAAACCTCAGAATTCTCAAACAGACTTGTGTTCATTTTCAATGGAAAATAAAATTAAGTCAGATTCCTTTTTAGTTTTGTATTTTTTTGAAAAATGATAGGGTTCAGTTGGACCTAACGAAAATATTTAAGAAAAGTTATCCCCTCGAAGGGATGAAATATAACACCCCCTTTTTGGAAGGACAGGGAATTCTGGGTATGGGAGTTCGGCCGTGACACGAATGTAACCTAAACAGATCACCGAGGCCCACATATTATCATTACGCATCCAGCGGCTCCACTCACCATCCGAACTGTATTTTCATTTAATAAAATTTGTTAATAGTTTATCCTTTCGTCTCATCTTATTTTTCTTCACACCATCACATTTCATCCCCACCACCGGAAACATAACAAAAATGAACAACGTTTAAAGTACATTGTGTTGCGCATATGTAGATTTGTTGCAGGATTTGTGACCTGAACCTTGAATAATTTAACCTTGAATAGAGAATACAGTAATTATATATGAATATCTGTCTAGGGAATGGAAGTTCATTGGATCGACCAGTAGTTGACTGGATGCCAGAGACTTCAATTTTCTGGCGTGTTTGGGTTTTTCGCAATAAGTTAATGTGTTTGAACCTGCGCGTGTGATAGTCTCCGTGTTTGGTTGATTAATTGATTTTAATGATTAAAACTACTACGTTTTTTGGTTAGATTTCTACCACTATTTAGATTAGGGAGGATTTATTGATGGAATTCTTTTGAAAATTATATTCAATAAACATACCGAAATTTCTCTTCAAACCGAAAATGTGGAAGTATATTTTAAAAATAAATTTTAACTCGTATTTATGGCGCTGTTTTTCGCAGCTAAATGAACACACTAAAAGTATGTATCTAGCTTTATCAATAATATCGTCTGGATGGTTGAAAAGGATTTAAGGGATTTTATAGATAATCTAATAATATATGATATTATTAAGTCAAAATATATGATATTACTAAGTCAAAACTATATTATTATGTCAAAATATATGATATTATTAAGTCAAATATATGATATTATTAAGTCAAAATATATGATATTATTAAGTCAAAACTATATTATGAAGTCAAAATATATATTATTAAGTCAAAATATATGATATCATTAAGTCAAAATATATGATATTATTAAGTCAAAATATTTGATATTAATAAGTCAAAACTATATTATTAAGTTAAAATATATGATATTAAGTCAAAACTATATTATTAAGTCAAAATATATTTTATTATCAATCTAAATATATGATATAATTAAGTCAAAACTATATTTACTAATCGTAAATTGGAAAGTTGAGTACAAATCATCAAACACCGATATTTTTAAAAGATTTTTTTATGTGATGAACGTGCTGATTTTCTGTATACAGTCGACCGTACACGACAATATCAGAAAATAAAAACGATAACTATCGTAAATTTACAGCTAAAAATATTTAAGATTCAATGAAACATTAGATAACGGAGAATATTTTCTTAAATTTTTAAGATTACTGAGTACTTAAAAATTATATTAAAAAGACACTCAAGTTAATTAATTTTTTAGCGCCTAAATCTCCCCACAACATGAGACGAATGTTGATCTGTCATCAAGCTGTCAAACCCGAGAACACCTTAAATAAACAGCTTCTATCGGGTTAAGAAATGCATTTCTGCCATATCTTAAACTTAAAGTAAATAATAGTTGTTTAAAATTAGATTAATTATGCTTTAAATCAGTTAATATTTCTCAAATTAAGTTTCAGAAAAGTACATTTTAATTTTGGAAGATTACAAGGAATTACATTGCGATGAAAAACGACTGAAAATGGCGCTAATCAGCTATTTTAGAAAAAAAATAAGCTCCTTCCAATCAAAATGAGTTTTTGAAAATATACAGCAAAGTATTTTGCTTATTGGAAATATTAAATTTAATCTATTGGCTTGAAATTTAAACTAAAATAAACGTATCATGAAAGATTTATCATTTTTAAAAATTCTTTTTAAACCTAAGGTATCGTTTTATTTGAAATTTTGTATTTTTTAAATTTTTTTCAGTCGAATCTCAATCTCCTTCCAGCTATGGGTAAATAGCAGGACAGACTGCCGTTTTCTGGGGGAATTGATATAAAGCACGTCCTAAAGTTAGTAGCAAATTCACTCTGGATGCGGTATAATTACCTGGTACATGTTAGAGGGTATCCCTGAGGATCTGCCTAAGGGCAGTCTCGTCTCGTCTTGATAAATTGACTCCGTTTTTACGTGTTCTATAGGGAACTTTTGCCCGAACCTACGGGCTAGGATACCCCACTTTAAAACTCGGCCTTGTGCCACATCTTGCTGCATGGATGCGGGCCGAATACTGATCATATTCGGTCGGGTCGGCCATCGGAGAAGTCTCTTGTTTATTTAGACCCGAAACTTCTAGTGACATGGGAGCAACAACACTGACGACGGCACTTAAAGGTGTAATTTTAGCAGTTTGAATGTTTAAAAAAGACTGCGAGCTAATAGAATGGCATCGGCTACAAAAATATATATATATATATATATATATATATATATATATATATATATATATAACGGACTCTCCCGTCGGTTTCGACATATGAGGATCTGACAGCTTATTGATTCAGATATGAAAGTTTGTGCGATAATCAAGTGGCATTTAAGACCCGCTAGTGATTTACAAGGAGGCCACATATGGAGCAAGTGTGAGGATTGTGAGATGAGATCACTGTTAGATTGGCTGACCTTTTAGATATTGCTCTCGCTTCTTGAAGATGATTCAGACAAGCAGATTGAAAATTGCTGAGTCCACTAAACCACGTTGATCTCCATTCTACCCGTTCCAAATCTAAGCGCTCAAGGGTGTTATGTGGTATATTGACTGCTGACACACACACACACACACACACACACACACACACACACACACACACACACACATATATATATATATCGTGAAATAGAGAGTTTGAGTGAAAGAAATCCGCGATGCTGTTTAATTGACATTTTAGTGTCTTTTCTCTCTCCCATAGACAAACACCATCGGAGGAAATGACATCGAAAGATGTTTCGAAAAAAACAGACAATCTAAAATTATCGACCAGAGACTATTTGATGGCCCTGTCGGTTTTTTACATTACTTTTGTGATCTACGGCAACATGGAGGCCTTGTCCGTGCTGACAGTAGAATGGATAAAAGAATTTCCAAATTCGAAATCTCTCATTTTATTCGTTCCCAATTTGTCCCTTTCATTGATGAGTGCAATCGGTAAGTCAGTAAAAAATTCTTTGCGTTTTCTTTCATTTAGTTCCTTTGTGAAGACGAAAATGTCTTCAGGTGTAATTCGAATGAAAAACAAATCAATTTTACGAAAAGTCTACACTATACGGTAAATAACGAATCAGATGGCTTTCGTTTCAATTTCCTCAAATATGCATGATGACGGGCTACAACGTGTCCTTTGAACTTTTGAGCCCACTGGCTTGTTTCCCTTTCGTCATTGTCCAAGATTAAATAGTCCCCATAATTCAAATCAGTGAGAAGGCCTTAGATTTCTATATTTTCCGAAATAATTTTCATGGATTAAGTTTTTATAAATTTATTTAAAGATCATTATTGCATTTAACCAGGTTACTACGTGTACACTTTTAGTGCAAATATTAAATCTATCTATCTATCTATCTATCTATCTATCTATCTAGCTAGCTAGCTAGCTAGCTAGCTAGCTAGCTTGCTAGCTTTGTATTTAGTACTATTTCGGTGTACCCATCTTTTCTGAACAAAATCAGAATTAATGACAATAATGAATGCTTTTCGAATTGATTTTCTCGCAGGTATCATTGATGGTATCCTCATCAATCGATTTGGAATATACAAGATCATTATTCTTGGATGTTTCCTGAAAACTACCTGTATCCTTGGTTCTTCTTTTAGTACCAATGCCATTACTTTGGTCATTGTTCTTGGTTTTCTACTTGGTAAGTTATTTATTTTTCATTATCCCAACTTCACATGTGTATGATTTACGATAAGCGCAGTTGAGCAATATCCAGGTTCATCTTTGCATTCAAGTTTACAAGCAATTTACAAAAGATTTACATGAAAATGGAATCTGATTAATATAATTTTTTGACACACGTGCCGTTGCCTCCCTCTGTCTTTTTTTTTACAAATACTTTCACGGTAACTACTCCGATGAGCTGCTTTCGCTGGTTCCCAGAATTCATGAATTTAAGCGATCTACTAGGCTGGCGTCTCGCTCCCACCCTTTCACTGTCGGAATTGGTAAATGTAGCCGTCTCTTCCACTCCAATAGCTTCATATCTCGCACTTATCACTTGTGGAACTCCCTCCCCTTTTCCTGTTTCCCTGATAGCTATAATCTCCAACTATTCAAATGTAATGTCAATCGACGTCTCCAGATGCCTTGATCTATCCCCTATCCTTTTCATCCTTTCCTCTATCATTCCTCTTTGCTCTCGCTCCAACTCTTTGTAACCCCTTGTGTGCTAGTGGCTTCCCACCTTGCTTGGGGTAAAAAACAAAACAAAAAAAAAACACTGATATCTACATGGGTCAAAACTTATTATCCTTAAATTTTATTCTTCTCTATTTGATTTACAGTTATTTCCCTGTTTCTCATTCATTACAATTATTAAATTAGAAATTTCAACATTGAAAGAAAGATTTACTTTGACCACCTGTTGTGAACTCGGATATGGACGTCATGTACGGTGTCCAGCTTATTCAAATACGTCTCAACTGTCACCACCTACAATCATGTTCTCAGATCAATGACTACAAACTGCTTCAAGTAAATGAATCTTCTAGGTCTTAAGACAACGCTTCATCAGATTAAGCAAATGCTTAAACTGAAATTTAGTCCATGACTATGAATAGGAGCTTTTATTTCGCTTCCGCTAAAAGATAACGTCCATAATTCTAAAGTACGGAAGCCTAAAAGAGAGAAAAAATGGATTTTTATTTTCTTGTCGACTAGAAACTCAGTTCGCAAGTGTTAATTTATCTTAACAATATTTACTTGATTGACAGTTTCATGCATCTCGCTTTGTCGGTGCGTTGTGTTAATTCCATAAACCTACCATTAATCTAAGATCGATAAGTATATGTTAATGTTTTCTAATAAGATTCTTCACGCTTAATAATAGCAAGATTTTAACGTTGTTATAACGTTGGCTTTATCCAACAAATGACTACCATTACCCATTGCTGCCGAATCTGGTTCGGTGTTTCTATATATCTAGAAATTATTGACAAGATCTAAAGAAGAATCTACAATGTTATCGGCCCTGACCTGTCATCTCTGCTCCAATCACTTTCCCAACCTCATAGCATGTCTTTCATCTAACTTTTCACTAAATATTTTCATGATAATTGTTCGGTTAAGCTTTCCTCTTTGGTATGTCGATTTCATGAATGTAATCGCCGTGCTAGATTGGCAGCGAGGTCTCACCATGTTAATGTTGAAACTGTAAGATATAACCGTAAGTTCTATGCTAAGAGTTTCTTCTCTCACATCTCTCACTTGTGAAACTATCTTCTTGCTTTCCTGTCAACTACGATCTCCAGAAGGGCTAGATTAGTAACGAGGTCTCATTATTTTACTGTGAAAATGAAATTGTTAGTTGTAACTATAACTTGAGTGCTAATGTTTTTTTTTTCTCTCACACTTCTCACTGCCTTTCCTGTCATCTACGATCTTCAAAAATTTAATTCCAATGTCAGTCGTCTCCTTAAACCCTGTTCTTTTTATCTAGGGGTTATTGCCAAAATCCAAAGAAGAATCTGCAATGTTATCGGTTCTGGCATGGTAACTCGGCTTCAGTCACATTCCAACCACCGTAATGTAGCTTACTTTTGCCTTTGCTATAAATATTTTCATGGTAATTGTTCTGATAGTATTTCATCTTCGTTACCTCGACCTCGGGAAATTAAGTATATTACTGGAACTGAATCTGAAAGAGAAATATATGGAGAGTGTGAAAAGCAGATAAGATGGATAAAATGAAAACGAAAACTCAAAGTGGGACACACTAAGAGAAACTTTAGTAACATTAACAATCGCAGTCATTTTCAAATGAAAAGGGGAGAAAACCCAATGTCAAGACACGTAACAGAATACAAGACACTACACAAAGAAATCAGCAACGAATGCAGGCAAGCTAAAGATGAATGGACCAACGAAAATATGCAGAAATAGAAAGAATGAGTGTCACAAATAAAGCAGAAATGCATAAAAAATAAGAGAACAGGACAAAAATCATATTCATCAACAGGGTGGAAAAAATCCAATAAGAACGCTGATATTAGGGAGAAAGAAAAATACTCCAAAGATACGACGAATATATCAGATTTTTTCCACGACGAAAGCGAGCAATTGGCAATACATAGTTTTTTGACGTACAGTGGCTGTTAATAATTAAGTATAGCCCAAAACGTCAATGTTAAGTAAAACTGTATTTAATTACAACCGCAAATAAATACTTAACAAGAACAAAGAAGTAAAACTCAACCATTGATAATTAACCATTTTAATGTATACATTGTTAGCAGCGAGGCTCGGAATAACGTCCGTTAAATATTAAATCAAAAACAAATTATCGACGCTCAATAATTCACACTAATTCAACTGGAGAGTTCCACTCAATAATCACGCAATAATCACTTCAGTCAGTAGCCTGACACCGTTATTTATTCACCTGGCGAAAAACATATATTCATAAGTCCAGAGTGTCACGTTCGAACCTCGGTGTCGCTAGTTACTTATTTTATTCCTACATGACACCTTTCAACTACGATAAATTTAAAATTTTTAGGATAGAAGAAACTTGTGATTGTGTAAATGAACTTTAAATGATTGTTTTTTGTGATGTATGGCGGCCGTTAATGATTAAATATAACTCAAGACTTCCATGTTAAAATAAAACAGTATTTAATTACAACCGCAAATAAATACTTAACAAGAACAAAGAATTAAAATTCAACCAAAGATAATTAAACATTTCAGTGAATACATTGTTAGCATTAAATCTTAAATCAAAACTCAAATCATCGACGAACAATAATTCACACTAATTCGACTGGATAGTTACACTCAATAGTCACTGAATAATCACCTCAGTCAGTAGCCTGATACCTTGGGTCTTGCAATAAAATCAGAAAGCCGGAGAAAAAAGTAAATTTTAAAGAGCTGCTTTGAACGTTGCTCTTTCAGAGGGGCATAATAGGATGAATTTCGAGCTAAATTGGAGTTATATATGAATTGGATTTCAGGAAAAATTGAAGAAGCGGCCTTAATACGGTTGACATCTTGATTTTTTATAGAAAGAAAATAAATAATTTCCTCTTTTTAGGATTGAAGTAATTTTCAATTGTGTAAATGAAATATAAATGATTGTTTTTGTGTCGTACGGTGTACGTTAATGATTAAGTATAACTCAAGATTTCAATGTTAAGATAAAACAGTATTAAATTGCAACCGCAAATAAATACTTAACAAGAACTAAGAAGTAAAAGTCAACCAAAGCTAATTAACCATTTTAGTGAATACCTTGTTAGTAGCGCGGCTCGGCGTAACGTCCGGTAAATCCTAAATCAAAACCCAAATCATCGACGAAAAATAATTTACACTAATTCGACTGGATAGTTCCCCTCAATAGTCACTCAATAATCACCTCAGTCAGGATATCTACCAACCGCCCCACGCGGTCAGATATGGCACAAGGCCGAATTTAATGTGGGGTATCCGAGCCTGTAGGCTCGGCCAAAATTCCCCGTAGACCTCGTATAAAACGGGGGCGGGTAGCTGTTTCCTCGAGACGAGACTCTGCCTTTCGACATAGCCACGTCTGGGGATCCTCTCTGTGCGGAGAAAGACAGTTTGACCAGCACAGCTGGAGACGAATCTCCTATTTTATCAACTCAGTCAGTAACCTGACACCGCTATTTATACACCTGGCGTAAAACATATATTCATAAATCCAGAGTGTCACGTTCGAACCTCGGTGTCGCTAGTTACTCATTTTCTTTCTATATGACACACAGAAATATCGAAGGGCCGGAAATGTTAAAATTTGAAGTGGAATCAGCACTGGCCAAATTGAACAGACACAAAGTAGTAGAACCAGATATAATTTTAATAGAGATGTTGGCATGATTTCGGCACAGACAAGATTACAGAAATAATAAATGAAATCTACAACAGTGGTGATATACCGGAAGACCCAAGTAGATCTATTTTCATAACTCTGCCTAAGAAGCCAAGAGCAAGCTTTATCGGGCAATCAGCCTAATATAACCAAAACTTATCATCCAAATTCTGCTGGATGAAGAGCGCAGCAGAATCAGACCAGAAATAGGACAAGAATAGCGCGGGTTCCTTAAAGACACTGGAACAAGGAATATAATATTTATGCTCAGAATCCGAAAAAAGTAGAACGTGTACTTGTGTTTTATAGATTGTGTAAAAGGCATTCGATAAAGAACGCCACAAAGACCTGTTGGGCTTAGCAAGAACGTATTTATGAAGGATATTAGAATAATCAAGAATCTATACTGGCAGCAAACGGCCTGCATACGGATAGAAAATGAGTTCAGCAGATATACGAAAATACAAAAGGTTGTAGGAACAGGATGTGTCTTTTCAGCAGACTTATTCAAACCCTACAACGAGGCGATACGGAGAGAATTAGAAATCCCACCTGGATTCATCATTGGTGGCCACAATCTTAACAACACAAGACAGGCAGATGACGCAGTGCTGATAGCAGACATGGAAAGAAAAATACAAAATCTCCTACAGAAGATAATAAAGGAAAAAGAGAAGAAAGGATTAAACATCAACTACAAGAAATCAGAATGTATGGTTGTTAGCAAAAGGATGAACTCAAAATGCAATTTACAAATTGGAGATGCCAAAATAAAAACAAGTATCCACATTTAAATATCTGGGAAGTGAATAGAACGGAAAGTACGCATTGCGATAGCCAAAGTTGCCTTCCAAAAGCTAAGCAAAGTATTAAGAAATAAAAATTTCGTTAGAAAATAAGTACTGAACTGTTACGTGATATCTGTCCTCCTACATGGCAGTAAATGTCTGGACAACCTCCTCGAAGATGAAGAAGGGACATGAAGCAACAGAAACCTGGTTCTGGAGAAGGATGTTGAGTATACCATTGGCTGAATATGTGAGTAGCGACGAAGTTTTAGAGAAACTGGTAACAAAACGGAAACATATAATTAACATCAGGAAGAGGCAGCTGTCATTTTTGAGGCACGTAATGAGGAGAGAAGGCTTGGAAAATCTGATACTCCCAGAAGAGATTGAAAACAAGAGGAGCAGAGGAAAACAATAAGATAACATACAAAGTGAGCTTGAGTAAATAAATGGCGGAACAACGTTTAGGAGAGATAACAAAAGGACAAAATTTGCTAAGAGTTACGATGGGCAGGAAATTGTGGAGAGCTATGATCCTACGTCCTGAAGTAACACTGTCATAAAGAAAATGGAAACAAAAACGAAACTAATACGTCATATCGGAAAGAGACAGTTGAAAATTCTAACGCACATAATGAGGAAAGAGGGCTTCGAAAATTTGATACTCACAGGACAGAGGAAAACAAGACATAGCCCACCTAGCGAGCTTGACTAAATGGATGGCAGAACAAGGTTTAGGAGAGATAACAAAAAGATCAAATTTATTAAGGGCTATATTGGACGGGAAGAAGCGGTTGAAATTTCTAGGGCACATAATGAGGAAAGATGCCTTAGAAAATTTGATACTCACAGGACAGATTGAAGACAAGAAGGACAGAGGAAAACAACGCATAACCCACCTATCGAGCTTGAGTAAATGGATGGCGGAACAAGGTTTAGGAGAGATAACAAAAATATCAAATTTATTAAGGGCTATATTGGACGGGAAGAGACGGTTGAAATTTCTAGGGCACATAATGAGGAAAGAGGGCTCGGAAAATTTGATACTCACAGGACAGATTGAAGACAAGAGGGACAGAAGAAAAAAATGTATAAAATAACTAATGAATTAATGAGCTTGAGTAAAGAGTTGTCAGAACAGGCTTTAAGAGAAATAACAGTAAAACAAAGTTTATTAAGAGCTACGCAAATTATGGAGAGTCATGACCGCCTACGTCCTGAAGGGACACGGCACATAAAGGATACTAGTTTAGCAGTTAGACATCTAATGTTGAAATTGGAATTACATTTTCAACTGCCAGTTAATAAAATGAAACAATGGACATTCTGTTTTTACTCCATCTTGAAATTAAATGTTAAACCCTCTCCTTATCTTACATATTTTATATTTTGTTTATTTTAAATTTTAAATTTTAAATTTTAAATTTTATTTTAAATTTTCAGGCTTTGCGTCGTGTTTTACATGTCTGAATTCTTTTATTGTGATGGCTATTCAATTTGGAGACGCGGGAAAATCCTTTCTCACGGCGCTGTCCTTTGCTGCCCCACTCTCTGGACTTGTCTTTTCCAATCTGATCCCCGTGTTTATTGAAATGTACACCTGGAAAGGAAATATGTACATGCTTGCGGCTATAAATCTGCAAATGATTCCTTTGTCACTGTTTCTTTTTCTATCGCACAAGCACAAAAAAAGAAAATGTATATACTCCAAGGCGGAACCAGCTGGGCCAATTTCGCTTCCCACATCAAAAAAATCTTTCGATGTCTCTGTAATCAAAGATCCGTTATTCTTGGCTTACATGTGCGCTCTCGTCTTCACGATGAGTGGAATTATTATGATGAACAGCTTGTTGCCGTCTTTTTTGTATAAGAAGGGCTTGAGCCTGAAGGAAGCTGCTGCCATTTACAGCATATACAAATCAGTTTCTGTGCTGCCAAGGTAAGCAAAAATCGCACTTCTCGTGATATTAGACAGACATCTTAGCTAATATACAATTTCACTTTTTATTCTATACTCCAAAAATGATATAAAACTGAAAATTCATTAGAATCGTTTTTTTTTTTAACCATGAAAAATATTTTTCCTTCCTTAGAAATAAAAATTAGATCACAAGTCAGATTTTGCCGCCATTTATGATTTCATAACGAACAAAAAAAGATTTGGAAATGCAGTTTTACACTGAAAAACAGACCCAAATGTCGACATTGATTATAACAATAATGGTCGAAATATTTAAAAAAAAAAAAAAGAAAAAAAGACTTCGGACCGTTTATCTAAATCTTCGATCAATATACTCAAAACGTTAATCAAAAATTGAAAAAAAAACATACATTAAAAAATAAAACCCACAGACATTGTGTTATGCCTTCATTGCATTGAATGAAGATATCTCAATCAAAAAGTAGCAGATCGCTTGTTTTCGACGTAGTCTTGCTGAAATAGGTAGTAAGCAGATAAGCTAGATTAACATTACTCGGACTATTGTCCTCATCGTTGTCGCCATATTCATAAAAACATTTCGCCCATTGTACACTCCATCCTTCTTCAGGTGGTTGGAATGTCGAACTAAGCCCTTTATTTCGCTCAATGGGGTAGACTCTTCTAGTTCTACATTCCATGTTTAATGGATGTCAGTTATCAGTTATCTCCTGTTAATTCCCCTCTTCATGTTCTCCACTGCCTTAACCGGGTATTGAACTCACACTCCGAATAATTTTGTACACTATTTATTGTACATAATACCTCATCTCAGAAATATAGACAGATACTGAAGGGCCGAAACATTGTAATAAATATGGCGACAAAAATGAGGACAATAGTCCGAATAATGTAAATAATGTACATATTGCCTCATCTCAGAAATATAGACCGATACTGATAAGTTAGATGTCTATGACACGAATTTTTACTCCTTCTGTGGCGTTTCTTTCCGTATTTATGTATTTAGACGAGTCCAACTACTTTTCTGGACGGATGTTTTTACTCCATAACCCCCCCCCACGTTATAGATATGCATTTTCTTTAGTCAATACCTTTTCCAACATTGGTGTTAGTCAGAGTTTTCGCTTACCCTGACGTTGCATTTTAATTTCAGTTTTAGGAATAGGTACTTCAGAAGTATCGCCAAGTATATCCATCAGTGAATTAAATTGCACCGGTTACTTTTTCTATGCATATCCCAATTGATTTATCTGCCTCTTTTCACGAAATCGTCCACCTTCGATAATGTACATCATACTATCAAGGCGCTGAATAATTTTTCCTTTCAGCCAATTTTCTTTTCCGACCTTAAAATTTCTAAAGTAAACTCTATCGCCGATCTTAAATGATCTGGTAGGTTGCAATTGTCAAACTTTCTTTTTATTCCCTAGCAGTAATTTTTTAAAAATAGATCTAACTTTTCTAGCAGATGACATTTTCCTGGTGACGTTTGCATTTGACGTCATTCGATGTACGCTCAAAAATTCTAGTAATGCAATTTCTTCAGACTCCAAGCCTTTAGCATTTTTAATGCTTTTTTAAAGGTGCCGACAAACCGTTCCGCTTGACCATTCGATCTCGGATGATAAATCGGCATGGTCAAATGTTTAGTGTTTAGTTCTTCTTTATTGGTTCTACATTGGACTATCACTGTGGTACAAGGAACCGGACTATAACAGTTATTGATGTGGCAACAGATTTTTATTATTTTAACTGTTGGTTGGTGTAGGTTTATTTCTTATTGTGTTAGATGCTTTTTAAAAGATTTAAATATTTAAGCAGGAACGTATAGGGATTTAACATCTAAAATAGCCATAAGTTTATCTGTTATAATAGATAGATAGATAGATAGATAGATAGATAGATAGATAGATTCAAACAAGTTTGATTAAAAAGAACGAAGAAGCTGAATAAACACACATCTCCTGAAGAGAACTTTGGCTGGTCTAAATGCATAAATATTGACGCCAAGAATCGTCAGTAGAAGAAGTAAACAAGTAGAGAGTTAGATATCTAGCTCATCTGCTTAGTGACTATTTCAGCAAGATGTGACAGACAGAGTCTGGGAAACACACACACACACGTATATTTTTTTTAGTGAAATTGGAGTAGATTTGGACTAGCGAAATTGATCAGAGCATTTCGTTTACTGATGGGTAATCTGATCTAGGGCAAGAGCTGTACCCATTGGAACTGGGTCATTAGCAGACAATGGAAATGGTCGAAATAATTTTTATTGAGCTTTAGAATTCACATGATTTTGGCTGAAACAGCCAAAACCCCGTGATAATCACATGCAAAGTAGTAGGGCTAAGGTTCAGTTGTAACCAGCCGGATTTTTCTATATAAACGCGTAGTTATGCAGATGGAAGAGAGAGAGAGAGAGAGAGACAGAAGAGAATTAGCCCTGGCAAGACTTGGGCTAGAGACAGTGGAGAGTCGAGTTGAAGACTCAAGAAGGAGAGAAAGTGACATCAGAGATTGGAACGAAGCGTCCGCTAAAATGTACTGTTAATATAAGTACCGCTGCTTCTGATACCACGAATATTACTACTACTGTTGCTACTGCTAAGGAGGAACGCCACTATAAACTTTAAGCCGCGCACAGAAATCTTATTCCCCCATCGTAGGAGTCGTGTATCGTTCTGTGACGATTTAACAACAAGTTAACCATGACACACACACACACACACACACACACACACACACACACACACACACACACACACACACGCGCGCGCGCTCTCTCTCTCTCTCTCTGTGTCCAGAATCCAGTGTATACATTTTTACGTCAATTACTTTTCTTTTCTGTAACCCGTTTCTTTTCTATACTATTCTTTTCTGCTATATAAAAGACATTAAAAATTCAATCATTGAATAATTGTTTGTCCGGCTTTCTGCAGATATTTTTTTTTGCTGCATTCTAAATTTCTAAGCGCAGACTCTCCAGCCGTGTCTACATCTTCAGTCAACCGTAAATGGATGAACATCACTTCTGTTTTCTGGATCAAACCAAACACAACGTGGGCAGGAAGCAGGATTAAACCAGTGGACCGGTCAAATAATCTACGGATGCTCAGTGGATCTACGGTCACTCCCTTAAGTTCGGTTAGGACCGAGTAGACACCTCAACCCAGAGAGTAAGACGTCGGAGGTTGAGGGGCTGGGGCGTACGTCGACTCAAAGCGATATACTACTTCTTCATTGTGTTATCTTCATTCAATGCAATGACGACATAACAGTGGCAACGAGAATTCGAATTCCCACGGCAAAAAAAAAAAAAAATGTTTCTTCTCGCTTAGCATAAATAGCCGGCTAAATTCGAAAGTCACGGGTAAAAAATTCGATCAATTTTGTGTATATTCATAGCGCGACGCGTAAGAGGATAAACTTCAAGGCCGTCTGATATAGGACTGTTAGGGAAAAAATGTTTCTTCCTCGTTAAGGACTACTTGTATAAGCAAAATAAACTATGGAAGAATTGAAGATATTTATTCAGCAATTATTACAACAAATGCAACGGGAGCTGATTGAATATCAAGAACAGATAAAAGAAATCCTGGGAAAGCAAGGAACAGATAATGCGTCAATTTCATTTTCGCCAGATTCAGTCGCTAACTCAATTAGTGATTTTCATTACGTCCCAGAAGAAAACATTATATTCCTAGTGTACTTCAGAAGGTATGAGGCCATCTTGTCTTCTCTTACGAAAATTGTGCCCCGCTTAACATGAAAAATATTTCAATTTCATTTTGCCGAAGACTCCAGAAAAAGTGTCGTTTAACGAAACAGTGTCGATATTATATCCACAAACTTTACAGCACGAACACAAATATGAAATTCTTACCCCTTCAGTAGTATAAAGTCAGGTAGACGCCATTTTTTTTACCAGTGTGCATTCAAGTTGTTTTATAACTGTTCTTCAGTTGGAATGTGGCGCTAATAATGAACAATTCGTTTAACTTAATTTTTTATTCTGTTTTTTATTTTTTATTTCATTAACTTTATTTCAGTGCCGTTTATGTCCGATGAATGTTATTTTTCTCTTGAACATGCCTTAAATGCTGCGATATATATCTAAAACTAATCAAACATTAAAAATAAATCACGACAATTGGTGGATAGTAACGATTTGCCATTATCTGGTGATTATTCAATTAATGAGGGAGACAAGTATCTTCATCTTAGTTGTTTTAATCCCTATGCGTCAGCCGAAGACATGGCATTCAAAATTCTCAAATATGTTTTTCATTTGCATTTTCAACGTTTTAAGCAGACACAGACAGCGGTCAAAATGTGGTAATCAAAACAATACAAATAAAGATAATAGTTCAAATCAGTTCAAAGATCTGCATTTTAATAGTTTGTCTTTAATGCATAACTATTTACAATAGCAAGTTTTCTGTTGCAGGATTTTAATTGGCCCGATTATTTTGCAGGGTTTTGATTGGCCCGATTATTTTGCAGGGTTTTGATTGACCCGATTATTTTGCAGGGTTTTGATTGGATCCATTCTTTTGTAAGGTTTTGATTGGCTTGATTCTTTTGCAGGATTTTGATTGGCTTGATTCAGCGATGGTTTCCTATACGTTTCATCCATATGTACATAGGATTAGCATCTTTTTTTGGTTTCATGCATATCCTCATCCCTCTTGCTGAAACGCACACTACTCTTTTCGTCTCCTGCATCTTCTTGTCTCTTGGTATGGGGGCCCCTTCCGGACTTTACAACATCGGCATCTTGGAATGTTTGGGACCAGAGAAATACAGCGTCGGTGCATCTATAAACGAAACAACTTACGGCATAAGCTCGGCAATTTTTGGTTACTTGGCCAGTAAGTATGGCGAGATTCATTGCTCTCACTTTTACTTCTTAGATTAGATGAAGGCAAAACTATTATTATTATTATTGTTGCTGTTGTTGTTAAACGTTTTTCTTCTGTATTCTTATCCTGTAGTTTTATAAAGCGGGGAACATTTTCTGAAACATAATGGGAATTACGATCACAAATCCCATAACCTCTTAGGTTCGCCCGTTCTGGGTAAGACAATAAACTACATCCGCGTCCTGGGTAAGACGATAAACTACATCCGGCAGCAAGGCCTCTAATCAGGAGGTTTTGAGGAGCGTGAAACCACCTCTTAATTGCTGGCGTTCTGGGGTCCACCCTGACCCCGGATGGTAGCACCTGTCAGGGTCCCAGCTATGGGTTAATAGTTAACCCCACCTCCGCAAAAAAGGGGTCCAAACACTATGAAAGTATAAAAATAGGATATTATTCCCAGCAATACATTTTTGAAAAAAAAATTATTACCAACAATATATTTTTGGAAATAAAATATTACCAGCAATACATTTTTAGAAAAAAATATTACCAACACTAAAAATTTTGTTGGCATTAAATAACCCATTGAGGTGTTGATATGTCGGAGTAAGCTTCTCCTTAATTCCTGAATTGTCACCAGGGGTCTCTCTCCCTATACTATAAATATTGCAAAACTTCTACCATGTGAGCTCTCGCAAAGACAGCGTTTCCCACTTCTGGGAAGACGCTATGAACATTACAAACATACACGTACCTACGAACATTCACCAAAATCCGAACATTTACCACAGAACAAACACACACACAAACCCAAGTATTATTGTCTATGTCCATTGTAAAATTGTTTTGTTTAATACATATATTTGTTGACATATATTGGTCTTGTTTGTTTTCTTTTCATCTTCAGTTGGACAAATTTGAGTCCGCCATTTTCTTGTAGTTGGACCATTTAATATTCTACCAGGAGTAACGCAAGCGTTCCCAATTCAAACCACACGCAGCCCCCCGGTCCGCTGCAAACAAACCAATCCTTAGGTTCCAAGGGGTACCACACCTACTGCAGCCATAGCAACTGTGTTTAATGAGCAAGACATCCTCTTCAGGCTGGTCTGAATTCAATGTTTTCCTTCTCCTCGAGTAGTTGCCATAGAGCCAAATCTGCCTCTTTACTTTAGCCATAACTTGGGAGAATTTGAACTGATACCTTCCCTAAGAGTGTTAACACCTAAGGCAATGTAATGAACTAAACTAGAATTCGAACCCAGCTCTCCGATTTTTTAATCCGGGCCGCTAACCATTAACCCACCGTATCGCCATAACGACAGTAAGAGTTGCAAACAAAATGGTATTCATTTTGCGGGGTTTTTTTATGAAAAATCTGAATCGAACCAAAAATATTTGAATAAAATTTTCTTTTTTCTACACAGAAAATGGGAAAATTTTGGACTGTCATGAAAATGAACATTAGATTCCAAAGAAACATTGGGTTTACCGTTTTAAGAATGTGTGAATTGTGTGATGATTTTGAGAAATTGGTGAATAGAGTTCGAATTCTAGGCGAAATCATTACATTCACTTAATATATATTATTATTTTTCAAGTCTCCGAGAGAATATCTGTATTTGGGTGAGGAATTGAAGAGACTCTCCTTCATATTATTTTATTTGGCGCATTTATTTTGCCACTAGAAAAATTGAGCCAAAGACGCTAGTGTTGTGACAGTGTAGGGAATTTGTGTTTTTGTGTTTACGATTTTGTAATGAGAAAAAAGCCGCCGGATATTTCCCACTTTCTTCATGAACATATGTTTAATATTTTTTGTTCATCTCCATTTGTTTGGCTTTTTGAGATTGCCATGATATATTAATACATTTATGAAGCAATGAACTCATGAAAATGGAGTGAGTCAGCGAATTGTGGTTGATTTCATTTCGTAGTAAAGTCTGAATACATGATTAACGTTTTCTCATTCAGCGAGAAGTATCTGAGAAAAAAAGGTCTAGTCAATGGTATGTCACGACAGTTGAAGAAATTAATGACAGGGGAGTGAAAATTTAAAACCACTCTACTGAAAATGTAATACTGACATGTAGCATTATTTTATGCGACTTACTTTTCACCCACTCCTCTATGGTTGGGTCATAAATGTCTGAAGGCACAATGGCTTGATTGTTAGCAGGACAGATTGAGGAATCTAAGAGTGGAGTCCGAATTCCAGTCGAATTCATTACATTCACTTACGTGTTAATACCTTTGAGAAGAGTATAAATCCGTCTTTTCTGCACACACCCAGCCTTAGTTAAAATAGCAGAACAGACTGGGTCCTATAGCCTTGGGTGGCAACAAGTCTAGGAGAATGAAACTCGGAATTCAAACCACATCACACAATCCTAAATGATTATACATGCCGAGGCCGTTTGTAAATACAAGTTTCCACTGAGAATCCTACAATGGATGTGTATGTCCGAATAAATACGAACTTGCAACGCTTGGTCAGTTTTCGTTAGGATACAGTGGGTTCGTCGGAAGGAGCCGACTCAACCGACCATGTGAATGGCGCAACAGATACATAAATATCTGTAAATATTATAAATCCATCTCTTCTCCTCACTCCCAGTCATGTTTAAAATAGCAGAACAGACTGGGTCCTATAGCCTTGGATGGCAACCAGTCTAGGAGAAGGAAACTCTGAATTCAAACCAGATCACACAATCCTAAAAGTGATTATACATATGCCGAGGCCGTTCGTGAATCCAAATTCCCACTGAGAATCCTACTAGAAAGAGTAAAGACACCGTTAGGAGTTTTGTCGGTACTAACGGACTTATGCTAGTCGGCATGTGATTATCGGAATTTGACTAATTGCTTCAGAGTCTGGGATTTTCTTCAATGAACCGGGCTTTCGCAATGTCTTCTACTTGCTGGAAAGAATCTGGTGTCAGAGGGGAAGATATGCATCATGATTTTCGTCTTCAGTCTAATTGTTGTAGAACTCAGTACTTCAGCCTTTATGAACGAAATGTTTGAACTAAAAAAAGGATTATGATTGGTGATCCAATTACAGAGCATTTCGTGTTATAATCTCATTGGTCAACCAATCATAGTTCGGGTTATAATATATGGAAGTGTGTGTGGGGGGAACACTTTCTAAATCCCTGATTTGGTACTGCTTTTATTTATTGCAGTTTTATTGGTCCACCTATCTGAGGGGGATGAACGAAAATAAAATCTAATATTTGATTGCATCTGGCATTTGAACTTTATGTCTGAAGGCAGACAGGATGCTGTAAGTAACTCAAATGCAACTTATGCCGGTGCTGTGAATTTTTGACACTCTTTGAACACATGACTGTGCAATGACCTTTCAATATGAAGACCGACAACGGAAGTAACAGGCTCGAAATTATTAAACCCAGTGTCTTTTAAAATAACCAAATCCTAGGAAAATGATTTGTTTTCAACAAAATCCTTTACTTGACAGAAATTTGTTAGAAAAAAAAGGGAAAGGTATTAATTTACAATTTTAAATTCTCATCGTATCATATTGCTCAACTTCCGTCGGTAACCCTAAATATATGAAAAGTTTCGCTTTGATTGTAACAAGCCGATAATTCCCTCGGCGAGGTCCAGGCAAAACAGGTAGTGATTTGTACGACTTTCTTTACGGAGCAGGCCGTGTCCGGAATGTATCTAAATGTCTACTACGCGTTTGTGTGTGAATGTGTTCAATTACAGATCGATTTGAATAAAAATTGAATATCCTTAAAATGATTTCTTTTAATCTCTTTTCAGGCTTATTGGTTGAATATATGAATGCTTATCAAGCGACATTCTGTATTTACGGTGCGTCTATCATGGCTTCCAACCTTTGCCTGCTTATTACAGTCATTGTTCAGTACAAACGGCGTCAAAAAGGCAGTTCCTAACTGGCAGTAAAAAAAAGACGTTCTCGTTTCTCGTGGCATTTTGCATATTGTTTTGTTTTGATTGCATTTCCAAAATGGCGGAAATGAGATGTCCAGCATTTTTCCAAGAATTTTCTCGAAAAAAAAAAAAGAATAAAAAGAAAAGAAAAGAAAAAGAAACAAGTTTTAGAATAAAAAATAAGAGAAAATTGTTTGCCTGAGAAGAAACAATTTCCTGGAGCAGAACACATCTTAAAACAAAACAAAAAATAAAAAAAATAAAATAAAAATATTTTCTAAAACAAATGAATTCAATTATTAATTAATTAAAATTTATTTCTTTGTAAGTTGCGTGTTTTGTGTTTTTATAATTTTATCTTCATTCAAAGATATTCAGAATAGCAATAAAAATTTCCCAAAATTCTGAAAGCATTGGCATATCAAAATTAGAAAAGTGACCCATTTAAATTTTGATGTCAGTTATTGCCAACATTTTAAAGCATATTTACACATGTATTCTGATCTAGCTATATTTATCAGTACTTTACGGCCGATACATTCTTCGACCTTCCTCAAATATAGAGATCTTCCAGGCGTAGCTTAGATGTGGCTCAAAGCCAAAAGTAGGGGGCACCTAGCAAGGATCGAACTCACCACTAAGTCGTAATTGTTCTAGCGAGACACGCTTGCTGACCATTACACCGCCTCGAGGTGCCCTGCCTTCCTCAAATATAGCGATTTTCTAAGAGTAGCTTAGTTGTGGCACAATGCCAAAAGTATGGGCACCTAGTCAGGATCGAACTCACTACTCAGTCGTATTTATTCTAGCGAGACAAGCTTGCTAACCATGACACCGCCTCGAGCTAACCTGCCTACCTCAAATATACATTCAAACATTTACAGGTTTGGAACTGAGCTGAATTTTACTCTATTGTTTACACAATACAAGACAAAAGAGCCATTGTCGTTAGTGTTCATGAATAGCGTAGTTTTATGGACGTAAGAAATTAAAGATTACGAGCATATATTGGATAGATGACCTTAAATTTGAATGGGTTAAGATTGGAAAACATACTTTCAGGAGTCTGTTCCACAATGTAGCGACCCCTGGGCAGAAACTGTACCAATGAAACTTCGTCCTTACAAATGGAATACGAAGGAAATGGGGATAATTAACGGGAATGATCCATGGGGATGGCCATGGAAATAGCGAAAAATTACCGATTGGAAAGTATTGAAAATGATTAATCGCTCATAAGCACGCGCAAATGCTTCCGAACAGTGCTGTGGCCAGAGAAAGAGAATTGGGCAGTCTCAGCCCAGATATAGAGCTGGTCACTCGTATTCGAGGATACCCGTCTACTAGGGCGGTTAGCCAATCCCTATTGCAGACGCTTACTCAGGCACATTTGTGATTGTTCAACATCCACCGAGCTCACATGTGGTTTATACTGCAATTGTGCTGAACAGACCATAGTTACACTTTCTGTGAAAGAGCGTGTTATCTAGCGTGATCAGCAATTTGAACAAGGCCAGCACGCTCCAGCCCTCGGCCACGATGACTTGTGACTTCGTGCTAGCACAGCTATCGACGGCACTCAAGGGTTCCGTCTACTCAATTCCACTGACAAGGCTTGCGTCAGTCCGTGGTGGGGTTTTTAGGCACTTTCCAAAGGTTCCGCGCACTGGGGTCATCCCCTCTCCTGCTCGATGACATTAGGATGTCGCCTTCCTGACAAACCGAACATAGTGAGATTCGAAAATGTTTTTAACGTGTTTGGCTATGTAATCTATCATTTAAATTGTTATTTTTGTTTATATTTCCATCAGCTTTGTTATTAAATATGCCACATTTTGATAATAGAAGATATGCCAAGAATGGCGAAACATTGTAAGAATCTGGACGCAAAATTACTGTGTATAATAAAATGATTAAAGCACTTTCAAAACATTTTCTCTTCATTACCAGTTTTTATATTTGTCTCTTCACAGTGGGCATCTCATGCATTTAATGTGTTGTTTTGTAAAAAGAAAACATCTCAATATTGTCATACTTCTTTCCCCCTATATATATATATATGAAAATTTCTCCGATTTAACCAGTAGAGGAGACAATATTTATGAATAAAAATGACAATAGGAAAACTAGTAAATGCTGTCGCGTTTCGTCCAATGTGGACTGATATTTATTCGTACAAAAAGTACAAATTGTGGCACGAGGCCAATAAAGGGGAGGGGTAGAGGCTGGTCAATACTAACTATCTTATACCTAGCTAATCAGATTCGCGACCCATTCGTACATTACATTTTACTCATTCACCAAAAGAACTCGTCCATCACCAAACAATCCTTCAACCACCATAATACCACGTGCTCTCAAGGGAGACCTACAAAAATCGCGCCCCATGCCATAAAAATTTTAATGATATATATATATATATACAATTCTAATAATGATAAAATGAGAGGGGAGGGAAATGAACCCAATAATAAACTTAAATTAAACACAAATACAAACTAAACATAATTGATGTCAGTAGGGACCGTCCAACCCATAAAACAGAGAGACCGCTGTATTCTGCCCAGGGGACAAAATCAAGAGACGCTCTCGCTAAGGGAGTGGGAAAAAGTATAAAATATTAGGCTGGAATGGGAAAATATAAAATTGACCCAGTCGAGATGAAAGGGGGGGGGGTCAAAACAAACTGGGGAGGTTGGGAATCTCGACTTGGATCATAATCAAAGAACGGCCGGGATGCAGGCCAGGAACAACACTTACTCACATTAACTAGGTACACTGAAGCTTGTCTAACCTAACCAAGGGAAGGGTTTCACAGGAAGCCACCCCGATGTGCAATAGGTTGACCTAGAAGAGAAAATCAAGGCTAGCCCCGTTCACATGAAGCAAGACTTCATCCTTTCGCGTCGACCAAATCACCAGTCGAGCCGTGGCCATCAGCGTCAGAAACACCATCCGTTTCATCCCGGAATACGTAGGCGACACATTGTCACACGCGTATGCGCGATCAATGGACACAATCTCGTAGGGGATCCTTCGCGGGCCTCTCCACTAATTCACGATAGAAGACCTTCCTAGGCCGAGAAAGGTCACTGGACCGGGGAACGGCCCTCAAGGCCGACCGACACTCAAGAAGGAAAACCGATTTATCCCGGGGTTTACGACCGCGCTCAACCCGCGAGATGGGGGGACTGATGGTAAGGCCAGGGAACGCGTCCCTAACAATCCCCTCCAGAATGGGATCTCCTCCAGTCAATGCGCGGCGTAGGAAAGCCAACCTAGAGGCACGGATGTGACTCGGCAGGTGCGGCATTCTCAGCCCCCCCATGACACGGACGTTTAGTGCAGACTCGTCTGTCGACCCAATTCCCGCGTCCCCTCCATAAAATGGAGGATAGCGATCGCTCGAGCGCCTTCTTGTGGGCCTTACAGAGAGGAAGTACGGACAATCGATAAAGAATCAGGGGGAAAATGTATGTAGCACACACAATCGCCCTGCCCTTCACGGACAACCTCCGTCGATTCCAAGTCTGACCGGCGGAATCGACCTTTGCTCGTACTTCAGACCAATTCTTCTCCAGCTGGAGGTCAGGCCCAAACCACACTCCAAGAATGCGGACAGGACCGTCTGTCCAACCGAAGCGGCCCGGAAGAGCGACCCCTTTCCAGGCACCTAAACGCAAGCCGGACTTGTCGCGGTTTATTTTGGCCCCTATCACCTTCTCGTACCGATCAAGCGCCTTCTGTACCGCCTTAATGTCGTTGCGGGACGACACGAAAGCAGATACGTCATCGGCGTACGGGGAAACCCTGGCTCGAGACCCTCCAGGAACGGCAATTCCACGTAGGGCCGGACTGCCGGTCTCGTCCTTCAGCCGGCGAAGGAGAGGCTCTAACGCCAAAGCATAAAGGAGAGGCGACAGCGGACAACCCTGACGAACCGACCTAGACATCACAAACGCGCCCGACAACCTTCCGTTCACCTGTACCACAGCACTGGGGGGGCGATACAGGAGGCTAATCCAGCGGCAGGTAGCGATGGTCGACCCTATCAAATGCCTTGGACTGATCCAAATTGATCAGCGCGGCTTCTTCGTCTTCTTTTACACCCTCTATAATCGTGCGGATCAGATGCAGGTTGCTCTGAATTGTTCGGCCCCTCACAGAACAAGTCTGCTCAGGTCCCAACAGAAACTCGGCAACTGACTGCAAACGCTCCTGCAGGATCTTGGCCATAATCTTTAACTCTGTGTTTAGCAGAGTTATGGGCCTGTAATCATCTAGGTTCCCCCACCACCTTTGCCCTTTTTTCAACAGAGTGATGTCGTGACCCCTGGTGATCCGGTTGGGGATGGACCCCTGACCGAAACCAGTTGTTGAACACTGCAGTCAAAATTGGAACAAAGATGTGCGACAGCCGCAAGTACAATTCATAGGGAAAACCATCCAGACCGGGCGACTTGCCTCTGCCGACCTTCTTCAATGCCGCGTAGATTTCGCCCTCCGTAATCTCTCCCTCGCAGCTAGCCCCTTCAGTCGGCGAAAGCCGAGGAAAGTCAGCCAAATAGCTACGAAACTCCTCCTCACGGAGACCAGGCTCCTTGGTAAACCGGTTCTCGAAATGGCGCCGAAACGCTCCGCACATGTCGTCAGTGGCCCGAATATATCCCTCCGGGATTTGACTTCACGAATGTAACGATCGCCACCTCGACGGACCTCTTCCCTGCGCAGATCTGCGCCCAAGTTCACGGCTTCGGAAGGCATCTTGCTTAACTTATGTCTAATTACCTGACCCATGTACCGCTCGCTATTCGATCGATCCAGGGCCTCCTTAGCTAAGGCTATCTCTAGGGGAACCCCCCAGCCACTGCCCGGGAATAACTAGCTTTAAGCATCTTCACCTTTTCAGCTCTATCTAGAGCGAGCCGTTTGCTGAAATCAGTGGTGAAGGACCTAATCCTACATTTAAGGCGCTCCCACCATCTATTCCCGATAACTGCCCCTACTAGCTCCCGCTGCACTAGTCTAATTATCTGCTCCTGGAAGTCCCGCCTGTCCAGTAAAGACAGATTGAACTTCTAGTACCCAGTCATTCTAGGCCTATTGTCTAACGCTACCCGTGCACAAACGAGTTTGTGATCCGAATAGCCTACCCAGTGGAACGTAGGGCAATCTAGTAGTTCTATGTCGGCTCTTCTCACTAACATTCTGTCAAGATAGCTAACCACCTTGTCAAAAGGCCAATTAAGAGCCCACGTCCACATTTTTTCCTCGGGATGATCAACCCGGTATATATCGACGAGACCATAATCGTCGATCAGATCGACCAGGCTGCGATAGCCCCCTCTCCCGCTAGCACCCCGCCCCCTGTCTAACTTGGGGTCCAGGATGGCATTCCAGTCCCCCATTAAAACTAGGCGCGTTTTGTCCAATGTGGACTTTATCAAAGCAAAAGACGAAATGAAATTAATTGAACAAGGTAACTAATAAAAACAAAAACAAAATGTTACTAGCAACTGGAATGTAGAGAAACGCTATTTTGATATTTTTAACTGAAAATAACGTCAGTATTTGTCACGCGTGGAGAATATTGTCATTGTATCTGTGTTGATGTATTCAACCATAATGACAATATTCTCCACACGTGATAAATACTGACGTTATTTTCAGTTAAAAATATCAAAATATCTTTTTACCAACCTCTTTGTCTATGTTCTGAATGCCTAAGTAGGTTTATTCCGCTTGTCTTCGGTTACAGCTCCCTGTGGGTGTTAGATTTTCCAGACCTTTTTCCTTATTATGTGATTCAGAAATTTCAGCTGTATCTTTTTGAATATTTGCGTCTTTATCGTTCATGTTCCCCTTAAAACTTCCTGATTGTTCACATCATGTGTCGATGGTATTCTCAGAATTTGTCTGTCGTACAACATTGCCTTCGCTCCATGATCCTTCTCCGTTCTGTGCGGCAATTACCCAACATTCTTTTCATTTCTTGTGACTCGCGTCCTGGGAGAGACGATAAACTACATCCAACAGCAAGGCCTCTGATTGCGGGGTGGGGGTGAGGAGCGTGGAACCACCTCTTAATTGCTGGTGTTTCCAGGTCCACCCTGGTCCAGGCTGGTAGTACCGGTTAGGGTCCCAACTATGGGAAAATAATTAACCCCCAAACTGGGGTCAAGAAGTGTAAAAATAAATTTTAATACCAGCAATACGATTTTGTAAAAAAATTATACGACCAAAAATTTTCCAAGAAAAAATATTACCAGCAATAAATTATTACTAGCAATATTTTTTTGAAAAAAAATATTACCAACAATATATTTTTGGGAAAAATATTACCAACAATAAAAATCTTGTCGACATTAAATGAGGTTGATATGCCGTAAAATAAAATAGACCAAACTAATTTTGTGACTTTTCCCTCTCTCGTCTGTCTATTATTTATCTGGAACTGTCGATATAACAGGGAACTGTTTTCTTTCCGTATTCATCCGCCACTCTGTCTTCTGCTCCTCCGCCTCCATTACTACTTTGGTGCGGGAGAGAGTTTCTTTTATGATCAATGGTTGAAACTCTTCTTGGGAGACTGGAGTAGTAATAGTTGCGGTCGATTCATTCATGAACACTGACTGTTTGTTTGATCACGTCGCCGCCGGCACCACATCCTTTGTAACAATTCCACATCCGGTTGAGATTATGGGATAGATGATTTTTTTTTGTTTCGAATTTTTTTTTCTTTGTTGTTGTTGTTGGAGGGGGTATTCTTGATTAAAACTCATTATACCGGCCATTGCACGACAGAGATTGACTGTCTGAAGGTCAAGCAATTTTTTATATTTACCTCAACGAAGAGTATGATTTGGCATCGGTAAGGTTGATATGAATTGTTCTTATTTATTAACCTCAAAGAAATACGATGCACAAATCGTATTTCGAGCTCTGACTACTGAATACGACACAGAAGATGCAATTAGGGTAAAAAAATTGCACTCATTTTGTTTACAATTAGTATTAGGTATCGTTTATTTCTGATAAATAACACAGTTCGAATATATATATATATATATATATATATATATATATATATATATATATATATATATATATATATATATATATATATATATGAAGTACAGTAAGATATATAATCCGGTGTTTTTATTGATATTTTTATCTTATTTTTACAAAACAGTGCTCAATGTAAATTTACAGAGCATAGATATTATAAAATAACTGATTTAAAATATGTTTTTTCGCTAGACAGTAATAACCATGTTTCAAAAATGGGAGGTAAAACTTCAAATTTAATTTTGTAATTAAATTAAAAACATTAGTTCCATTTCATCTTCAAGCGAATATTCTTACTACACACACACACACACACGCACACACACACACACATATATATATATATATATATATATATATATATAGTAAGTAAGTAAACCTAAAGAGCCAGACAAACCTACCTAGGTTTCACCTACGAAGATCGTCATGGTAAACTGGCACTTTTTTTTCTTTGGACTCTGAACTTAGATTCTAGACGATTATTTTCGCCGGAAGTACAAGGTCTTAGTTCTTTCTTTTTTCCCCTTGGGTATTGGTTTGATCATTTACAAGCTAAAACACCTAAGGTTTTGCTGGATGAGTATAGCTGCTTATATTTATAAGATTATTAGTATTATATATATATATATATATATATATATATATATATATATATATATATATATATATATATGAATTATTTTCCAATAAAATGTATCTATGTAGGAACAAAATGAATAAAAGACAAAAGGAAAAATATTCTCAGCCGACATGATTCGTCCTCTCAGAGATATTTTGAAGACAAATGTTTTTAACAAATGGCACACACACTTACACAGACAACCACACACTCACGTGCATTTCACTTTATAAAGTCCATCATAGTACGAAACGCGTTGGCTAACAACTTTTCCTTTTGATTTTTCTCTCTCTCTCTCTCTGTATATATATATATATATATATATATATACAGAGGAATCTAAATATAATAATAAAAAAACGAAAGAATATTAATCTACAACCCAGTGTGTCTGAAGATTTTAATTTTTTAATATTCTTTTTTATTGTTATATATATATATATATATATATATATATATATATATATATATATATATATATATATATATATGCGCGTGTGCGTCTGTGTTTTGCAGATCTTTTATCGATTATGTTAAAATAGTGTTTTTTTTTATTTGGCATGCATTTGACTGGTGCGCCATCGCAGTTTAAAACGGGTATTTCTTAAAGTAATTTATATGCCACATTGTCAATCTTCTTCTTGAGGAGAATGGCGCAAGGTAATCTTACTAATCTCCTATTCCTCCTAGTTAAGCTTTAGACTAAACTTATATCAGCAGAATATTTTTTTTAACGAATGCCGCGCACACTTACACAAAACCACACACTCCTGTGCATACATATATTATTATATACTTATTAGTATATATGTAGTTATATATGCTTGTAAATAAATATTTGAATATATACATAGATATATATTCCCATAAATATACAAATATACACATAATTCAATGTATATGTACGGACCCACATGCACCTATATATCGGATGTAACATGAAAATTGTCCAAATAGATTGTCCTTGTAGATCTTCTGAGTGCATGGACGGGGCAACCTCAACATCCAGTGTGCAGCCGTCAAGCCATTGATTTATTCTGCTTTAAATGTCATCCTGAACGCATGGACCCTAACGCGCAAAATGCGCTGAATAAAAAGATACACACACACACACATACACACGAACACAGACACACAAATATATATATATATATATATATATATATATATATATATATATATATATATATATATATATATTATAAATTAACTGATTTAAAATATGTTTCTTTCGCTACACAGTAATAACCATAAATTTAAAAATAAAATTTAAAAATAAAATTCAAAAATGGGAGCTGGTATTATACATACTTATATTTGATATGAAAAAGTAATTTTAAATAATGTAAGTAATTCTATTACATTTACTTGTTTTTAAAAAGAAATATACTCTGATAGTAATTAAGGGTAAAAAATATTTTAAAATTATAGTTAAATAAAACGTATTCTAACCCAAACACCCCTAGAAAGAATCTTTAAGTATACAAGTACGAAAAAAATGCCGAAAAATTTTTTGCCGTTAATTAAAAAAAAAAACCCAGACGACATGCATTTAACGGATGTCAGAAT
>CAHIKZ030003780.1:162500-387500 GCA_903632075.3 Acanthosepion pharaonis
CTTTCTTTCTTTCCATTTTCCTTTTTCATTTTCTTTCTTTCTTTTTTCTTTCCATCTCTTCCTCTCAGCTTTCACTTTTTCTCTCTGTTTACAATTTTGCCTGTCTTTTTTTTCCAGTTTTCTTTTTTGCATTTTCTTTCTTTCTTTCTTTCTTTCTTTCTTTCTTTCTTTCTTTCTTTCAGTCTTTTTTCTTTCTTTCCGTTTTTCCTATTTGCATTTTCTTTCGTCCTTTCTTTCATCTGTCATTTTGTCTTCCTGTTTCTGTCCGTCTTTTGTTTCGCCATTTCAGTTTTTGTTTTTGCATTTTTCTTTCTTTCTTTCTTTCTTTCTTTCTTACAGTTTTTTCTTTTTGCATTTTCTTCCTTTTATTCTTTGTCTATTTTTATCTTTATTTTTACTTCTTCCTGTTTTCATTTTTGCACGTCTTTTCTTTCTTTCTTTCTTTCTTTCTTTCTTTCTCTTTTCTCATCCTTTGCACAATTTTCATTTTTATTTCTATTACGTCACCCATACTTTTGTTCTTTCACGCACTACACATCTGCCGGTGATGGCGTGACTAGCAAGATTGGTTTTCACAAAAACAGTGAGAACGTTGTAAATGTTCACTCGATCACCGACAAGAGTTTTCGTTACGCTAGAATAAATTAAATCGAATTCTCTTTCTCAGACTCTAACGCTCCACGAATTTTTCTTCGATATCTCAATAATACGATCAGAATTTTCTTTCAATCGATCTCTACATTCACTGATTTGCTCGTTTATATATATTATTAAATTTATTTCATTACTTCTGTTATTATCATAAATTTTAATGCATTGCTCTTTTTATCTTTAGGTGAATTTCTTGTTATTTACAAGCATTTAATATGGAGAACTTCATCGATTCAAAATGAATATATATATATATACCCGAATATTAAAAAAAATCGTTGCTGCCTCAGTTCTATCAGGAGCCTGTTACCCGCCACTTCCATTGCTGCAATTCGCTAAATAATACCCCAGCAGTCTCATTAGCGACTTCCACAAATACGCCTTCCCGTCACCCAAACACAGAACCCTGATAGCCCTGTGTGTTTAAACCATCAGTCAAAAGAATAAAATAGCCGCCAACAGGTTGTTACTATAATTTGGTATGGAAGAAAAGACATTTTTATTCTTTCTTTCTGTTGCAACTGACGAAATGACAGAAATGTAGAAAGAATATATATATATATATATATATATATATATATATATATATATATATATATTTCTTTAATTTGTTTAATAAATAGCGTGTTTCCTTCAAGTGGATCGTTGTGCTTATGTGTGTGTGTGCATGCGGGAGTGTGTGTGAAGTACAAAAAATAAATTCAACAACCTCTCAAATTTATTTCCCACGAAAAGAGTAAGCTGTATACACCATTTTGAAAAAAAAATATAGACAAATTATATTTTTTTTTTATCTCTTTCAAGGTAGATATAGATTCTATTTTGAATTCAATAACATTATCAGTCAAAAGAAAGAAAGATAGACGAAAGAAGGCAAGAAAAAAGAAAAAAAAAGAAAAAAAAAAAAAAAAAAAAAAAAAAAGAAAGAAACCTTCACTTCGCGAAGTATTTTTTCTTCTACATCAGCTGAAGAAATTTTCTTTTCGATTTTGAAAGGCATTCCTTAGAAGGAGTCAAACTGTTTCATCATGACCTTGACCAAAGAATTAGATAGCGTCCCAACTGTATCCCCCTCTGTAAGCTGCAACTCTAAGGAAAAAACATTGTCCATGGATGCCGAGTCTGCAGAATTTAAGAACTCTAATTATTTGCACTCTGGTTCCGAAGATGATCCAATACTGGATACTCAGCTCGATTCTGAACATTTTTTGAAAATTGACTTTGTGGAAGAAGAAGTTTTTAGACAAACACCAACGCTCAGCATTGCGAGTCTTTCTGTAGTATCTCTTTCGAGAGAAACAATTCCAAAGAACGAAGAAAAAGAAGGAAAAGATTTTGTCATCCCCAAAAAACTTAATCTAAGGTAAGAGAGTTAATTTGCATTTCAAGAACCATTTTCAAAACTAAAAAAAGATCAGACATTTTTGGGACTTAATTGTTCTCATGTTTACTAAGTGTGAAATAATTTTCTGCATAGTTTTAGAGTAACCGAAAAAATTGCATATTAAAAAAAAAAAAAAAATTAAGATTTTTCTACTTGCATTTAAAATTGGTACATTATAGAATCGGTACTTTAGAGAATCTTTGGTGTCTGAATTTCTGTAGTAAGATGTTATCATTATTTACCTTTTGGACTTACCTTTGTTTTTATTATCAGAACGTTTCGACCATAGTGTCCTCCGGCCTTCATCAGGTGTATATCGATCTGGTAACCTACAAGAAATTTCATCCTGAACCTTTTATTTAATTTACGAGTATTAACTGATCTCGTTTCGTTGTCGATGTCTAGGGATATTTCTTCTGGTTTTATTTAATACTTGCTCTATTGCTCGTCCTGTTTCCACGAAGTCACTGTGATGCAATGTTAGAATTAGCTTAATCTTCTAGAGGATCGTGGATTAAAACCTTGGTTCACAGATTTGATAATATAGTAATTGTGAGTTCGATTCCTGGGGTGGGAGAGCAGAACAGTTGTCGGGTTCTCGTCTACATCACAATTATTAATTAATGGTCGATCACATTTAGGCCATGTTATAAGGGACATATTCACATTTCCTTTAGTACCATTCCTATATGGTGAATAGAGCTATAGCCTCACTACTGTAGTTGTTTTCTACTGTGCTTTTTAGGTGCTGAAGTTGTTAGCCCTACACCTACAAGGTTTTGAATTCTAATTTTTCCTCCTCCTCGACTGGGGCACATGCATGTTTAAAGATCCCAGTTCACCCTGCGTATTGTTTTAGATTTGAGTTGCCAGCCTTACGACCAACCGGTATCGAATTCAGAGTTTTCTTTCTGTTAGACTGGTTAGCAATCAAGGCTAGAAATCCCAATCAGACCTGTTACTTTAACAATAGCATAGGAGAGGAGGAAGCATGTACTATCGGCCAAAAGTTTAGGGCCATCCTTTGAAGTTAAGAATTAGTAAGCTTCAAATCTACATTAACTCCTACTAAGGTAGGTGTATTTTTCAGTGGGCCTACGTCGCTACCAGATGTGACACATGACCGCGGTTTAAAAATTCTGCTCAAAGATGAAGAAGAGATTTGAAGCAACAGAAGTGTAGTTCTACAGAAGGATGCTGAGAATACCATGTGCCAAACATGTGAGCAATGACGAGGTTTGGGAGAAAATGGAAACAAAAATAAGGAAACTTATATTTAACATCAGGAAGAGGCAGTTGAAATTTCCGATCCACGTAATGAGAAAGGAGGGCTTGGAAAATCTGAAACTCACAGGACAGATTGAGAAAAAGAGGCACTGAAGAAAGCAGCGCGTAATATACTTGAATAAATGGATGGTAGAACCGGGTTTGGGAGAAATAACAAAAAGATAAAACTACATGGGACAAGAAGATGTGGAGGGACATAATCGCCTACATCCTGAAAGAACACGTCACATAAAAGAAGAATCTAGGATGTTGAAACTATTTAATCTATTAGTGCATGTGACTACCTAAAATTTAAGGGACCTAAACCCACCAGCCTTAAAGATACCATTAGCCAATAAGTTAGATTATGCAAAAATGGTTAAAATATTAAGGAAACTTTATACAGTAATGGATTAATTTTGTTATTATTATTGAATATATGATACATTCTCCTGTAAGAGAAAGCTTTTCTGGTTCGAAGTGTGTTAGTGAATTAGTTCTGAAAAACGTACGCAACTATCGTTACTAATCTTTAGGTGATTCTTCAAAACCCAGAGGGTGGCTGCCAAATTTTGGCATATAGTTTATGATTCCCAAGAGTATTTCTTCGAAGGTGACCGTAACAAACTCAGTCAGAGTTTATCCATACACTTTGATTCTATTTTCTGCGCTCATAAGCGCCATGAAAGGCGCACACCCTGAGAGATCCGATCACCAACCTTAAAAAATGCACTTTTGATGGAATGGTCGGGTACTATTTAAGTTTATTTCACTTCTCCAATACTGCAGGCTGATGCCAGAATAGCAGGATTTGCTTTCACCAATAAAATATCAGTAACAAAAGTACAGTCAAAAAGTACCTAATAATAATAATAATAATAATAATAATAATAATAATAATAATAATAAACAGAGAGAAAAGTCAGTCAATACGATCATTACACTTGAGCATACACGCACACATACAAACACACACACACACACACACACACACACACATATATATATATATATATATAGCTTGCATCGAGCACTTTTTAGGTTTTAATACTTTTGTAGGCGGCCCCCTCTTTTTTTATTTTTGGGCCTCCTATTGCAATATAATTATATATATATATATATATATATATATATATATATATATATATAGATAGATATTATTAGTGGAAAATATACATACATATGAAAAATATATATCTAAAAAAATTTCCATACATGTATATTTTCAGAAAAAAATTTTCCAGGAAGGATCCAGGTAGAACTCAATGTCTAGGACAGAGTAAGGATATAATAAAAAAGTTTAAACACTAATATTCCATGGTCATAATTTATTCCATTGGAATCAATAAGTACGATCCAAATCATCAGACCTACAAATTCAAAACCTGATGATTTGGATCGTATTTACGATTCCAATGGAATAAATTATGACCATGGAATATTAGTGTTTAAGTTTTTTATATATATATATATATATATATATATATATATATATATATGTGTGTGTGTCTGTGTATGTGTATGTATATTTTATAGAGAGACGAAATATATATATACATACATACATATATATATATATATATATATATATATATATATATATATATATATATAGAGAGAGAGAGAGAGAGAGAGAGAGAGAGAGAGAGGAAACACTGGGGTCCGTCGATAGCTGTGCTGGCACGAGGTCATAAGCCACCGTGACTGAGGGTTTGTGTGTGCCGGCCTCGTTCAGATTATTGATCACGCTAGATAACACGCTCTCTTCCAGAAACTGTAAGTAAGGTCTGCTCAGCATAGTTGCAGTATAAACCACAGGTGGGCCCTGTAGGTGTTGAACAAACACAGATGTGCCTGAGATAGCGTCTGCAATAGGGAGTGTCTAGCCGCGCTAACAGACGGGTATCCTCGAATACGAGTGGCCTGCTTATATATATATATATATATATATATATATATGTATAAACTCAAAGAGAATGAATAAATACAAAAAATTGTTCTTACAAATACAGCCCACATCTTATGAAGGGCTTTATCTATGTAAAATATGCGTGTGTGTTTTTTGCTCAGTGAAAAATGGCATGATGACATTTCTAAACTTAGGTCTCTAGTCGGGAGCCGGAAATAAATGAGAATACACCAGAAATCAAAAAGAAATAAATAAAATAAATAAATAAATAAAATATATAATATAAAATAAAATACAACAAATTATTCCCACAAGTACTGCCCACACCTTACGAAGGGCTTTATCCTTGTAAAATATATGCGATTTTTTTCTTTTTTCAAATGATAATATCATGATGCCATTTCTGACCTTAGATCTCTAGTCGGAACCCAGAAAGAAGTGAGTACACACCAGAAATCAAAGTATATAATAATAATAATAAAAAAAAAAAAAATAATAAATAATAATAATAATATATTGTTGTTGTTTTATCGAACTATATCACCATATTGCAAGCACTCGGATGTGATGCATGTACCTAGTATAACCTTATTTGGCTGGGTTTCATTGATGATGAAGTCTGTGTGTATGTATGTCGTGGATGTTTGAGTGGTGTAAAGAACAGAGACTTGGAATGAGAAATAGGAGAAGCGAGTTCGAATCCCAGTCGTGTTCGTTACATTCACTTACGCGCGAATAGCCTTGGTGAAGGCTATCTTACCCAAGACACATCACTGCTGCTACGGCTGCGGTACATGCAGTTCCCCCGACACCCCCTAATGGCTTACGGGACACGTGATCTGTCGCTACGTCAGGTATGACTTGGCCCTTATTTGTTAAAATGCACATAAAGAATGATAAAACCATGAAAAGAAAAATAGAACGATGCATAATAAAAACAAAATGAAAAAAAAAACGAATAAAAACTGAAAAAAAATACGGGATGAAAACAATAAAATAAATGAATAAAAATAAACAGCTATAATAATGACTTACATTATTTGGACTGTTATCCTCAATCTTCATTGCTATATTCACAAGGTTTCGGTCGTTGTAGGCTTCAGCCTTCTTCAGGTGATTGGAATTTCGAACCGAACCTTTTATTTCGTCCACCAGGGTAGATTGTTCTAGTTCCAGATGCCATCTTTCTTCAGGAAGTCTCAGTTATTTCCCTTTAACTCACCAAGTTGCTGTGGCCTGGTATTGAACTCACAACTATTTGGGTCTAGTCACTGAATCTAACCAACGTCTGTATCCACAGGGTCATGTGTCCTTATGTGTATGAATTTTTGGGACTTATAAAACTAATGTCTAAACAATCATTTTTTTTTACTAGTGCTCATATTGCATTTTTTTCTGTTATTATTATTGCAATTTTTACCAGAGCTTATATTGCAATTTTAATTGTTATTCATTGCTTTTCTGTATCATTTCTTATTACTGGTTCCCATATTATATTCATTACTATGCTTGGTCAGCTCAGGAGATTTTTCTGGCATAGCATATGTGATGATTCCTTAAGTTTTCGTATTTTCCAGTGATGTTCTCTTTCTATTATATCAACCTCATTCCACAGGGGGCGGTAATCATCCTTTTCCCGCTATAAGTGGTCAGCTACGCATAGTTTTTCTACTTCCCCTTGTGTTACCGCTTTAGCAACAACAACAACAATAATAATAATAATAATAATAATATTGGCATGTCTGTCCGAACTAAGGTATTTGAAATGCCGTTGACAGTGTGCCACACTCTTGGATCGTTAAGGCTTTGGAAAGTCTCCTCGGTGTTAGCAAATGTCCTTAAATATAGAATGGAACTGTGGAAAAGCATATTATACCTAAATCACACCAAAGATAACGCCATATCCAATTGTTTGAAAATCTGAGGAGGAATCTTGTCAGCCCTTCTGTTTTGTTTGTCCTTAATCCCCCTTTCGAATGAACTAAACAGTAATAACAAAATAGTGTTTAATCACCTGTTCTACATGGATGATATCAAACTCTTTGCCAAAAATGACAATGAATTGAAAGATAACGTCAATATTGTAAAATATTTCACTGATGATATCGGTATGGATTTCAGATTAAATGAATATGCAAAAATTACAGAAACACACTCAATAGATCTAGATTTTGTTACAAAGATTAGGGAACTGGAACAAGAAGCCTGTAAATTCCTTGGATCGTTTTAAATACCGAGTTGAATTAAAAACAAAAAAAGCAAAAAAAAAAAAAAGACAGAATATCATTCATAAATTATTTGACTGCCTCTGTGGAGCAATATAGTTTCACCATCCTTAACTGTATCATAGCTTCTATAAAGCGAATGAATGTCAAAAGGAGAAAGCATCTCCCTTGCCACCGCATGCTTCATCGTAAGGCTGGTGTAAATCGTCTCTATGTCTATCGTCAAATTCGAAGGAAGCAGACGATTAGTAGAAGTCGAACTCTATTACAAAACCCCAAACAATCGGTCTTCAAAGATGCCTGAAAACTACAGAAGACTGGATGATGATCTCTGTGTCAAAGAAAATGAAAGAAATAAAAAACTTTATTCAGTAATAAAGGAAGCCAATAAATTCAAAAGAGAATTTCAAGAGGGCGAAGAAGTGCAAATAAATCAAAATATTCCTATTGCAGCGGCAAAGAACTTAAAAAGAAAGCAAATGTACCAAATGCAGAAACGATGGCAAGATAAGCCTCTTTATGGTCAATACTACGTCAGTAGCAAACATGCTAATGTATCAAGTCATCCCATAAGTTCAGTCCGAATTTTGAATAAAGAAAACAAGTGACCAAATGTTACATTTAATTACAGATTCAATCAACAATGTATTTTCCCTGATTTTCTATGACTTCCTTCCATCTATTAACAAGCTTACTAATTCTGTTACTGTAAAATTCTTTTGGCTTTGATTCGAATAACTCACAAATGTCAGTTTTAACCGCTTCCTGTGTTACAAAAGCTGTTTCTTCCAAATGATTCTGTAAGCTACGAAACAAATGGTAGTCTGAAGGAGCAAGATCGGGAGAATAAGGTGGATGAGGAATTTTCTCCCAACGAAATTCTTTGATCTTCTGTGAAGTGATTCTTGCTGTGTGGGGTCGCACATTGTCCTGATGAAACATCACCTCTTTTTGATTCACTAGAGCAGGTCTTTTTTTCCTCAAAGCTTGGTTTAAACGCTCTAATTGCTGACGGTATATTTGAGCATTAATTGTTGCAATTAGGTGGTAAGAATTCAAAGTGGATTATTCCTTGGCGATCCACCAGATTGATAGAAAAACCTTTTGCCCATGAAGTTCCCTTCTCGGCTGTGGGTGGGGTCCTTCCCCTTTACCAAGCCACTGTCTACGACACTTAACATTTCGATAAAAGATCCATTTTTCGTCGCCAGTCACAAGTCTATCGAAAAATGGTGAAACAAGTTGTCGAGAATGGAGAGAAGAGCAGATGTCAACACGGGATTTGAGGTTGTTTTCAGACAATTCATGAGGCACCCATTTTCTAAGTTTAGGAACTTTTACAAGTTGTTGAAGATGACGATGAACAGTTGTATGGTTTGAACTGAGAACCACTGCCAATTCCTCAACTGATAAAGCAGGATTTTCATCAAGGGCTGCTTTAAGAAGCTTTTCATCAAACTCAACTGGACGTCCGGTTCCATCTTCATCTTCAAGGGTGAAATCTCCACCTCTGAATTTTGCAAACCATCTTCTGCAAGTTCTTTCATTCATACATTCCTCTCCATAAACTGAGTGAATGTTTCTAGCCGCTTCGGCTGCTGAGTTTCCTTTCTTGAACTCATAAAGCATTATGTGCCTCAAATGATTCTTGGGTACTTCCATGTTAGCAGGGTTTTAATCAAACAAAATTTAATTTTATTGTTCTCTGAAATAAAATTTGATCAGTTTAAATGCATCTAAACATAAAAATAATGTTCAGCTCCATTAGACATAAAATACTCTTTAAATTTCGTTCATTTGAACAAAAAGTTAAAATTCGGACAGAACTTATGGGATGACCTGATAGACAAACCCCGTATCAATTAGTGATTACGTAGTGCACGTTTAAAAGCTAAAACCGAAGGTTTTGTTCTTGCTTCACAGGACCAATGTTAGCTAATTAGAAATTGTCAAACACACATGCTGTAAAACTGTGTTGACTCCAAATTCAGATTCTATGATACATCCAGTGCTGTTCGATAAAAGTGACTCACCTGATTATTTTTTTACTAAATGTTCTCTTCTCCGATGAAACGAAAGTTGAGCTAAATTTAAAGGATAAGCGATCTAAAATCCGAAGAAGCTTTGAAAGCTCTTTGAATTTAGCAGTAAGTACTGTCAAGCATACGTTCAGTATAATGTTCTGGGGATGCTTTTCTTTTCATGGAACTGGTTTCTTAAAACCTATTGAGAAGACTCTCAGGAGCGAACAGTACAAGAGAATTTTAGTGTCTTGTCTGCTCCCTTCTGCTGAAAGGGTGCAAATCGGCCCCATCAAGCTCATTTTTATGCAGGATAATGCTCCATTTCATAAATCAAAATTTATGAAGGAATACTTTGATGAGAAGCAGGTGAGTGTTATAACATGGCCGCCCAAATATCCTGACCTCAACCACATAGAAAACTTAGGGAGCATGTTGCTCAACTGCTTTCTCGAGAGCCTGTACTTTATAATGTTCTAAAAAAGTAATTTCATAAACTGTCAAATTAGAAATATCTGCAAAAGTAACAAAAATATGGAAACTTAAAACTACGATTATCCCTGCTGTGATAGGAGCATTGGGTATGATAAAGAAAAGGTACCAAGAATCATGTGAGTGAAATTTTCTGGAAACATCGGAATCTCAGAACTACATTAGATTATTTGGTGCGGAACTGCATATATTATAGCAAAACCCTCTCTATCTAAAGGAAACTTCCTAAATATGCATAGATAACAGCCTTACATTGGCCCTTTTCACTCATAGAACCCGGAGGGGACTTGGTAATTAAGCACTTAAAATTACTCTTAGCAAGATGAACAAATAATAATAATAATAATAATAATAATAATAATACAATCAAAACTAATAGCTCAGACATCGTTATTGAAGACAAACAAAAAAAATTGTCTCCTTATTGATATGGCAGTCACTACAGACTGCAATGTATCTTTGAAACTATCAAAATATAAGGACCTTGAAATCGAAATCTCAAAAATGTGGCAAATGGGAACATCAACAATCCCCGTTGTAGTTGGAGCCCTCGGATTGGTTGGAAAAGATTCCTATAAACTCATTGAATAGATTTCTGGTAGCCCATGCCTTAAAGAAATAAAAAAAAAATTTCTCATAAGTACAGCCCACACCTTACGAAGGGTTTTATCCATGTATAATATGTAATTTTTTTTTTATTTTCCTCAGTGGAAAATGTTATGATGCCATCTCTGGCCTTATATCTCTGGTTGGGACCCGGAAAAATGAGTACACACCAGAAATCAAAGGAAATAAAACAAAAACATCAATAACAACAACAACAACAATACTAATAATATTAATACCATCTGAGAGAAACACCTCGAGAAATTATCCAAATACAAGGCCTGGAGATCGAGATTAACAGGATGTGTAGAATGAAGACTGAGACTGTACAAATAGTAATCGGAGCTCTAAGCCTCGTGAGAAAAAGAATGGACAATTTTACTAACAGTGTCCCAGGTAACTTCAACATACAAGTTGCCTAGAAGATCGCTCTATTGGGAACATCCCATATACTAAGAAAAGTGCTATCAATTAAATGACCTCTAGGGCCTAAGGACCCGGCTCTACAGGATACAAAGTAGGAAACATAACACACAAACAACAACAACAACAACAACAACAACAATAATAATAATAATAATAATAATAGATTCATATTCTAACTGATAAAGGTGTTAAAATGCAGACGTTTCGTGAAGGTAAATTAACCGTATACCTTTCAACATCCCAGATATGCTTGTCAGTTTCCTGATCTTAACTAGGTACGTATATTGCCTAGGGGCTGATATATTGTGCATCTCTTTTTATGAGAGTTAGGATGCGTCATAACCGGGTACCGATAGAATTGTTTCTTTTTTTTGTTAGTTTGAAGTATGAGGCAACAAAGGCGACTTGAGAGTCACATCTAGATGCTTGGGAACAATGTCAATCGGAGACACCCTAAGCGGACAAGGGTTGTCAAACCTGAACGAATTCAAAGTGACACATTACGAAGAGTTTTATCTATGTAAAATGTGGGTTTCTTAGTGGTTTGTTTGTTTTTATTTTACAAAAATGATGTGGAAAAGGCCATGAAACCATTTCTGACATTAGGTCTCTGCTTGGGACTCAGAAAAAATATTATGCAACAATAATCAAAGGAAATAATAATAATAATAATAATAATAATAATAATAATGTCTTATGCCTCTTGATTCCTTGGGGAACATAGGGCCGCAACATGACCTCTTCAACAGACGCGGTTCCGGGCGATCCTCTTCAGCTCGGCCCATGTCGTGTCGGCTGCCTTCACCTTTGCGTCAACAATTCTGCGTCAAGTCTGTTTTGGCCGACCCACTTTTCGCTTACCTTGTGGACTCCAGTCAAGGGCCTGCCTCGTGACGCTAGAAGCAGACGTGCGGAGTGTGTGAGCGATCCTTCCACATTTCCCTTTCTTGATGTCAATCCTCGTATGGGGCTTGTTGGTCATTGGAGACGACTTCCGGTCACCTGATATTAAGGATGTTCCTGAGACATCGGTTGGTAAATGTCTGAGGTTTGTGGGTATTGGTCTTGATTAGGCGCCAGGTTTCTAAATAAGGACCGATCTGACGTTGGTTTTGAAGATCCGGATCTTGTTATAAATTGGAAGGGTAGTGGATCACCAGATTGGTCGCAGAGAGTTGAAAGCGTGTCGGGCTTTGTTAATTCGGCACTTGATGTCATCAACCTCCCTCACCCCATCTTTACTGACGACACTTCCCAGAGATTTAGGGGTAACAACCTATTCACTTAAAAACTAGCTTGTTACAGATAACCTAATGATATCTTGAATAATAATAAGATTAATAATAATAATATTAATAATATTAAAACTAATAACAATATTAATAATAATATTATTTAATAATAATAATTAATAAATAATAATAATAATAATATTAATAATAATATTATTAACAATAAAAAATTAATAATAATAATAATAATATAATAATAATAATATTATTAATAATAATAATAAAAATAATAAAATTAATAATAATAATAATAATAATATTAATAATAATATTATTAATAATAAAATTAATAATAAAAAATAATAAATAAAATTATTAATAATAATAATTAATAATAAAAAATAATAATAATAATAATAATAATAATAATATTATTAATAATAAAAATTAATAATAATAATATTAATAATAATATTAATAATAATAAAAAATTAATTAATAATAATAATAAAAATTAATAATAATATTATTAATAAAAAAATAATAATAATAATATATTAATAATAATTATTAACAATAAAAATTAATAATAATAATAATAATAATAAAAATAATAATAATATTAATAATAATAATTAATAAAAAAATAATAATAATAATAATATAATAATAAAAATTAATAATAATAATAATATTAATAATAATATTAATAATATATTAAAAATAAAAATTAATAATAATATTATTAATAATAAAAAATAATAATAATAATAATAATAATATATTAATAATAAATTATTAATAATAAAAATATTAACAATAATTAACAATAAAAATTAATAATTAATAATAATAATAATAATAATATTAATAATAAAATTATTAATAATAAAATTAATAATAATAATAATATTAATAATAAAATTAATAATAATAATAATAATTAATAATATTATTAATAATAAAAAATAATAATAATAATAATATTAATAATAATTAACAATAAAAATTAATAAATAATAATAATAATAATATTAATAATAATATTATTAATAATAAAAAATTAATAATAATAATAAATTAATAATAATATTATAATAAAAATTAATAATAATAATAATAATAAATAATATTATTAATAAGAATAATAATAATTAATAATAAAAAATTAATAATATTGATAATATTAATATTATTAACAATAAAATTATTAATAATAATAATAATATTAATAATAATAATATTATTAATAATAAAAAAAATTAATAAATAATAAAATTAATAAATAATTGATATTAATAATAAAAAATTAATAATAATAATAATAATTTAATAATATTATTAATAATAAAAAAAATAATAATAATAATAATAATAATAATGTCAATAATATTATTAACAATAAAAAAAAAATAATAACAACGGTAATAATAATAATTAATGATTAAAAATATTAATAATAATATTATTAACAATTTCCAATAAAAATAATAATAACTTAGATGTAAACAAAAAATCAGTGATTTAAAACGCATAATAATAATAATAATAATAATATTATTACCCAGTGAGGATCGAAATTGTTAATAATATTATTAATAATAAAATGCTATTAATTCCACCGCATCGAGGTAATAATATTCCAATGTAATATTATGGTGGTAATATTCCCTCAAAAGAGTCTAATGTTAGACTCTTAATAATACTATAATATTATTAGTAATAAAAAAGCCTTCGGAGAACAGTTAATAGATAATTGTCGAACTCTGCCTCAATAGATAAGGAATTATTAACGAAAATTTAATAATAAGGGCAAATAATTTCGTAATAATAATAATAATAATATTAGTAATAATGGAAAAATTTACACGGGTTTGAAGGGGAATAAAATTTTTGGTCACTGGAAATGGCCAAAGAAAATTGATACATTAGAAAACTGTCAGTGATTAATAAACAACCCATATGAAAAACCCTTTCAGTGACAACAACCCACAAGTGGAAGGGAGAGCGTTAAATCGAAATTGTTCAGTGACTGCTAATATTCCACATGAGGAACTCTGTTCTCCTAAAAAGAGTCTATGTTAGACTCTTCCGGCTGGTGTAATTAGTGAAGAAGCCTCGGAGAACCTGTTTTTTTTGATAATTGTCGAACCTTTGCCTTGGCAGAAGGACCAATCGAACGAGGCTTTTGCCGAAGGGCAAAGTTTCGTCAGGGGAGGTAAATAGTCCCAGGCCCGTTGAACGGGTTTGAATGTCGAGTTGTTTGGGACGGGCTCAGAAAACCGGACAATAAACTACCCCTTGTGCAAACAAATATATAATACAGCCAAACGTGGGAAGCGTTAAACATTTATTTTGGCTAGATAACAAAGGGAACTGTCTCGGAGAAACCCACCGAATATAATAAAGTTTCTAAAACCTGAACCCGTTTATGCGGATTCGTATTTCTTATATTTTGGCCGAGCCAATGGGCTCGGAGAAACGATACGTTCGTTGGTAGTTCGTCAAAAACCCACGTGGTGTTTTGGTGGTGGGTGGCGTTAAATATAAGATTGAGCGATTGAGCGTTAGTTCATTTGATACGCTCTTACTATAGTCGTGTCATACTTTTCTGGTGTAATTACTGTTTAATCTGCAAACCTGTTTTTTTGTTATTACTTAACCATTTACTTGGTCACATAAACTATGCTTAATACCATTCTATGTTTTTTTATGCTATTTAGTATTTGTTTAGCCAATCTGAGATTTGGGGATATATTTTCTTTTAGTTTTATCATTGCTATTATCGTGGCAAATTAACAGTGAATAACAGGTAAATATGGATTTCATGTCGTTAGCTAACTTGCTAGCCATCACTCTATATCAAGCAGTCTATATTAGAATGTAGTAACATTAGTAGTAGTACTAAAATTGTTAGGTTGGTCATTATTTGTCTGTTAGTATAGAATCTTGGCAGTGAAATCATTATCTCATCAGGTTCTCGGCGTTTTCAGCCTGAATAAATTCCTTCGTATTTTTCATTGTTTTCTCAGATCTTTGAATTCTCAAGTAAGGGCCTTTGCGACAGTTGCTTATACGACTCAATTATTTCATGGGAGATATTACCGTATTTGACGGCTTATAAGACGCACGGGTGTATAAAACGCGCCCCAATTTCATCAGGGCAAATCAAGAAAAAATAGTAATTAGTAAAATTATTAGTAAATGGGCAGCCTTAGACTATATTTATGAGGTATTATTTTATTATCATCTCGTCGCCACAAAGTAATTCGTTGGTGTAGTCGTTATATCTCGCAAAACTAAAAAGATATAATAACAAAGTAAACCTGAGTGGTAGGTTTAAATAATAATACATGGTGGTATTTATATCGGAATGAATAGGAAATGTCAAAATACAGAGACAGAGTTGGAGCCAGCTAATCGAATGGTGTAGTCAACGAAGACTTTTTTTTGTCACTGTGGACTGTTTACTGTGGTCGAACTTTATCGGCCACCGGAACGTCCATTTATGGTGAATGGGGAAGTCAGGTTATTTCATCACAACAATTTTGTTTAAACAAGCCATGATTTCAATTAATCAAAAAATAGTAGCAAAAAAGAACACGAGCCTATAAAAACTTTATTATATCCTTTATATGATCTTTACAACCTGCGTATTGTAAACGTCTTATTGAAATAATTAGGATATAAAAATTCTGACTGTATTTATATCGATGCAACCGGAAGATTTTATTGCAAGAAAATATTAATGAAAACAAATATATTTTACAAATACATAATTTGAATTTATTGCATATAATTTTAGTGAAACAAAATACTAATGTTTATTTAAACATGATGAAATGAATATAATGAATATTATCAATGATAAAACTCGTTTTAATCTGCATAATAAACTTTTAAATAATAACAATTGGTATAGGAATGTTACTCTAAAGTCTAAGCTAATAGGAGTTGCCAGGTAGCTAATTTCGGCTGACTATCGCGAATTTTAAACCTACATATCGCATATAAGACGCTGATATTTTAGTAAAAAAAAAAAAAAAATGCGCCATATATGCCCTCAAGTTCGTTAATTAATTCTTTGGCTTATTCTAGATCTACTTTCAGTCTTCCTAAGGAGTTAGTATATCGCGGATAACTTATGCCTAATGTGGGCCTTGGAAAGTGGTCGTTTTTAAGTTGCTACATTTTTTCAGTTTCAATCTCTGCATGTTTATATTTACCTATTTTTGTCATATTTTAGCAGATATATTTTTATCTAAAAGGGGTATCTTCAACTTCATGTAATGGTTTTGCCTAACATTATTCCTGGATACTTCCCTCCTCTCCTCTGTAGAGGCCTAGCTTTCATTCTTTTGTGTTCTCGTTTGATCCACTTAACATTCAAAATTATATTCCTTTGTGTTGCTCCAAATATTCTCAACTTTTTGGACTTCTCAATAGATGGTGGCTTTTTCACTTTTATAATTTCTTTTTTCAATTTCCCGTAAAAATTCCTGAGATCCGTTTGGAAGATCTTATTTGGTTTATAGAACCTACAACTCTTTTCATATCGTCTTGTTCTCTGTGTCTTTAATTGCAGTTTCCATTAAAGTTTTTCCTTGATTGGTGGAATTTCATTTTTTTGCTTTAATTTTATATTTCTGTTCTTCGTCTTCATCCTTTCGTGATTAATTGAAAGATTTGAATTTCTTGAAATCTCATCTGGAATAGATAATTCAGGGCCACGTTTGAATTTATTCCATATAATTGTAGTGAAACAAAGTGACTAATATTAAACATGATTATTATTATTATTATTATTACGGGTTATCATCATCATTCGATTTCAGTCGCTTGGATATTCAGTCACCCACCAAGTCGGCGGAAATGTGGGACCTAAGGCAGGTCGTGGTATAAACGGGTTGTTTGGCCACATTTCATGTTAATTTTTTTTTTTTTTTATTCCGATGAAGTTAGGCTAGCGTTACATAGACAAAGTTTAACCTCCTTAGTGTGTGTGCTGTTTGAAATAAGACAATTTTCAGTTAGTGTCTCTTAAGAGCCATTAGGGGTTTCCAGGGATTCTTTCAATGTGTTGTTTTGTTCCATTTTTATAATTCCAAGGGTGCACAAGGCCTTTTTTTATTACCAGCCATTTATTATTCTTGTTTTTCCCTGAAGGAATTTCGCCCTTTTTTCTATTTCAATTTCCATATTTTATTATTATTATTATTATTTTTATTATTATTTTTATTACTTTTATTATTTATTTTATCATTATTATTATTTTTATATTATTTTTATTATTATTTTATTGTTATTATTTTTATTATTATTAATTATTTATTTTTTTATTATTATTATTATTTTTTTATTATTATTTTTTTTATTATTATTTTTATTATTGTTTTATTATTTTTTTTTTTTGAATTATTGCATTTTTATTATTTATTATTATTTTTTATTATTATCATTATTATTTATTATTATTTTTATTATTGTTTTTTTTATTATTATTATTATTATTTCCGTGGATGTCTTTTGTATACACATTTCCTTCCAGACCCCAAAGACATTTTCTGGGCTTCATGATATTTTCCGGTGATCATTTTTGTAAAATAAAAAAAAAAACAAAACAAACACACCTATTACATAAATAAAGCTCTTCGTAATATGCATGCTGTACTTGTAGGTAGAATGGTTTGTATATCTTTAAGGCATGGGTTACCAAGAATACCTACAATGAGTCTTTTCGGAACCTTTTCCAAACAATCCGAGGGCTCCAATTACAGCTGGAATTAATTATTGATCTCCTCATGTACCACATTTTTGAGATTTCTGCTCCAAAGATACATTAATACAATCTGCAGGGAATAACACGTCAGTAAGAAAGTACTTTCTGTGTTTGTGGTCTTTGATTACGATGCATGAACGATTAGCTTTCTCACTGTGTGTATTGTAAAATTCCATAAAATTGTAACAGATCCTATCTCTTTAACAGAGGGGGGGTCATGTTCATGTCCGTTTCTTGTATATTCCTTCCCGTAAAGGTGGCATATTTGCCAGTACAGATATTGGCCCATTCTATCATGCCGAGTTTTATATTTCAGTGGATGCTAACTTGTATTATTATCATTATTATTATTATTATTATTATTATTATTATTATTTCCTTTGATTTCTGGCGTGTACACATTTCTTTCCGAGTCCCGCCCAGAGACCTAAGGTTAGAAATGGCATCATGACATTTTTCACTGACACAAAAAAATATTACATAGATAAAGCCCTTCATAAATGGGCTCTTCTCGTGAAAACAATTTTTTGTATCTCTTTGAGCCATGAACGTCCAGGAATTCCTTCAGTTAATCTACTGGAATCTTTTCCAACCAATCCTAGAGCTCCAACTACAACAGGGATTGTTGATGTTCCCATGTGACACATTTTTGAGATTTCGATTTCAAGGTCCTTGTATTTTGATAGGTTTTGAAGATCTTCAAAAAGATACATTACCAGTGGTGGTTTAAATAATAATACTTTATATCGGAATGTAGGAATGTCTGCAGGGACTGCCATATCAATAAGGCACTTTTTTGTTTGTGGTCTTTAATAACAATGTCTGGGCGGTTGGCTTTGATTGTTCTTTCAGTGTGTATTGTGTAGTCCCACTTATTATTATTATTATTATTATTATTCACAGTTCCAGATTAGCAGGGCTTCTTAAAGGAGGAGATACAGCGACACTATCGAAAAGAGACTACCTAATGGTCCTGGCCACGTTTTTTATCGCATTAATAGCCAAAGGTAATTCGGCAGGGTTGTCTGTTTTGACGGTGGAATGGCTTCAGCAATTCGACAAATCAAAAGCGCTCATCCTTTATGTCCCGGCTTTAAACTTCGCCATTACAAGTGCTGCTGGTAAGTCACAGGTTTTGGTTTCCTATCAATTTTCATTTAAATATTTAATTTATTTTTTATAATATAAACATTCTCAAAATAATTGTAACCATTACAAGGCTCAAGAGACACTGAAGAGTGAGGGTTATTAAATTAGATTATATGGAAATAGGAGGTGAAGATCATGAGAATATGTAAGGTAGCCTTGAAGAGGTTATGATAGTAGTGTGCAAGGAGAATATGTAAGATAAGATTGATCCTAAACGTGAAAAGGTTATAATAGTAGTGTTAAAAGAGGCTATGTAAGATAAGGTTGACCCTAAACGAAGAGGTTATGATATTAGTGGTAAAGAAGGCTATGTATGAAAAGGTTGACCTTAAACGAAGAGGTAATGTTAGTAGTGTTAAAGGAGATTATGTAAGATAAGATTGACCCTAAACAAAGAGGTTATGATGTTAGTGGTAAAGAAAGCTATGTAAGATAAGGTTGACCCTAAAGGAAGAGATTATGATAGCAGTGTTAAAGGAGGCTATGTAAGATAAGGTTGATACTAAAGGAAGAGATTATGATAGTAGTGTTAAAGGAGGCTATGTAAGATAAGGTTGACCCTAAAGGAAGAGATTATGATAGTAGTGTTAAAGGAAGCTATGTAAGATAAGGCTGACCCTAATCTGGAAAATATTATGATATTAGGGTTCATCTTCTAAAGAGACTGTTCCGTAAAGTAGCATCTGTCTGAAGAAGCTCTCTGAATCATACTTCCTCTTGGCTAATGGAATACAAAGGGGATGTGGTTCTAATCTGAACATGTCTGAATTGTTGGACCTCATCGCTACATTTTCGATGGAAACGGTGATAGAATAGCGGGAGATTTGTTCCGCTGCCCCTGGTAAGGTGCTTGTAGACTGTAAAATAATTAATCTCCTACAACACCGTGTAAACGATTTTGAAGCCTAATGTGTTGTTTTGTTTATATTTCGGGCCTGGTTTCTTATATGACAGCAATTTTGGTTAAATTAGATTTTCGAAAGAAAATAGTAAAATTAAAAAAGAATACCACTATCCATTTATGTAAAAAATATATATGAAATATTCGACTTTTTATATATTGTTCTGACCGTGTTTTCTCACACATCCTTAAGAGATGAATACATAGATTCTTTTTTCCTTTTAACTAAATTTAATGACCAGGGTTTCTCCGGAATCCTGTTTCTAGCCCACCTTTGAATTGTTTGATATAAAAGTGAAAGCAATGGCCTTGGAAAAACTGACAACCCAAAACCTGTCTAATGGTCCCCTTTGCCGGGTCGTGAGTGAAGGAGCAGTCAGTGAAACGAGCAGGAAGTCAAACGGTAGGGGTTCGATTCCCGTGGCCGGAACTTAGTGAGAAATGTGTAAGAAGTTCGCTTTCTCGTAATATAAGAAAAACATTGCCGACTAAGTGAGAAATCGGTTTTTTTTTTTTTTGCTACTTCCCGACCCAAGGAGTGTCTTGAAAAATAATTGTAGCTATTGTCTTACTGACGGCGTTCGAGGCCCTGATACTGAGGCGAATCTGTGGAACTTAGCCTGCGCTGGCGTATTCACATACAACCGACTTTGGATGTCATCACAGTTGGTGAGGTGACGTACAGAATTGCATTACCACAACTGTAAAACGTGGGAAGAGAAACGGTCTTCCAGAATAACATTATGCTTTCTTACTGTAAACAGAAAGTATGATCTAACTTTCCCCTTCATTTGATAGAATTAAGTTCAAATCAATTTTTTGGGACATATGACAAGACGTTCTGGGTAAGACAATAAACTACATCCGTGACCTGGGTAAGACAATAAACTACATCCGCGTCCTGGGTAAGACGATAAACTACGTCCAACATTTGGCCTCTGATTAAGAGGTTTTGAGGAGCGTGGAACCAGCAATATTTTTTTGAAAAAAACTATTCCCAGCAATACGTTTTTGAAAAAATAAAATATTACCAGCAATACATGTTTTAAAATAATATTACCAGCTATACATTTTTGAGGAAAGAATATTACTAGAAATAGATTTTTGATAAAACAAAATATTACAAAAAAAAAAAAAAAAGAAAAAAAGGTGTCGGCATTAAATAACCGATTGATGTTGATATACCGTAAAACACAACAAACCAACAAACCAAACCATATTACAAAAGGATTCTTCAATTTATCTCTGGTATATATTTCTGGTCAAATAGAAAGATGTTGACAGAAATTTAAAACGAGTGGCGACATTATTAATTGGTCAATATCAGACAGCTGGACATATAAATAAAGTCTTAATCGAAAGAATTGGAAACTATTATTTACCTGAGTGGCATGTTCACGCAAATTAATTATTCTTTCCAAATTTTTCGATGTTAGAAGTAGAAATATCATAACATGATGACGTTTAAAAATATTAATCGGGCACTTTTCACTCGCACCTTATCTCGCTCTCTTTGTATATATAAATATGTCTGTCTATATTTCTGACATGAGTTATTGTAACTATTTACACTATTTACATTTTTCAGACTGAAAACTGTCAGAACAATGTAAATAATGCAAATACAGGCATCCCTCGATTAATGCGGTTTTACAATAGTGCGCTAAAACTTTTATATACCAAAATTCGATTAGTGGATAGATAATACTGGATTAGTGTGGTAAAACATTCTTCAGTTTAATCAAAGTAATTGAAAAGTGATTTTTTTATAGTTATCGTTGTACACATAAGTCGCACTAATCGAGGTATTCATGAACAAATGTGTGTGTGTGTGTTTTTTTTTTTGTTTTTTTTTTCAAATATCGCGTCTTCACACGTGACGTTGTTTTTTTGGAAGTCTCACGTCTTCTCGTGAGAGCTACTAGGTTTTCATTTTCTTTTTTAAGAAATATATTTTTATGTTTCAATTTCATAAAGTTGTATTGATATTGTGTTTTTGATTTATGGTTAATGCATATAGAATTTGTAGCATATATATATATATATATATATATATATATATATATATATATATATATTGATAATATTAGTGATCAATATCGAGGGTATAGAACCAAGGTCAATGTATACTCTCACTAAAAAAAAAAAAATTATATCCGGAGTTATATTTTCCGATTTCTTTTTGAATTTGTAGGTCAGATGATTTGGATCGTGATTACGATTCCAATGTAAGAAATTATATCCATGAGATATTAGTGTTTGAGCCTTTTATATTATATATATATATATATATATATATATATATATATATATATATATATGTGTGTGTCCTGATGATTGTGTCGAGCATGAAACAGTATCTCACGTCTGTGTATTGACTTCAAGGTTCACCTTTCATATTTACATACGCTCTATCTCTGATATTAACCCATTATCTCATAAATATATCACACCTTAAAATAATATATATATATATATATATATATATATATACACACATGCATATATGTGTGTGTGTGTGTGTGTGCGTGCGCGTGTGTGTGTGTATGTATGTGTGCATATATATATATATATATATATAGTGTCCTACTTTGTATTATGCACTTCTTTTTAAAGTAAATGCTACGAACATTGAATTTTACTCCATCTTTTCTTTCTTTTATTTTATATATATATATATATATATATATATATATATATATATATATATATATATATATATATATATATATATATAAATAAAAGAAAAAATGAAAGAAAAGATATATATATATATATATATATATATATATATATTATTAATATATATAATTATTTTTATAAAAAAAATTATAACATAAGTATGTTATAAAATCACTACAAAAATAGCCATTTTGTTTCAACACACTCTGTGTCTTATCAAGTGATGATGTTGAAAATTGTTGGTTGTTGAATTCATTCCGTGTATACCAATTATATACTTTGGTATGTATATATATATATATATATATATATATATATATATATTGAACAATAAAAAATATTAAAAATTGAAATATTCAGACTCACTGGGTTGTAGATTAATATTCTTTCGTTGTTTTTATTATTATTTCATTTAGATTCCTCATATATATATATATATATATATATATATATATATATATATATATATATATATATATATATATACACCTATATATACACCCCCACATATATATATATATAAAGTAGGGCAATATATTATTATTATTACTATTATTATTATTACTATTATTATTATTATTATTATTATTATAAAAGATTATAATAAAAACATCAAAAAAGCCACATGTTTCAATACTATGATTGTACTTCTTCAGGTGATGGTAAGTAACTGGTCATTAAATGATTTTTACGGAAATTTAAAGACAAAATTCTACCTCTTTTTCGAAAGTTAATCGGGTGAAATATAAAGTCTGAATATAAATTAGACTTATGCATATCTTGATTAACGAATAAAATGCCAGATCTACGCTAAATAGAAAATTATATTGAACATGCCATATTTGTCTATTTTGTGATGTCAACGAACACTCGTTGTCACTTTTTTAATGTCAATGAATACTCGTTGTCACTTTCGTAATTCCCGTTGTAGCAGAGACTTTGTAATCGCAGATAAAACTATAGTAACGCCGTGAACAATACTGGTGTCAGACGCCTTCGAATATCAATCGCACTAATAGTACTTGCTCGATAATACTCGTTATCACCAAATAGTGAATCGTATAGTAATCAGTATGGAGAAATATTATAGAGAATTAGTTAGAGAATAGATATCCGTATATTAGTAGAGGATAGAGTAGAAATAGGGATCCGTATAGTAATAAAGGATAGAATAGAAAGAGTCATAAATTAGACGCCACGCTACGTTGAATTTATGCGTTTCCTTTATGGTCACGTGATCTGCTTATTTCAAATGGGATCGACTGTGTTTGCTCTCTGATGATCTGTGTTCAAACTCAAGTGTCGGAAGCGACACTTTATTCCTATATAACAGTCTACAATTCACGATGCATTTGTCGCTGGCTTATTTTTCGCAGTCACCAACAATGGCCTATGTTCCAGTTTATGATGACATGAAAAAATAACACACCCAACCCATCCTCTGAGCTTAAAAATCATTTAATGACCAGTTACTTACCATCGCCCGAGGAAATACAAACATAGTATTAAAACATGAAGGCTTTTGTGTAGTAGCGATTTCAATATATTTTTATTATAATCGTTTATAATAAAAATAATAATAATTTATATATATATATATATATATATATATATATAATTATTATCATTTTTATTATAAACGATATATATATATATATATATATATATATATATATATTACATAATAGAGAACTCCAAAATTACCTCATGATTATAGACTATTTCAGCTAACGTCAATGCGTTAGCATTTTTCAACTCAAATGGTGAAAAGATTTAGTGTTAGAAACTTAAAATTAAATATTTTAAAAAAGCGACAGCAATTGAAATATTGATAGAGAGCTAATCAAACAAAACGGTGTTTTGTTTCGTAAGCTCTGTATCAATTATTTGACGTTACTTGAAATAGTCTATACTCATGAGGTAATTTTGGAGTTTTCTCTTGTGTAATTTATATGGTCTGTTATAATAAATACATGAGCTCTTTTTGTGGATCAGTTTGAATATTTTATATTATTAGGATCCACTTGGATTATATACTAACAGATTATATAATAATAATAATAATAATCTTATAAATATAAGTAATTATACTTGTCTGGAAAAACCTTAGGTGTCTTGGCTTGTAAATGAACCAACCAATATTCAAGGAAAAATAAGGAATAAAAAAAGAAAGAACTAAGAACATGAAATTCTGGCGAAACCAATCGTCCAGAATCCAAGATCAGAGTCTAAAGAAAAAAAAACCCAAAACGGGTAAAGCAAAAATAACGAAGCAAAGTGCTCAATACACTAAGTAGAGCAAATCAGGCTCGACTTAAGCTGGTGTAGTTTATTTATATTCTGTTCTAATATTACCTCTTTGGCCAGCGTACCCTGGCGATCCGCGTAGGTGAGACCGAGGTAGGTTTGCTCTTTAGCTCTTTTATATATATATATATATATATATATATATATATATATATATATTATAATTATTTATTTAAAAATATGATTCCAACACGCTACATAAGAGTTCTCATGTTTCAAAACTTCAATATAATAATTTGAATTAAATTGAATTAAAGTACTAAGCTCTGTTCCATCTTCAAGCGAATTTTTTTTTGGAATGATTTATTTCTGAAATTTACGCGTTTTATAAGTATGTTCATTACTGAAATCAAAATTTCTATGGTAACGGCTAGAGCAATTGTTTAAAGAAAAGGGGCGTAAGGTGTTAATAATTTGTATAAGAGTTATGTAACATTCCTTTTCAGCAAGTTTGCCTACTCTATCGCTAATTTTTAATCTATCAGTAATTTTTTTTTACTAGCTCTGTTAATGCTTTTAACCATATTTATGTTGTTGTTGCAAGCTTTTTTATAAGTCTTAGTTAAGTTTTTTTAATTATATATATATATATATATATATATATATATATATATATATATGAAAGTATAGTATTGGTGTATACGGAATAAATTCCAATAACCAACAAATATAGGGATAGACACAGAAGTATTGAAACAAAATGGCTATTTTTGTAGTGATTTCCTAACATATTTATGCTATAATTTTCGAATAAAAATTATATATATATATATATATATATATATATATATATATATATATATATATATATATATATATAGTGGGAGTACTGGGGACGATCAAGATGTGATTCTAAAAAAAGTTATCTTATATTTGCTCATTTATCGGGAAGTCAATAAGGCTGATAACATTTCAGCAGCTCCCCGTAGGTTAAAATTGTATTGTTTACTTTTTACTCTGGCCTGGTTATATTCTGTGACCCAAATTGTTAATGTGACCTACCTGTACAACAATAATCTACCTGCCCTTCCATATACACCAATCGATAAACGATTTCCATTTTGCAGCTGTGACAAAGAAATTGTCGAATTAACCAGTTTGTTAAGTTTTTGATGAACTTAGACAAGGTTAGGTTTTCGAAATGAAGCTTTTCTTGCTTCAGTGTTCAACTTTCTGCCGAATTGATTGTAACATTGTTCAGTTGCTGCTGCTAAATCCCAAAGAAATGATAAAATCTCAGAAAGAAAAAAATATCAACCAACGGTTTTCGTATCTAGAATTTCAGATAACGTCGGAGTAATTTCAAAGTAGATCTTCATAATTTTTTGTTGTGAATGGTAACATACATAGAAATGTAATACATTAAAAAGCCGGCGTGATTTCACCAACAGTGGCTCCGTCGTTTATTGACGGCATCTGAGGGCAAATTGATTTCGGTAGCGTTGATATTATCGAACGCAGCCCGTCTACTAGTATAGGATCTCTGGTACTTCAGCACTCCCCCCCCTCTCTCTCTCTATCTATCTATCTATCCATCTATCTATCTATGTATCTGTTCACTTTTCTATCTCAGTGTTTGTTTTCATCTATCTATCTATCTATCTATCTATCTATCTATCTATCTATCTATCTATCTATCTATCTATCTGTTAACATTTCTATCTCCGTGTTATTTTTTCTTTCTATCTATCTATCTATCTATCTATCTATCTATCTATCTATCTATCTATCTATCTATCTATCTCAGTCTCTTCGCATCTATCAATTCAATATCTGTCTAGCTCGGCCTTTTTATATCTATCTATCTATCTATCTATCTATCTATCTATCTGAGATAGATAGATAGATAGATAGATAGATAGATAGATAGATAGATAGATAGATAGATAGATAGATAGATATAAAAAGGCCGAGCTAGACAGATATTGAATCTATATATATAGTTTGTATCTATCTATCTATCTATCTATTAACATTTCTATCTCTGTGTTTGTTTTCATTTATCTATCTATCTATCTATCTATCTATCTATCTATCTATCTCAATCTGTTCATATCTATCTATCTATCTATCTATCTATCTATCTATCTATCTATCTAAGTCTGTTTCTATCTATCTATCTATCTATCTATCTATCTATCTATCTATCTATCTATCTATCTATCTCAATCTGTTCATATCTATCTATCTATCTATCTATCTATCTATCTATCTATCTATCTATCTCAGTCTGTTTCTATCTATCTATCTATCTATCTATCTATCTATCCATCTATCTATCTATCTATCTATCTATCTATCTATCTATCTATCTATCTCAGTCTGTTTCTATCTATCTATCTATCTATCTATCTATCTATCTATCTATAATGTTTATTAATGTTTTATCCTCTTTTAAACGGAAAATGTTTTTTTTGTTGTTTTTTTTTTAATACGAGATCCATTTTTCAACAGCTATTCATTTCTTCTCCCTTGATTCACTCTTTGCAGGAATCATTGATGGAATGTTGATCAACAGATTTGGAATTTTCCGCATTATTCTTCTAGGCTGTTTCTTGCAGGTTTTCTGCATGATAGCATCTTCTTTTAGCACCAATGCCATCACCTTAGTCATTGTTCTTGGCTTCTTCGCAGGTAAGACAATCATTAATTTCACACTTCATGTAAATGTCTCATTAGAATAGACTGAACATCTTTGCACAGAAAACGTCGTTAGTGAAGTTACTTTTGGCTCAACGACGATTGAAATTAGTTCTTATTTAGCAGTTAAAATATTTCATCCTTGGAAATGGCTAAATGTATAGCCGAAAGCGCTCGGATAAAAAGAACATTCGGACAGTTTTTATATAATTTATCATCCGAAAAGAAAAAAAAATATTAGATCGCATGAGAAATTGTTTAAAAAACTAAATAAAAGTACCTTGTCTGTCATATTCAATGAAATGTGCATGAAAGAAGGATTGCTGCCTAAATAAAAATATATATATATATATATATATATATATATATATATATATATATATATATATATATATATATATATATTACCCCCTCCTTCCTCAATATTAAGAATTATAATAGAAAGAAATTTAAAAATAAATTTAAAAATTCTCCTTCCCTCTCTAAACTCGGACATGTCACTCACACCATTCCTTGCTACCTTCTGTGTTAACTTATATAAGCTAAATACTCCCCGTCAAAAGTGTAAATTTTAATTTCATTTTTCGTTTCACCTTTTGAAAGTGATGTCTGAAGATCCAGGGAAAATAAAAGTCTCTGGTGAAATAAACTAATTCAATGGAGCCTTAAAAGTGCTCTGTTTTTTTTTATATATATATATATATATATATATATATATATATATATATATATATATATATATACACCACTTGATGATTAGACTGGGTAATTCCAAGGAAGATATAAATCTAAAGAGAGCTCAATGTAAGAAGAGAGCAATTTCATAATGAATACAGAATCCTTAAAAATCCACCAAGTCAGGTTAGAATTTTATTTCCTTGACTTCAAATGTCCATCTCTTCAGACCAGCTTTACATAAATAAATGGAGTTCATTTTATTCAGACAGACGGAAAAAAAAAGAAGAGGAAAAAGACAGAAGAGAGGGAAAAGAGAAAATGGAAAAAAAGTTTTAATATTAAATTTGTTACTGGTCCTATCTCTCTAACCGGATCTGGGTGATGTTCATACCAATTTCTTGCAGTTTCCTTCCCGTAAAAGTTGCAAATTTTCCAGTGCATATATTGTGATATAATGGAATATGCATACTCCTGTGTTGCCCCCTCACTAGGATATGATTGGCTGGTGTCCGTCAGAAATACAGACGGACGTGTAGGTACGACAGAGTTTAAGTCTATGACGACGCCCATTGGACTACGCCATTGGCTATCCTGTTGATCTACACATCTTACCTGCGACTACGACGCGTACCAGTCGATTACTGCTACCGTATTCTACTTGGTTATAGTAGCCAAAAACACTTAGCTACTTCGATCAAATATATCATTTTCCGGGACATATCATATTGACCCACGCTATCATGACGTGTTTTATATTCGGTGGATACTATTCTGTTGGTGCAAGCTGATGGAAAATGGTATTGATCTTGAAGAATGTTATCTTGTTATCGTAGCTGCATTTGTTTTCGCCCATCCTTTGCCATTGCTGTAGATGTATTATGGCTTACTTGCTCTTGTTCGTCCACTTGAAATTCCCGTTTTGAAATTGTTGGCTTCTTTTATCACGGAATAAAGTTTCTTCTTTCTTTCATGTTCTTTATCATTATTATTATTATTTTTTATTTTCTTTGATTTCTAGCGTTTACACATTTCTTTCCGGGTCCCGCCCAGAGACCTAAGATTAGAAATGGCATCATGAGACTTTCCACTGACAAAAAAAAAAAAAAATACATAGATAAAGCCCTTCGTAAAGAGTGGGCTGTACTTGTCAGAACAATTTTTTTGTATCTCCTTGAGGCATGGACTTCCAGGAATCCCTTCAAAGAGTCTACTGGAATCTTTTCCAACCAATCCTAGGGCTCCAACTACAACAGGGGATTGTTGATGTTCCCATATGCCACATTTTGAGATTTCGATTTCAAGGTCCTTGTATTTTGACAGCTTTTTGAATATCTTCAAAGATACATTGCAGTCAGCAGGGACTGCCATATCAATAAAGAGGCACTTTTTTTTGTTTGTGGTCTTTAATAACAATATCTGGGCGGTTGGCTTTGATTTTTCTGTCAGTGTGTATTGTGTAATCCCATAGAATTGGTACAGGTTCTATCTCCGTAACCAGGTCTGGGTGGTGTTCATACCAGTTTCTTTCGGTTTCCTTCCCGTAGACGTTGCAAATTTGCCAGTGCAGATATTGGCCCACTCTGTCATGCCGGGTTTTATACTCAGTGGGTGCCAATATCGTGCAACCTGATCAATTGTTTCTGGATATTTATCACAGATTCTGCATTTTGAGCTAACACAATTGTTATTATTATTATTATTATTATTATTTCCTTTGATTTCTGTCGTGTACATATTTGCATTCGAGTCCCAACAAGGGACCCGAGGTCAGAAATGGCTTCATGGCATTTTCCACTGATCAATTAAAGAAGCGCTAAAAACTAGGATCATACATATTTTACATAGGTAAAGCTCTTCGTAATATGTAAGCTGTACTTGTGAGTACAATCCTTTTGTATTTCATTATAGTATGGGCTACCAAAAATCTCTTTAATATGTCTATCGGAACCTTTATCAATTAATCCGAGTGCTCCATCTACAACTGGAATTACTGATGTCCTCATGTGCTACACTTTTGAGATTTCCACTGCAAGATCCTTGTATTTTGATGGCTAATATTATTATTCTTATTATGATTATTATTATTATTAATAATAATAATAATGCTAATAAAAATAATTTTGATTCTTATATTGAATACAGAATCCTTAAAAATCATATAAATCTTTCTTTTTTTTCAGGGGAATGAGACGTTCCGGTGTAGCCCATTTGGCGTCGCTCATTCAGCGTGGCCGAGTCGACAAAGGAATTTCTCTGCAGAGGAACGATTAGGCGTCAGATTCCTACTTCGTCGTTATAGTCAAATTTGCTCTCTCTCTCTCTCTTTCCCTTTCTCCTCCTCTCTCTTTCACTTTCTCCTTCGCTCTCTCTTTCTACATCTCTCTCCCACTCTCGTTTAGTAGTCAAATTCGCACTTCGTCGTTATACTCAAATTTGCTCGAATAGTCCAATTTAAGAAAAGGAGTTGTTGGAGGCATTTTATATTTAAGAAAAGGAGGAGTTAGAAGCATTTTTATTTTAAGAAAAAGAGTAGTTGGAGGTATTTTTATATTTAAGGAAAGGAGTAGTTGGAGGCATATTTATATTTAAGAAAAAGAGTTGTTGGAGGCATTTTTATATTTAAGAAAAGGAGTAGTTGGAGGCATTTTTATATTTAAGAAAAAGAGTTGTTGGAGGCATTTTTATATTTAAGAAAAGGAGTAGTTGGAGGCATTTTTATATTTAAGAAAAAGAGTTGTTGGAGGCATTTTTATATTTAAGGAAAGGAGTAGTTGGAGGCATATTTATATTTAAGAAAAAGAGTAGTTGGAGGTATTTTGATATTTAAGAAAAGGAGTAGTTGGAGGCATTTTTATATTTAAGAAAAAGAGTACTTGGAGGTATTTTTATATTATATTTCATTCAGTGCAGCTTCATATTTTTCTGTCGTCAAAGACCTTTTATTCCAAAATGGAAGCAATTATTTTATCAAAACATGGAAGAAACAAAGTGATACACGATAGATTAAAATAAGATTAAATAGCTTTACTAAGTTTTTTTTTAATTTTATATTTTTTTGAAATAAAATATTTTTAATTTAAGTTTTTAATTTACATTATTCCATTAGTCTTTTAATAGAATCCTTAATTCCCTAAATTAATAAAAAGTCATATTGAAAGTTGGGTGCTTTCAATGCTTTTCTTCCCTTTTGGGGGTGGGGGGGGGTGGTTGCCTCCGGTCAAAAACAGTGACGTCGAAATTGTCTGACGAATTAAAAGGTGTGCTGAATAGGCCAATTATTTTTCTGACGACAAAACGTACCAAACCCTTATAATATATATATATATATAAATATAGTAATTTTCCAAGCATAGCTCAGATGTGGCACAAGGCCGAATGTAAGGGGCACTCAGTGAGGATCGAACTCACTACTCAGTTGTAATTGTTCAAGCAAGACAAGCTTGCTAACCATTACACCACCCCTATATATATATTTTACTAAACCTTTCTAATAATTTGGCACGCTCAAATCACCGTGCTGATAACAAATATGTCGCCAGTTTGTTTACATTGCGCAGATCAGTAGGAAAATTCCAGTGATTGCGCAGGTCAGTGTTGCCAACATTGGGTGAACATTTTCTGTGAATTGATTGGACGGTTTTTGAAATATTAGAAAAAAAGTTATCTTGATAATAATTTGGCACGCAGTATATATATATATATATATATATATATATATATATATATATATATATATATATATATATATATATATATATATATATATATATATATATATATATATATATATATATATATATATATATATATATATATGATGAATGATAATAATAATAATAATGAATAAAAGATATATTGGAAGTTGTGTGGTTTCAATGCATTTATACTTTTTTCGTGTGGTTCGCCCCCGGTCAAAGTCAGTGACGTCGAAACAATCTGATGCCTAGTCAGCTGTGCCGAATTGTCCAATTATTTTTCTGACGCCGAATCAACGACACCAAATGGACTACGCCGAAACGTACCAAACCCATTTTTCAGTGGCAAAATACTTTATTTCATTTTATGCATTTATTTTTACTGCTTGTCTAACAGGGTTCCTTAACTGGGGTACCAAATAGGGGTCGATTGTTTTCTTCTTTGTCACTCTTTTCTTTGTCTTTCAGGTCTGGGTAATTGTTTTTTGTTTGTCAACGCTTTCATCTTCATCGGTGTCCATTTTGGGGAAGTTGCGAAACCAATCATCGCTTTTATCTCTGTGGCTGGTCCCATTGGCGGCCTCATATTCCCCAATCTGATTGCTATCATTATCGAACTTTATGGATGGCGGGGTTGCATGTTTATATTAGCTGGAATCAATTTGCAGGTCGTCCCTTTGGGAATATTCCTAACTTTCGCGCAGAAGGAAGCAAAGATCACGCAAAATTCAGAAGTGGAAGCCAAAAGAAACCCCGAAGCATCGCAGAAACTTCTCGACCTCAGCGTACTAAAGAATTTCCTTTTTGTCATGTATATCTTCAGTGTAGGCATCACTGTTGGTGGCATCAATACAGTTTTCAGCATGCTGCCAGATTTCCTCTACGAGAAGGGTCTCGACTTGAAAGGAGCCGCCAAACTATATGCTTTGTATTACATCCTATCGGCAGTGCCCAGGTATGAAAATCCAGAAAAGAAATTGTTTTTTATCTATACAACCTGCTTTTGAAAAAAAAAAACACAACACTTTTTATATTAGGTTGGTTTACAGCATATATGCCTTAATGCACTTTTTAAAGAATTTCTTGATGGTGAAGGGCATTTTATATAACGTCTTTAATATATCGATATTATTCATGGTAGATAATGTTTCTTGGAAAATGACCTTTGTAAGAAGCTTTTATTTTTTCATGATTTGAAATTTAAAAAGCAGGAATTATTCGTGAATGACGTCTAGGAATTAATTTGAAAATCCGCATAATTTTGCTGTCCTATTTGTTGTTATGACGAATAATAACTGAGAGACTTGGTAATTATTTTGCTATGTGCTATGTCCCGTCAGGATGTGGGCGATCAGGACAGTCCACAACTTTTGGCTAAAACGTTTGTATTTCTGACATCACACCCTCTGTTCAAGCCATCCATTCATAGAGGCTGGTGAAGTAGGTGGCCCGCCGAATTCCTCCATCTCTATTGCCTTATATGTCCGGTGAGTGTCAAAATCTCCAAGCCCTAATTCCTCATTATGTGTCCAAGAAATTTCAGCACTTTCTGTCTGATGCTGAGTGAGGCTTTTGTATATTTCGTCTTAAAAAATCGAGAAGCATAAACCTTAATTACCCTGAGTATTATTCTAACAGAGAGTCAATGGTATGAAAAATGTGAGTGTGAACGATCGATGGTGTTTTTGAATTCTTACCATGACAACAACAGCAAACAATGCTGCAATTGCTCGTGTCAATTATAAGAAACAAATAGTTCGATTACTACCACTTTCCCCAGCTTCATTATTACTACTACTACTGCTACGAAGCGCCAGATAATGGATTTTCTTCTTCCGATAGATAAGTATCTCGACCTCGCCAAAGAATTGAAGAAGACAGTCGTACCAGTCATTATCGGAGTACTGGGAGCAGTTCCGAAGTGCCTCTAGAAAAGATTCCAGGAACTAGAAATTGTGAGAAGTGTTGGAGCCATCCAGATAAAGGGTTATTGAAAACAGTTGTGATACTGTGGAGAGTGCTAAAATATTGTGGGGACTTGCTTTCACTTGATCTCTTCTGTAAACGACCAGTAATTATTATTATTGTTATTATTATTTCTTCAAGGAAATAGTAGGTGTGCTTGGAATGATAAAAAAGGAACACAACAACACATTGGAAAAATCCCAGCTTAAGAGAAATAAAAAAATTGTCTTGGTAAGTCCAGCCCACAAAGAACTTTGGCCCTGTAACGTTAGTGATGTTATGGAAGTTGGAAAAATAAATCATGCAATGTAGCCATTGCAAGACCCGCCTTAGGTCTTCCCGCAGAAATCAAGTAATAATAATAATAATAATATATATATTATATTATATAACCCAAGAACTGAAGACCTGGTGAAACACGTGGGTGATGGACGCACCTATCCTAATTATAATATCAATTACAGCAGAGATTCGGACGGACGATTGTAACGTTAAAGTAGACGAGAGTGCTGTGAAATGTGCTGGAGATTTGAGGACATTTGGCACTCCATCTTGAACTACAGCAGGAACTTGACCGGGAAGTGATAATACTGTTAGATGTAAAAGTTATGTTTATAGAGAAAGCACTTGGATCTGTGCCAGAAACACTCGAATGAAAATGATTTTGAAGAAGAGCTGAGACTGTCCAGATGCCCACTCATTTACTCGCCATAACCACCATTTAATCTGAACACGCAATTACTGGATATATAATAATGATAACAAAACATTTCATCCGAATTAATTATAAATAATAACTTACAATTATTAATTTGTATATTAGAATTTGTTTTTGAATTTATGAGCTTAAAATTTGCCGTGAAAAAAAAGTTCTTTCAATGTTAAATTTGGTATTTAATTAAAAAGTATTTGTGATTATTTAAATACTATTTCCATAAAAATCACGCATTTAAATACAAAGGAAAATAACTATTGGAAACTTAATGGAGAGATATCTACCTTCCCATAATTTATGCAACTAATCCGTTAAAATGCAATTTAACAGATTAACATAAGATTAAATATTCTTTATTTAATTAAAAATTAAAATTTTAATTAAGTTTAAACATTTAATTTTTAATTAAAATTTTAATTAATGATTAACACTTTTTTCCAGGTCCTTTTTTCTCTTTTCAGTGATCGATTTTTATTGAAGAACAAAAGATATTGAATGAATTTTTCTCTTGTGAACTCAGGTGAAAAATATTGTAAAATAATTGATTAATATTTAATTAATTTTGGGGGAAAAATCGATTAGAGTATTCTGAAATACTCGCTTTTAAAATAGAAAGACAGACTTGGGTGGCAACCAGTCTAGGAGAAAGAAACTCTGAATTCAAACCACCTGCTGTCTTATAGATTCTGCCTCTTCAGGCAAAAACTTGAAGAAGGTAACTTCAAAAACAAATCCACCTCTGATAGCAGGGACGGGGTAAACTTAACATCTCTGACTGCAAAAGGAATTGGCAAGCCACTGGACTATTCTCCCTTCAATGTCACCATGAACCAACCACAATTTTGAGATGGAGAGAGGTTGTGATCACAGCGACGCATAATGCACTAACTATATAAAATGAATGATATATTAGTTATATAAATGTATATAATATGTGATTTATTATCAAGTATTTTATTAAATACTTAGCAGTGTTTGAGATTCCAAATAGTTTAGGGGTATCATATTTACCAGTAATATATACACAGGGTGTCCATAAAGTTCTTGTGCACTTTAAAAAATTTATAACTTTATTTGTATTTGCGATAGAAATAATTTGTAAAAAGGATTAGAAAGAAGTAAATCTGTATTTTTTAAAGATTTTATTGAAATTTTATTTAAGTTTCCACATGCCCTCTATCATTAGCAATACAAAGGGTAATACAATTTTGCAGTTCACGCAAAACATTTGCCAACTGATTTACAGTAATGCTTGAAATCACATTAGTTATTTTAGCTATACTTAAAACTAGGTACATTAAACTTTATAACATTTTTTACAGATTATTTCTATCGCAAATACAAATAAAGTTATAAATTTTTAAAAATGCACAAGAACTTTATGGACACCCTGTATATTTAGTGTGAGATTAATTTTTGTGTTAGTTAATGATTTGAATCAAGTTGGAATTAGAAAACGATGTTTTGTGTATAGATAAATTGTTCATTGCTAAATATGAAACATTTTTTTATGGGAATTAATCACTTGTGGGCAGGAAACTTTTATCGTTGCTAATTTTGGGTAATATCATCAGTGTTCTCATGAATTAAACTGATTGAAGAACATTTGACTATTTCAGATCAAAAGAAATCCAAGATTTCTACTGTGTTTTGTTTAGACAAAAGTAACGCAAAATAATACTGTAACAGAACAATATCTCATGTAAATCCGCCGCGAAAATTTACAAAGATTCGGTTTATAATGATTTTTGTTCTCTTTGAATTGATTATAAGGGAATTTTGTTTCTTTTATTCGTGATTAATTAACCTCAGTGCTTTGACGCTGACAGTAAAGTCGAGATTCTAATGAGCGTGAAACGTAAAAATTGTCATTGAGTACGCATGCGCGTATAAGAAAAATTGTATAATTTTGTTTTTAAGCTCCGTGCTAAGTATCTAATAACAATTTCCCGAATAGTTATATTTAGGTCTAAAAGTACATGCTTAATTCGAAAATAACAAAGAGATTTTGATAAAATCTACCGTTTTGGAGTTATCGACAATAAAATCTTGTACTCATTTGCGTTACGGCACGGCAGCCATTACTGATGTTGTTTGCATACATTCCCGACTGGTTAGATTTTATCACTTTGTTAACGGCCTTTTTACTGCTCCTACTTATCTCTATTACTTCGCAACTGAGGACTCACTTCGTGCGCAATCATCAAGACAAATGAATCTTAATTCTGCAGCAAATATATGCAAACAACGCCAGTAATGTCAGCCGCGACTCAAATGAGTCCGAAATGTTTTTGTAGATAACTCCAAAACGGTAGATTTTATCAAACCTTCTTTGTTATTTTCGAATTAAGGATGTACATTTACGCCTAAATATAACTATTTGGGAAATTTCTATTACATAATTAGCGCGGGGCTTAAAAAGCAAATTACCCGAAAAATTGCTTTCATAATTTTGGGACATAGATATTAAATATCTTCAAATTTAATAAAAAGATCGCAGCTGATTTAATCACTAAATAATTTTTTATTATTATTTGGATTAGAATAATGACACTTTAAATGTCTTAACTTTTCTTTTCCATTTCTGTTGATAGATTTCTTTCGACGGATCTCGATGAGGTATAAGAAGCGTAATTTATTCATTTTTTAAATTTATATATATATATATATATATATATATATATATATATATATATTGAGTTAAAACTGTTTGTAGGCTAAGATGTTTTTGCTTAGTTCTTCTTCAGATTAACCAAACGTGTATTCCTTGAACCGCCAAGTTCAACATCTTCAAAAATTTCCCGCTCTTCTCAAAGAACCAAAAGAGATAAGAGAAAAGTGCAAAAAAATGCATTTTTCTTCATTTTTCTATTCTTTCTCCCATTCGATTTTCGGTTAGGATTTCGGATAAATTTCAGGTGGTCTTATCAGAAACTTTCGACTGGTCATTACTCCATCTTTCATCAGGTGTACGTCGTGTCCGGTTAGCGCTAGGAATATAAGTCTGAACATTTCTTTGATTACGTGTCCTACTAATCTACAAATCTACCATTCGTCCTTATATTTAATACTGTTGCCATATAAGGTCTGGTGGTCCCGCTGTTTATCTCGAGGTCCTAGACAAAATCTAGATATGGATGTGCAATGTCATAGGTCCTGATCTGGCATTTCGTCTACAGTCACTTTCTCACAGACGTGATGTGGCTCCCCTCTGTCTTTTCTACAAATATTTTCATGACAACTGCTATGACGAGCTACTTTCACTAGTATCCGAACTGCATGAATTTAAGCGTGCTACTAGCTTGGCATCTCGGGTCCACCCTTTCACTGTCGAAATAGTAACCGCCTCTCCAACAGCTTCTTCTTTCGCACTTCCCGACAGTGTAACTCCCTTCCACTTACATGCTTCCCTGATAACTATAATCGTCAAATATTCAAATGTAATGTCAATCGACATCTTCTGATACCTTGATCCTTATTCCCGTCCTTCTCTATATCCTTTTCTCGAACACTCCTCTTTAACCCTACTTTCATTCTCTGTAACCCCCTTGCTTGCTAGTGAAACTCTCGCTTTGCTTGGGGTGAAATCCTTAAAAAAAAAAATCAAAAAAATCTAGCAATACCAATGAAAATTACGATGCTTCGCTATGTCTGGTGAATCGTAATTCTTAGGTTAATGACTAAATAAGTTACTTGCGAATTTCATGTTTATAGAATGGCCATGGAAATTCCCCTATTGCAACGTTTTATATTTGAGCTTAACAACTTTAATAAAACATTGATATAACAATCTTCAATACGAATGCAGGTCATTATTTAAAGTCGTAAGAGGGTACAGATGAAAAGACTTGAAATTAACAATTTTTTCATTTCATTGAGGCAGACGTTAACCTCAGGCGAGCATTAACGCCTCTTCTTTCATCTCCTCTCTCTCTTGTTTTCTTTCACTCAAACCACACAGCATCTCTAGAAATAATGCCGGATTAATATATATATATATATATATATATATATATATATATATTATTATGTGTATTTGGGCAGCAATCCATCTTTTATAAATGTTTTGCTAAAGACGACTGACAAGGAACTGCGATTAAGCATTTTATTTAATTTTTCATGTTCGTAGAAGTGTTTTCATTTTTGCACATAAACTTTTTAAAAATTGTCCAAAAGTTTTATATATCCAAGCGCTTTCGGCTATTCTTTTAGGGCGGTGATTACTTTTTTTTTATTTTTAACTAAATATCTAATTGTCTAAGCTTATAGGAAATTTACGCACTTTGTGTCCAGAAAAGAAAACACTTTTTTCAACACAAGAACAATAAACTATTGTCCTCATCTTTGTCGCCATACATGTTTAATGGATGTCAGTTATCAGTTATCTCCTGTTAATTTCCCTCTCCAAGTTTTCCACTGCCATAACCGGGTATTGAACTCACACTCTTTGGGTCCTGTCACTGGATCTAACTAACGCCTTTATCCACAGTGCCATGTGTCCTTAAACATGGCACGTGGAACTAGAACAGTCTACCCCAGTGAGCGAAATAAAGGGCTAAGTTCGACATTCCAACCACCTGTAGAAGGCTTGAGCGTACAACGGCCGAAACGTTGTAATAGATATGTCGACAAAGATGATGACAATAATAGTAAATAGTGTACATAATACCTCATCTCAGAAATATAGACAGATACTGAAGGGCCGAAACGTTGTAATAAATATGGCAACACAGATGAGGAGAATAGTCCGAATAATGTAAATAGTGTAAATAATACCTCATCTCATAAATATAGACATATACTGAAAGGCCGAAACGTTGTAATAAATATGGCGACAAAGATGAGGACAATAGTCCGAATAGTGTAAATAGTCTACATAATACGTCATCTCAGAAATATAGACAGATCCTGAACGGCCGAAACGTTGTAATAAATATGGTGACAAAGATGAGGACAATAATCTGGGTAATGTAAATAATGTACATAATACCTCATCTCAGAAATATAGACAGATACTGAAGAACAATTAAATAAAAAGCTTAATCACAGTACCTTGTAAGTCGTCTTTAACGAAACATATATATGTGTGTGTGTGTGTGTGTACTGGATGTGACATCAGAAGAAGGCCGAAGCAACGACCAGTCGAAATATCGTAATAAAATTAAGAAAGGCACTGATAAAGTCCGAAGTCATATTAAAAGAAAATCTTGGAATTTTATCCAATAATTGAAGCGCATTTGATTAAACAATTTTCTTTGTTTCTTTTTTGTCTAGAATTTTAATCGGAATTGCAATAAAGTATACAAAAGTAAATTTCATTCATATTTACATCACAATGGCCTCACTTTTCGGGTTGACTATGGCCCTCATGAATCTCGCAGAGACATACGTCATCCTCTTAGTCTGCTGTATATTACTGGCACTCTGGATGGGTTGTCCTGCTGGACTGTATACTATTGGTATCATGGAACTTGTTGGACCTGAGAAACACAGTTCAGGACAGAGTATTGTAGAAACTTCATATGGATTAACTACAGCCTTATTTGGATTTTTAACAGGTAATTTGTTTTTTTTTTTAATTACTATGGAAAACCATTATAAAAATGCTCAGGATATGGAATTGGTAACGGTCTTCTTATCAACGGCAGTCATCAGCAATTCTGGCACAGTCATACCTGATGTATTTTTTTGACATTGTCAACCAGTTTTTGCGTTGGCATCCTCTCCTCCGTCCACAAACAAGGAACATCTCGCCACTGTCAAACGGTGAAAATGGCGTGGTTTTGGACACATTACTGAACCTGTGCAAGACCATCATGCAAGGCACTGTTGAAGGTGGACGGAGGAGAGGACGCCAACGCAAAAACTGGTTGGACAATGTCAAAAAATACATCAGGTATGACTAACGGAAATACTGAAAGAACCGTTAATGAAAAAAGTTAGTGTCGCTTCTGCATTCGGATCAGCCTTACGATTACAAAACAAAGGTGAAGGGGATGATGATGGTGATGATGAAGATAGTTCTCTTTGCCTTAACGTTGAAATTAGACGAGAAGATTAGAACAGTGTTTCTCAACCGCCGTGCCGTGGCATTCTAGTGAGACGCGCGATCCTCAGAAGTGTGCCGCGAAATATTGTCACGATCTCAGCGTGTGGCACATTTGCCTGAAAACCACATCCCGAGTGGAGCCAAGTCTTGTGAGTCGGAACACTTGGGAGCCGTCGATGGCTGTGCTGGCACGAAGTCACAAGTCATCGTGAGCGACGTTCATGCGTGCTGGCCTTGTTCAGACTGTTGATCACGCTAGATAACACACTCTTTCTCCCAGAAACGGTTACTATGGTCTGCTCAACATAGTTGCAGTGGGTTCTGTAGGTGTTGAACAAACACAAATGCACCTGCGCAAGCGTCTACAATAGGGATTAGTTAGATACCCTAGAAGATGGGTATCAGCGAATACGAGTGGCCAGCCATTAAGATTTTATGACTAAGATTCATTATCTATGCATACACACAAATACATATACACATATTTAATTCTTTTGTTTTCGGATAAAGCGTTGAATAGTGAAATGCATAACCAAATCTATTTTTAATTAAATCTATTTCATGAAACGTTTCCATTTGTCAAAATTTAAAAAAAAAAATTGGCGACTTCTATATCTTAATTTAAAAACAATTACCACACTTATATAGGCACGCTACTCATGTAAAATACTTCTTTATTTGCCATCAACATTATTATTACTCTTATTGCTTTTATTTTATGTCATATTATCTTTGCAAATTCCGATATAGTTGGAAACACTAAAATATTTCTACACATACACACATACATTTAATTCTTGTACATTGAAAATTTTAGGATTGTCACTAAGAGTCAATAAAATAGAATTCCTGCCACTTGAACTACTTAAACCTTATTGATCTGAACTAATTAACACGTTGCCATGAACTACGTATCACTTCGGTGTCATTGGCCACGTCTACTGAACAATGACATTCCCATATTTGGACAACAAAATTGCTTGATCATCAATTTTGGGCGCAGAAATGACTGATCACGTTATCATAATCGGCCAATCAGATTGCATTTTTAAACAGCAATCTGGCATTTTGAATAAAACGGAAATAATTCCCCAACGCCAATTAGATCCGAGATTTGTCATGGCATAGTTACATGTAAAAAACCCAGTTGCATTTTTTTCCTATAGGCAGAGACAGTCATTCACGCCGATAGTTCACTGCTACTAATAATCATCTCCTGATGATGGCCAAGCTGGCTGAACAAGTCGAGAAACCAAATTTTAAAAAATAAAACAAAAATATTAATATACAATCCAGTGAGTCTGAAATTTTAATTTTTAACATTTTTTATTGTTCAAGACACACACACACACACACACACACACATATATATATATATGTATATATAATTCTCTTTTGTTTGTGTGTCCGTCATGTAATTGACAATGCTTAATGATATTGAAACTTTTTACTAATGATTTTTTTTTACATTTTTTCATAGGTTTGTTGGTCGAGTACACGAATTCTTATCGACAGCCGTTCTATATTTATGGTACGACGATTGTATTGATTAATATTGCCTTATTGATCGCGACTTCCGCTCAACAACTCAGAGTAAAGCTTGGCTTCTTCCGATTGGTCAACAAATAAACGTCCAATGTTTTTTTTCTAGCTTCTTTTACTTACCAATCCTATGGGATTTTCCGTCTTGATTGCAATTAACAATTACGGAAGACATTTTGGCTCAATATGACGGATCAGATAGCCGATCTGGATGAAAAGAAAGTCAAAAATACATAACAGAGTCGACCGGAAACAGATTTATTGAGTCGAGAAAATCAAGGAAAGAAACCAATTTTCATTCATGTCAGGTCTTAATTCATTTTAATATTCGCATATTTTTTGTTGTTGTTGAAAGAAGAAAAAGTTTTTTTTTTTTTAATATCCTGTAATTTTGAAAAAAAGAAAAAAAAAACACGTAAAAAAAAAAGAAAAAAAAAAGAAAAAAATATCTTTGTCAAAAAGTTTGTCGGATTCTCTTCGACAAAAGCCATAACAGCCAAACTATTATTCTCCGTCTGATCACTGCCGATGTTCAACACTTGTAAACCAAAATAAAAACCAAATGAATTTCATAGAAATGAACTAAAACAATTATATATTATTTATAGAATCATTTTAAGATTCGTCATTTTGATTACATGAAGTAATCATTAATATAATCATATCTTGGCTTTCCAAGGGCATTTCAAAATTGAAACATTGGTTGTGATTAGGGGTGAAAACAAACAAATTTTTCTTTAAATCAATTTCAATCACACATTTATTCATATACAAGTACTTAAGAAACATTTATTTATGTCTTCGAAAAACATTAAAAAAATACAGAAGACATAATAACTCCTTTCGACAGAGGAATATTTCAGCCACAAAACACTATTTGTATGAATAGCCAAAACCAATGACTATATTTTTTCAGCAGCGATAACGAGGAGCCTGACACGCTCAGAAAAAAAACCCCAAAAAACTGCACTTTTCAGAGGCTACTCATTTCTTTATACCGGTGAAGCTGAAATGAAATTCTCATTTTCCTGTGCTCTTATCCACTTACTGGTCTCTGTAAACGCTCAGTAAGCTCCAATAATTGTCAATGGGTTTAATTACCCCTCTCCGCAGGTGGACTTCGATGAAACACTTCGTCGTATCTTCATGTCAGATAGCATTTTGCCAAACTGCCGCTAAGCTGTTATCTAACATGGCAAAATATGTTGCTCGCCCGAAGCTTCAACGTCTACAGCTGTACCATCAATATTCACTACTGTCATCATATGATAACAGAATAAAATGGGAAGCATTACTTTCGGTGCGATCCTCGTGCCCTCTCTCTCTCTATATATACATAAATATATATATATATATATATATATATATATATATATATATATATATATATATAACCACACACACACATATATATATATATATATATATATATATATATATATATATATATATATATATATATATATTAATTGATTTAAAATATGGTAATATTAATGCTCTGTAAATTTACATTGAGCACTATTTTGTAAAAATAAAAGTATCTATAAGAACACCGGATTATATACTGTTCTTTCTTTTCTTTTATTTCTTTCTTTTTTATTTATTATATATATATATATATATATATATATATATATATATATATATATATATATTATTATTATTATTATCCTGAAATAAAACATGTCTCTTTAATCTGATTGTTCTTTGTGTCATAGTGTTTTTTCAGTATTTTGATAGCAGTGTGAATACTATGAAGAGATCAATATTTCTGTATCTGTCTATATTTCTGTGATGAGGTATTATGTAGATTATTCGGACTATTGTCCTCATCTTTGTCGCCATATTTATTACGATGTTTCGACCGTTGTACGCTCCGGCCTTCTTCAGGTGGTTGGAATATCGAACTGAACCCTTTATTTCGCTCACTTGGCTAGACTGTTCTAGTTCCACGTGCCATGTTTAATGGATGTCAGTGGTCAGTTATCTCCTGTTAATTTCCCTCTCCAAGTTCTCCACTGCCTCAACCGGGTATTGAACACAAGGGCACATGGCACAGTGGATAAAGGCGTTAGTTAGATCCAGTAACAAGACCCAAAGAGTGTGAATTTATTAAGGAGAGAGGGCAATAAAAGAACAGGTATTAAGGAGTCAGAAGATGACGATTGTCATTACATTTAAATCTTTCAAGATCAAAGTTGACTGGGCAGCAAGAGAGTTCCACAAGACGAGAAATACGAGAGAAGATGTTAGCATACGGTGACATCACGCCATTCCAACCATGACGTAGCTCGATTTACCTGGCTCTGAAAAAAGACTTAAGCTGTACGCATACCTTCCAATCTAGCACGCGGCTAAGAGGGTTGCCACAACTAAATTAACAAAAAATAAAATTACAAAATTTGAATATCTGTTTCAATTGACTCAAGATTAAATTTATTGGTGTTAAAATTGGATTGTTTAAATCTTTTGACCCTAAACAAGGCAATAAAGCCACTAAGACACAAGGGTCTACTGAGTGTTAAAAAACATGAGAAAAAACTATTAAGGAGAGAGAACGATAAAAGAACAGGACTTAAGAAGACAGAAGATAACGATTGATATCGTGTTTAAATTTTTGAACTTTAAAGTCGACTGGAAAGCAAGAAAACTCTACAAGCGAGAAGTGCGAGATATGAAACTGTTAGCATAGAACTTATGGTTACATCTAGCTATTTCAACTGTAAAATGATGAGACCTAACAGCCAATCTGGTACTGCGCTTAAATTCATAAAGTCTAGATACCAACGAGGAAAGTTCATCAGAGCAGTTACCATGAAAGTATTTATAGAAAAGGCAGAGGGAAGTTACATTACAATAGTGGGAAAGTGACTGAAGGTGAGATACCAGGTCAACATTCTTCATTGGATTTTATCAAGAATCTCTAAATATATCGCATTACATTAAAGAATTATATTAAACACACATGAAGGTCATTTTTCTTAATAACTGCTACTTCATATAAGAGATTCCCGCGTGGATATTTTCCTGAATGCAATACATTAAAATTTAGGTAGGTCAGCTGAATCAATCGGATCTGTTCCATCATTTCTAATGTTTAGTAATCGTGTCAGTCAGGGAATTTGTCGAAAATCACGCAGAGCGTGTTGTGTAGTACGGGTATAATGTGGACAGGCATTATTCTGCTGCAAAAACTTATCGTCAGCCTGTTGCAAAAATAGAAGCTTAACAGACTGAGATGGAAATTACTGTATTCAACATTCCCTCTACAAATACCGAAGGTGACCGAAAATTGTAACATGGTATCCCACAATACGTCAGGTGAATAAACTTTAGAAGATGCAGCTCCATAATTCCACGTTGCACACGCAAGCGGACACCATTTGCGTAAAAGAGAACCTGGTCTCATCACAGCACATCTAGGCGACCCTCTCGCAAAAGCAATAGAAATTTGCACGGTGGGGTGTTTACCTCATTCGTTGTCTGGCTAGAAATTCGAGTGTCCGTCTTACTTTTCCAAGTGAATCATTTCTAAATGTCTAACACTCCAGGGACCACGTTTGCTCAGAGTTGGGCTGTGGATAGAGTAGCGAGGCAATTCTGATAGAATTAGAAATCCTACCAGGATTCATTTATTGGCGGCCACAGTCTTACGAATATAAGATATGAAGATAACACAGTGCTGATAGCAGACACGGAAAGGAAAATCTCTTACAGAAGGTAACGAAGGAAAGCGAGAAGAAAGGACTAAGTATAAACTACCAGAAGACAGAATGCATTGTTATTAGCAAAAGGATGAGCCTCAAATGCAAATTACAAATCAGTGATACTAAAATCAAAGAAATACAGGAATTTAAATATCTGGAAAGTGTTCTGAGGACGGAAAGTCCGAAACTGAGATCCGAAGAGGTATTGGACTGGCCAAAGATGCTTTTCAAAAGCTAAGCAGAGTATTAAGAGACAGATAAATTTCGTTGGAAGCAAAGAAAAGAGTACTGAATTGTTACGTGATATCTGTCCTCCTATATGGCAGCGAATGCTTGACAATCTCCTCTAAGATGAAGAAGAGTCTTGAAACAACAGAAATGTGGTTCTACAGAAGGATACTGAGGATACCAAAGGCCTAACATTTGATCAACAACTATGTTTTGGAAAGAATGGAAACAAAAAGGAAACTTATACTTAACGCCAGGAAAAAGTAGTTGAGGTTTCTGGGGCACGTAATGAGGAAGGAAGGCATGGAAAAACTGATACTCACAGAACAGATTGAGAGAAAGAAAGACAGAGGAAATCAGCGTGTAACATACTTGATTTACTTTAGTAAATAGATGGTAGAACAGGGTTTGGGAGAAGTAACTAAAAGACAAAAGTTATTAAGAGATAAAAGGGACAGGAAGATGTGGAGGGCCATGATCGCTTACATCCTGAAGAGACACGGCACAAAGAAGAATATCGTACAGATATTGTATTGCCAAATTTAACTGCGGAATAAAATTAGTTTGGAGTTCTGAAAATAAGCTTCCCGGGTGTTGTCTCTTTAGGGGTCTGCCAACCACAGTTCTAGTTCTTCTATAATTACTGGAATAGTAACTATCCGAATATTAATAGGGACACTAGGATTGATTTAAAATACTAATATATAAATTAGGAAAATACCAGAAAACCCATCAGAAGATTGTAGCCATGAGCACAGAAAAAACTCCCTCGATGTGATAGGCTCAATAACATTCTAAGAACCCCATCCCTGTTACTACCTTTCTTAGATAATAGATTTGGTAAAGAATTATATCAAAATTATATTATCACTATTACAATTTAGGGTAATATGCTGTCTATGCTGTCAGCGTGAGCTGTCAGCGTGGGAAGCTTTTGCCGTGTCAAACTCTCTGTCCGAAGGAAGAGAGGAACCCGGACAAAGGGCAGAGTCTCGTCCAAGGAGCTTGACAGGCACCTGATCCTGCGTATGCAGGTTCTACAGGCAATTTTTGCCCGAGCCCACGAGTTCGGATTTCCACACATTAAATTTGGCCTTGTGTCATATCCTACATCGTGGGGATCCAGGTAAATATCGTAATATACTAAGTAGTCCACCACTAGCAGTGGTCTACCTATTTCACGCCGCTGGCGAGTATAGTATTTTGTTGATGTCATAAAGATTACAGTTTTCATTTCTAACCTCCGTTTTGGTTATTCTTCATTCAGTAACCCTTCCTAGGTCACAACAATCAGGTTTCGCGGTATTAATATCCACCGAATATAAAACTTGTCATGACAGGTTTGAGCATTGGGAAATTTGCAACTTTTATGGAAAAGAATCTGAGAGAAACTGGTATGAACACCACCCAGATCCGGTTTATAGATATGGAACCTGTAACAATTTTATGAAACTTTACAATACACAAAGACAAAACAATGAGAGCTAAACATCCAGTGACCAAAATCTACAAAATGGAATTGGTGCTTTCTAAGTGGCATGGCAGTTCTTGCAGAATGTAACGGAGCTTTGAAGATCTTAAAAAAACAAAAAAACAATCCAAATACAAGGGTCTTGAAGTGGAAATCTCGAAAATGTGGCCCATGAGGAGATCAATAATTCCAGTTGTATTTGAAGTATTCGAATTAATTGGAAAAGGTTCCGATAGACTAAATGAAAGGATTCCTGCTAGCCTGTGCCGTTAAGAAGTACAAAAAATTGTACTCAGAAGAGATTTATCTATGTAAGATGTGTGTGATCTTAATTATTTATTTACTTTTACAAAAATGATCAGTGGTAAATATCATGAAGCCATTTTCTAAGCTTAACGTCTCTGGCTGACATTTAGAAAGAAATGTATATACAACAGAAATCAAAGGAAATGATAACAATAATGATAATAATATCAAAATTAGAGGACCTTGAAATTGAAATCTCAAAAGTGTGGCACATGAGGACATCAATAATTACAGTTGTAGTTGGAACCCTCGAATTGTTTGGAAGACGTTCCGATAGACTCATGGAAGTTATTCCTAGTAGCTCATGACTTAAAGAAATACAAAAGTTGTACTCATAAGTACACCTTACACGTTACAAAATGCTTTATCTATGTAGAATATGTGTGATCTTGTATTCCTTTTATTTTTTGTAAAAAATATCATGAAACCATTTCTGACCTTAGATCTGTGGTTGGGACCCGGAAGGAAAATGTAAATACAAAATAAAAATCAAAATAAATACTACTACTACTACTACTACTACTACTACTACTACTACTACTACTACTAATAATAATAATATAGAAAAATGCAGGGAAAATATAGAAATCTCAGCACATTACGAATAGATTACCATAAAGTCTTTGATAGTGTACAGTACTCTTGGATCCTTGAAACTTTGGAAATGTACAAAGTTTCCTTTGTGGTAGTAAATTTCCTTAAACATGGGAATGTGGAAAACCACATTAGACCTCAATCACACAAGAGGTACTACCACTTCCTAGCACCTGAATATCCGACGGGCAATCTTTTAAGGAGACTCCCTGTCACCCTTTCTGTTTTGTCTGTCCTTAATCCTCTTTACCCAAGAACTAAACAACAGTAGCTATGGTTACATACTAAACAAGAGAGTATTCAATCACCTACTCTACATAGATGATTTCAAACACTTTACCAAAGACAACAATGAGTTCAAAGGTCTCCTCAATACTGTAAAATGTTTCAATAATAACATAGGTATGTATCTCGAATTAGATAAATGCGCAAAAGTAACATTCAAGAAAGGGAGAATTACAGAAACACTTAATAGATCTAGATTTTCTAACAGAGAACCGGAAGAAGAAGACGCCTATGGGTACTTAGGAATTAGCGAAGGAAATGGAATACTTTTCTTTCCTTTTACGTGCCATGTCCTTTCAGGACGAAGGCGATCATGGCTCTCCACACCTCCTTCTATCCCTTGCAGCTCTCAACAAGTTCCTCCCCTCTGGCATCTCCCTCAGACCACGTTCTGTCATCCACTTGCTTAAGTCCGCTAGGTATGTCACGCGTTGTTTTTCCTTGTTTCTCTATTCGACCCGTGAGTATCAGATTCTCCAGGCCTTCCTTTCTCATTATGTGTCCCAAAAACTTCAGCTGCCTCTTCCTGATATTAAGTATAAACCTCCTTCTTGTTTACAACCTCTTTAAGACGTCATCCTTGCTCACACGCTCGGTCCATTATATCCTCAAAATCCTTCTGTAGATCCACATCTCTGTTGCCTCGTGTCTCTACTTCATCTTTGAGGGAATCGTTCAACATTCGCTGCCGTAAAGAAGGACAGATGTCACGTAACAGCTCAGTATTCTTTTCTTTGTCTCGCTATACTCTGCCGAGTTTTTTTTTTAAATGTATTCTTGGCCATCCCATTACGTCTATGGATCTCAGTTTCGCACTTAACTGAAGATACCCAAATGAAGAAGAACGTGAGAAAGCTTCTCACTTGCCACCACTTGCATCATCCTAAGGTTGATGTTGATCGACAGCATGTGTTCAGATCCGAAAGAGGAAGAAGATTAGTTCAACTAGAATTGTCTTACAAAACTACAAAAGTTGGCCCGCGAAGATACCTGAAAACTACAGAAGACTGGATGATGATCTGTGTCAAAGAACATGAGTAAGTAAGACATTTTATTCAATAATAAAGGAAGCCAACAAGATGGAGTTTCAAATAGGTGAAGAAATGCAAGTAATGTATATTACACAGGCAGAAGCTAAAAATACTTAAAAAGAAAACAAAGAAAAATGTGACCGACCAGATACAGAAACGATGACAAGATAAACTGATTCCTGGTCAATACTCTGCCCGTACCAAAAAAAAAAAAAAAAAATACTGATGTAGACAAACCCCGTATCTGTCAGTGGCTAAGTAGTGCAGAGTTAAAAGCGGAAACCGAAGGTTTTATTCTTGATGAACAGAACCAATGCTTGCTCACTAAAATTATCAAGTACGTATACTGACAAATTGTGTTAGCTCAAAATGCAGATTCTGCAGGAACAATTGACCATCTTGTATCAGGTTACGCAGTATTAGTATTCACTGGATATAAAACTCATCGTGATATAGTGCGCATAGATCTGCTTTGGAAAATCTGCAAATTTTACGGAAAGGAAATTGCAAGAAATTGGTATGAACTACCATCCAGAAGCGGTTACGGAGATAGGACCTGTAACAATTTTATGGGACTTTACAAGACACACAGACAGAACAATCAAAGGTAATCGCCCAGACATTGTTATTAGAGACCGCAAGGTCAAAATGTGCTTTGTTATTGATATGGCAGTCCCTGCAGACTGCAATGTATCTTTGAAGATCTTCAAAAAGCTATCAAAGTACAAGGACGTTGAAATCAAAATCTCAAAAATGAGGCACATGAGGACATCTAAAATTCTAGTTGGTGTTGGAGACCTCGGATGTAAAATATGTGTGATTTTTTTAAAAAAATGTTCAGTGGAAAATGGCATGATGCCATTTCAGATCTTAAGCCAGTGGTTGGTACCCGGAAAGAAATGCGTATACACCAGAGATCAAAGCAAATAATAATAATAATAATAATAATATTAATAATAATAATAATAATCCGACCTTATTGTTAAAGATGATAAAGAAGAAAGTATTAAATTGTATCACACTTCTTTCATAAGATAATTCCAAAGAAACTGAATAGATAGAAAAAATACCAGTACCTCGCTAAGGCGTCGAAGAATTTACGAATGTTGTAATTTCTATAGTAATTGGGTGCATTTGAAACACCATCTATCAATTTTAAATAGTCTTTAAAGAAAATTATAGTTGAGACGAAGATTGTAGAGCTCTAGAAAATTTGCCATCATTATTCTACAAGAATTCTTCGAAATGAGTTCTGAGAAATCAAAGTTAATTTTGAACACCAATTTATTAAGTGATTTTCCAAGCGTAGCTTAGATGTGGCACAAGGCCGAAAGTATGGGGCATCTAGCGAGAATCGAACTCACTGTTCAGTCGTAAATATCCTTGCTAACCATTACACCGCCTATAGGTGGCCAAAACACCAATTTGATAATAATGATAATAATAAGGCTTATTTCAATCTTAAATAATACAGAACGAATTGACATGTCGTAAAATGAACTACCTAACGCCCAGCTAGACAGTGCATATATGTGAGTGTCAGCAGATCACAAGATACATTTCAGTTTTTTAAGGCCGCACGCACACACCGTTCCCAGATCAAAAGTACAATATTGCGCAATGCTAAATGAGAAAACGGATATTGTGTTACGCTTGGGTTTCAAGTGACCGGAAGATATGTTGCATTGAAGATGTTGCAGTCAAGATCCTGGAGCAATATCGAAAATCGAATTCTGGAACCGCTGAACAAATACGGTACTATTTCCAGCCACAAAGTAGAAAACAACAAAATGCTTTATTCTTATAGCATAAATATTTTCAATTTAATGGTTAGATTTATCGAGCATGTTTTGTGTAGCTCTTTGATCATTGCCCTACGAAAAATGATTTAATTAGTGGGGCTTATCTCTTTTTCGCACAATTTCGTCTTTAATATGGACCTTATAAAAAAAAAAAAACTAAAAAAACCTTGAGAGACGTCGGGTCAGACTCCGAGCGAAAGTGCTTACAGACCTTCTTCGAAACATTCTCTAGAATCTAAAGCATTTAGAACAACACTGGAGGTTGTCAAGGGCTTATGTTGCATAATGAGATCTTTTGATTGCTAAATATTTTAAGTGACTCTTATTAGCAGCTCTAATATCGTATTTAATCCTATGCTAGGCCTACAAGGAAGGTCCTCATAGCTTAGCCTATGCGCTGATTCTTTCAGAAGCTTAACTTAATTTATTTTCCAGTATTTTCATTTCACTCCACATGGGCTGATTGCCACACTTTTCCTTTCATATGTGATTAGCCATGCCTGATTTCATTGTCTCAAATTTCACTACAGTTTTTCGATGTTCCCCAAACCTTATTTTTAGAAGGTCGGCTTGTTTCACCTTCATATTCTTTGCCACAACTTGAAGGAATTGAGTGCACACAGTTCTTGTTCATGTTCTCCCCAATGTTAGGCTTTACTCGGCAGAAATTTATCCGGAGTCTGACTATTGAACTAGATTTAAAACATTTAAACATGGCTGGATGTTGATTGTCTGTCATTTTCAATGTTATTTAAGTCCCTTTTGATACTCCAGCAGTATCACGTATAATGGAATTGGTGAATTCAATTGGGATGTCTTTAGTTGGAGTTTCTTTCCAACTGTGAAAACGAAATGCTCACAATAGGATTGGTTTCCTTCCGTAGTGAAGTGATAAAATTGATGGAACAAATTTATGAATATCAAAGATTTTAGGGTTTCATTTTTATGTCACCTTAATTATCAGGTTTACTAAAGTGTATTACTGATAAAGTTTATGAGTTAATTTGAATTTTGACGATAAATTGGAAAACTTCGGTATTTTATTTTAAAATTTTTTACTTTTTTCCTATAAAAATAGTTTTATTTCAGGTGGCTGACATAAATTGCTCGACCTACCTGAAAATTGATGGGTTTTTACGACCTTTATTAACTAAATTTTGCGATCAGCCAAGATCGTAAATTGATCTTTTTTCCAAAAATGAGCAATTTCAGTAGAGCAAAAATGGTAGCTAATCATGAAAAACTAATGTCATTTTCGGAATCAGCACCATCTAAAAATCATGTTTTGCTTCTTGGCACCAAAAATCGTGTAAACATTAATCTTAAGGATTACAATTCCTTTCAGAATTTGACTTATAAAAATTAGTTCTTTAGCTTGTTGCAGGAATTACTATATTTTCACTGTTATCAACGGGGTACTTTTAAAGGAAATTCTCTCTAAAAAACATTTAAATAAAGCCACTTGTTTATTCTGTTTGAAAGTCCAAACACATAATACTGTCCCACTCAGGCTCTAAAAATGTTTTAGGTGATGGAAAATCAGAGCAGAGTAAGGAAAAGAGCGAGTGGGAGAAAGAGAGAGATATAGTGAAGGAGAGAGTGGAGGGAGATCGAAGAGAGCGGTGCATGGGGAGAGAGAGAGAGCGAGAGGGAGAGGGAGATGTAGATTGAGAGACGGTGATGGAGAAAGAGGGAGAGAGAGTGAGAGAGCGGTGCATTGAGAGAGAGGGGGGAGGAAGATTGAGAGTGTGAGATTGAGATGAGGAAGATAGAACGAATGGAAGGGGGCGGTATAGAGGAAGAGATAGAGGAGGATTGAGAGAGAGGGAGAGAAGGGTGAGGGATAGAGGGGAAGGGGAGGGGGATGTAGAAAGGAAGATGAGGCAGAGGGGGAGAGAGAGAGAGAGGGGAGGAGACTGAGAGATGGGAAGGGCAGGTAGAGAGGGAGGGGGAATAAGGGAAAGAGATTGAGAGAAAGAGAGGGGAAAAAAAGAAAGAGCCCGGACACAAGCATTGAATATAACCGAACCATTGTTTCTGTGCGTAGAACAGAAAAAAAATATAGCAAGCAAAAAATAAAAAAAAAAAAAAATGTACATATAAAGATTGTCTATGAATTGCTTATTCCTGAAATTGTACAGGGTGCTCCCAGTTAAAACTCACATCATTTAAAATGAATAATAAAAGATTTCTTTGTCAAAATTCGGACAAGATATTCAAATAACCGATTTCACAAAGCTTCACAAAGGTTCAATATATGCACCCACCTTTGAGAGGACAGACGTCAAGTCGGTTGTCCAGCTCCTGCCAAACACGTTGTAGCATGTCTTGCGTAACATTCGCCGGCGTCTCGGTGATTCTCTAGTTCCTCTAGGCTTGTAGGAAGAAGGGGACACAGACATGTCCCTTCACATAGCTCCATAGAAAAAAATCAAAAGATGTCAAGTTACGTGAAGGTGGTGACCATTTCAACAGCACGTTGTCAATATCCCTGGTACGACCGATCCATCTTCCTGGTAGATTCTCATTGAGATAAGTTCGCAGTTAGTTTTTAGTTTTTTTTTTTTTTTTTTTTTTTGCGTTTAGTTTTTACACATTTTGTTTAAATTTTTAGATCATTTGAGCGGCTATGTTATTACACGACAAAATGTCAATTTTTTTTTTTTTTTTTTTTTAGTGTGTGGAAGAGGCTGGGGGGGACATCCTGCACAATAGCCTGAGTCTCTTTGTGTCCTTGTCTATGAAAGATGCATTCTGAAAACGTTGACAAAAAAAAACCCCAAAAAACCCCCCCAAAACAGGAAAGACCCCCCCCCCCAAAGCAGAAACATGGTCAGCAGTGTTCGTTTCTTATACGCAGCTGAAAGCGTTTCTCATTGCTTGATTTGATTAGTTTAACGGCACATCAACTCTTAAATGAGTCATTTAATTTTCTTGGGAGCTTTGAATTAATAAATATATGATTACTTACATTATTCGAACTGTTATCCTCATCGCCATATTCACAACGTTTCAGTCGTTGTACGCCCCGGCCTTCTTCAGGTGACTGGAATTTCGAATCGAACCCTTTATTTCGTCCACCGCGGTAGATTGTTCTAGTTCCACACGCCATGCCTCTTCCGCATGTCTCAGTTATTTCCCTTTAACTTACCTCTGCTGTAGACTGGTATTGAACTCATTAATTTTCGGTCTAGTCACTGGATCTAACCAACGTCTTTATCCACTGAGCCATTGACCTTGAGGAAAAAATATATGTTATTCTGCTTTCACAATTGAATACATGGTAGATGATACTCAGCTTTTGTGCATATACATGTTTGTGTGGACATAATTCCTAGAGGCGGTGATATGTGTGTTTTATACTGCGTTTTTTTTAAAGTATTTTCGTTGATTGGTTGGTTGGCTGATATTGTTTAGCGGCATATCAAAACCTATATGAGTCATTTAATACCGAAATATAAATATTCTGTACATAATTGTACACTATCAGGGTAAAGGATTGTATTTTTAGATTTATAGTTTGTAGCTGATAAAATGTATTGTTGATAATTTTGCTATAAAAATGTATTTTATATTTTTTAGTGTTGCATTGATTGTCATTTTGCTATAAAAATGTATATTTGATCATTTTATTATAAAAAAATACTGTTGATTTTTGTCTGGGGGTTCGCCCATGCCTGGGACCCTAACAGGTGCTACCACCCTGGGTCAGAGTAGACCTGGGAAGAATATCAGTTAAGGGGTGGTTCCACGATCTTCAGAACCTCCAGTATCGTCATCTTTAAGAAGACGATAAGAATCCTCTGCAGATGCTGGTAATATGGTATTTTAATAATCATATTATTATTATGTCCTTCCGTTCCTTAGTAGTCAACGCTTATGTTACACCCTGCCATTACCTCAGGTAAATAATGAACCATTCCTGTTTGATTGAGGGGATAGATCGGTAATGAATTTCTCGTCCCCTGTCCATAAAACGGGAGAAAAGATATATCAAAGGCTTCAGAGAACGAAAGAAGGGAAGGAAGAAAGAAAAAAAAAGAAAAAAAAGAAAGAAAACTCGAGCAGACGATAAAGCTTTCATGATATATATATATATATATATATATATATATATATATATATATATATATATATATATATATTGTTGGGTGGACGAGGGAGGATTTTGTTGTTTGTTCTTCCCGTGTGAGTTCGAAATGCTAGTCGCCAAGTTGTTGTCGACGATTCCGGGTTGAAATCCGGTACCAATAAATAACAAACGCCAGGAATGAATATATGAAAATAATGTATTAACGTAATAATACAAACTGGTAAAGCAGGTTAGTAGTTCCAAGAATACGGGTTAGTAGCAAAATATATATACAGTCTTTGGTATTGAAGTATCGCTGTATGACTTCTTACTCAGTCTACGTGCTCGCACACTGTGACTCCTACAACGCTGTTATCTCACCCCTCACTCTTCCGGTTACCTACAACCTTTTAGTCTGTCACTCTGGACTCGACGCTTCGGTCTTGCTCTCTCGGATCTTCACGTAGCCGTAGTATATGTATATACTGGGTGAGTCCATTTGTGTAAAAAGGGAGAACCCTCAACATATATATATATATATATATATATATATATATATATATATATATATCATCCTATCATACCTGGCCAGAATCCTGGAGAGAAAGGACACAGGATTATACAGAGATGACGGTCTTATCTTAATAAAGGGAATCCAATGGCCCCCAAAAGTAGACAAATTCAGGAAGAAAATAGTGAACGCCCTAAAAACATTGGATTCAAAATAGAGATAAATACAGGCACAACTATAGTAAACTTCCTTGACGTCACTCTTAACCTGATCAACAACACATATGAACCATACAAAAAAGAAAATGACACACCAACTTACGTACACACATCCTCCAACCATCCACCTTCTATCATGAAACAAATACCAAAATCAATCAGCCGCAGACTATCTGAGAACTCATCTAACATGCAAATTTTCAATAGCAAAATAGCACCATACAACGAAGGACTAAAAGCAAGTGGTTACACACAACAACTACAATATATACCTCCACAGCCAAAACGCAGAAACAGAAACAGAAACATTATCTGGTTTAATCCACCATATAACAAAACTGTTAAAACGAACATAGGCAAAATATTCCTAAACTTAATAGAAAAACACTTCACTGAAGAAAACAAATTATCAAAAATATTTAACAAAAATAACGTAAAGATCAGTTACAGCTGTACAAAAAACATAACAGAAATAATCAAAAGCCACAACAAAAAAATAACAACCTACAAAAATGTAACCAGGGATCCAATATGCAACTGCAGAAACAGAACAACATGTCCACTCCAGGGAAATTGCCACCGAAGGTCCATTCAAGATGAGGAATAACAATCACAACCTTTCATTCAACAACAGGAAATATTCGAACAGCACAACACTTTCTACATATATATGGCAGCAAAAAGACAAAAACATCACACCAACAATAAGTTGGGAAATATTGAAAAAAGCCCCTGCCTACAACACCATTACGAAAAAATGCCTACTTTGCCTACACGAAAAAGTAGCAATAATATCACGCAAACCGCAAAAGAACTTGCTAAACAAAAAATCAGAGATAATCTCCAAATGTAGGCATGAGAACAAGTACCTATTATCCGAATTCATACCTAACGGATAAAACAGACAAACCACCAACAATCACAATTTTATTTCAATATACCATCAAAATAATTGCACCTATCATTATTATAATTGCACCACCATTAGTAATCACTTTTACCACTTTACAATATCTATTAACTATCAATATCATCATTACCACCAACACACAGCACCATCACTTACACATCACACCCACTATTAACATATAATCCACTACAATCTTTATTACTCCCCCAGCATATTTAATACCTTAAAACAATATGATCAGATATAATAATTTCCATATGTAACCATGAGAACAAACACCTATTACCAAGCAGCTTTAATATAATAACAATAATAATTTTGTAATTAAAAATTAAAAATTATAGCAATCTTCAACTACCATAATTTTACACAGAATACCTATTATCAGGATTTATACCAAAATAAATTAATACATATAACAAAATAAAACAAAAATAAAATAAAACACCAACAAACACTTTTTAGTTCAAGCTACCACCACTATAACTACATTCATGGTTTTATCATTCTCCCACCACCGTTACTAATCATTTCTACCAATTTGCAATTTCTTCCAATTTACAATAACTATTAGCTAAAGCCTAAATAGCATTGTCTCCAATCCCTTGAAACATTACTATCACATCATATGACATAGACCCGTTATTAAATTGAACCACCCTCTCACCCAGTATATTAAACATCACCATATAAATTAAACAATAAGGATTACAATTTTTTTACCTGTTACATATACACAGTCACCAAAAACAAACAAATAACCAGCTTTAAATATAACAAATAAAACCCCATTTTTTTTAAAAAATTTAAAAATAAATATAAATAATAATAATAATAATTTTTACCTATCATAATTTTACAGACCCCACCACACGTATATACATACATGCGAGGAAATATTTTCAGCGAAAAAAAAAAAAAAAAATACATAATATGAAATGGATACAATCACGAGACATTAACGAGACATTTCCGACACACTTCCAATGTTTAAATTTCAACATTTCAACATACAAATGCGTATGTATAGACATAACACCACCCGTATACATACATGTGTCATAGCCGAAACTGCCCACATACGTTTATATATGTATGAGTCCCGACGGACGACCAAGTATGTATATGTGTCTGCATATATCGATGTTTGCATTAGTACGATGAATGACAAAACGACGAAATTTCCCCCACCACTTCCACAATAACACCAATACACGAAATCTACATAAACCCAATTTTTTTAAAACATTAATCAGTTTGTCTGACGATCGCTAAAGCGTGAAACCCAGGGTCACAAACTCACATCTATCCAACCATATATGTTAGCTCTATCTCTGATATTGAGCGCTTTCTAATAAGTACCGCGCATATAATATATAAATAATTATACATATATATATTTATTTCACTTTCACACACACACACACACACATATATATATATATATATATATATATATATATATATATATATATATATATATATATATATATATATATATATATATATAAGCAAATATATGGATATAGATCCGACACTATGAAGAAAAATATACGGAAAAAACAAACAAAAATCCGACGTTGACATTATATTAACATTAAAACAGCATAATTGCATATTAGGATTTTTGTTTGTTTTTTCCGTATATTTTTCTTCATATATATATATATATATATATATATATATATAACGGGCGTCAAGGCCGCCGTATCGGGTGATATTTAATCCAGCTCCTGTGGAGTGTTCTGGATTGAGCATTCCTCAAAATAGGCATGGAGAAGTAGACACTTTGGCCAACAATAAACTCCAGAAGAACTCAAAATTGATCGCTGCATTTAAGTATTGCATTAATATTTAAGCTTTCCTTTTAAAAGTTCAACGATAATTCTACTGCCGCCAGTTAATTTAAAAACAACTTTATCCACTGTGCACAGTGGATAAAGGCACTGGTTAGATCCAGTGACAGGACCCAAAGAGTGTGAGTTCAATACCCGGTTAAGACAGTGGAGAACTTTCAGAGGGAAATTAGCAGGAGATAACTGATAACTGACATCCATTAAACATGGCACGTGGAACTAGAACAGTCTACCCCAGTAAGCGAAATAATGGCTCAGTGGATAAAGACGTTGGTTAAATCCAGTGACTAGACCGAAAAAGTAGTGAGCTCAATACCAGTCTACAGCAGAGGTGAGTTAAAACGAAATAACTGAGACATCCGGAAGAGGCATGGCGTGTGGAACTAGAACAATCTATTGCGGTGGACGAAATAAAGGGTTCGGTTGGAAATTCCAATCAACTGAAGAAGGCCGTAGCGTACAACGGCCGAAACGTTGTGATAAATATGGCGACAAAGACCGAATAATGTAAATAATGAACTTGACGTACGTAGGTCCTTACTTTCCGTACAAACAATTATTTTTATTTTATGAGTGACTTTCTCTGGATTTTGGAATCAATTTACAATATTCCTAAATTTATTTCCAACTTACAAACATTGTTATTGTACAAAAATATTCGTCGCATAAAATCACGTACAAAAATCCCCGAAAACAATCGCAGTAAAAATTGGGGGTCTGGATCCGCACCGGAATGTTTTTAATTTGCTCACGGAGTCGGTCTGATTTCAAAATGTTATAATATGTTGGGCTACAGGATCTAGGAGTGAAGTTGAAAAAGTTTGATTGATACACTGATAGTCTCATTATATATAGAGATTGTTATTGTAATATTTTATTAAATTTGTTAAGCTCAAATATTTGACGACACAATAGGAACATTTCTGTAGTATTTCATAGTCGTGGAATTCGCAAGGGGATTATTTAAACATTTACTTAAGATTTAAGATTAATTAGAAAATTTAAATAGGAATACCGTGAAATTTCTATGGCTATTCAGAGTTTTAAAACTGAATCTAAGGGAAATAATTCAATTTTATCAAAAGTTGTTCCCCTTACATTGCCAGGTCGTGTCATTTACTTTATATTTATTTGTACGCTCTTCAACAGAATGTGACAAAAGGTCTAGTAAGAACCCATACGTACATGGACTACACGAATCTTCTTTTTTGTGGACGTGCCAGGTAATGAGCCCAGACTCTTCTGAAAGAGAAATATTGCCTAGTAGGGTGTGGATCCCTAAGACGTAAGAGAGTATATGTGCACATGCACGCGCGTGCGCGAGATATATATATAGAGAGAGGGCGAGAGAGAGGGGGAGAAAGAGAGAGAGAGAGATCGACAAATTAAGAAATCGGCAGCCTCCAAGGGTTCCGTCTACTCATTTTTACTCAGAAGGCTTGGGTCAATCAGCGATATGGTTTTCAGGCACTTTCCAAAGGTGCCGCTCGCTAGGATCGACTCCTCCAGTCCGATAGCAACAGGAAGTCTCCTTCCTGACACTTTACAAACAAATGATATATATTAAGAATGACTTATATTTTTTACGGCTTATCAACCTTTTTTAGGGTTATTTAACGCCATAAAATATTTTTAGATTATAATTATTTTTTGGCGGTAATAATATATATATATATATAAATATAATATATAATAAATATGTCCTACTAATTAACCCATAGTAGGGGGAGAATGAAGTAGATTCATAAGCCGTATGTGTTAAGAACCATTAGAAAGGTTATGACTGTTTATCAATATTACAAATTTATATAATATGCGAATATAGCAGTAGTAACGAAATGTAAGAAAAATATCAACAGGAAATAAACTAAAACTTTCCTGGATAAAATTAAAAACCAAATTTTGAATAGAAAACAGTGAAAATATATATCTATATCTATGCACATTTCATTGAAAACGACAGACAAAGTGCTTTTATTTAGTCTTTTATATATTAAGAAATGGGCAAAGTCCGACAATTTATTTATTAAAGACATTTTTAGTTTTTTATACAATTTCTGATGCGATCTAATAATTTTTTTCTTTTCGGATGATAAATTATATAAAAACTGTCCGAATGTTCTTTTTATCCGAGCGCTTTCGGCTATACATTTAGCCATTTTCAAGGATTAAATATTTTAATTGTTAAAATTAGAAATAGCTTGTTGTATGTATGTTTTATAAAATGTTTTCATTTTTTTGTTTGTTTCAAAACACGGTCAAGATATTATGTCCATGTTCAAAGTTAATATTATTAAGTGTTGGTTTGTTTGTTTTTATTAATAAGGCTTCTATCATTTTTAGCTTTTTTTTGCATGTAGATATATATATATATCTATATCTATGTTTCATTGAATAATGTAAACATAATGATTCTACTTATTTTGCTACTGATCCTTTAGAGTTGCCTAATCAGGTTTTTGATGTTAAGATGATATTCATCAAATAAGGTACCGTAGTTTTTTTTATATTTTTTACCCAAGTACTTTCGATCTTTTCCAAGATCATCTTCAGGGCTAAATTACAAAGACAAATTTATTGTAATTCTGATAAAATCTGCATTCCGTTCTAATGGCAATTTTTAAAAAACATTTGTAATTATTTTAAATTTTTATATTTATCCGCCTTTCTTGAGGAATTTCATCTTAACATCAAGTAACTGATTAGACAACTGGAAAAAAAATAGAAATAAGTCGTCACAGTATGTCTATATTTTTCAATAAAACATGTTTGAATAAAGATATGCTGCCTAAATGTCTCTCTCTCTTTCTCTCCCTATATACAACTATCCTACACCAAAAAATTTAAAAAATTCAAAATTCAAACTACAGATCCTCGAAGTAATCTACATTAAACAATTGAAGCCGACACTGAATAGAATCGGCTACGAATATTGTAATAATTTTTTAAAGTGCCTATAAAAAGAAGTTTTCACACTTTAATTAACGCTTGACCGTGACATTCAAACTTAAAAGAAAGAAAATCCACAATAGGTAACTTTTCATGTTCTAATGACTGCTAAAGGTGACTGTCAGCCATCGTATTTAATCGCAGAAAAAAAAAATCAGTAATGGAGATCTTACACATAGTTTTTGCTTTACCATTCCATCCCTGAAGATGACCTCAGAAAGAGATGGAAAGTACTTGGGAAATAAAAGTGATTTTCCTTGTTACAGTACATTTCTTGCCTCATTTAACTGTAATATACGGGAAAATATTCGTGAATATGAAAGGATTATGATAAAATAAGCAGACATAATTTTTTGTAATTTATTCAATCAGACATGCCTAAAAGAGAATTGCTGCCTAAACACAGACACAGACACAGACACACACACACACACACACACACATATATATATATATATATATATATATATATATATATATATATATAATCCGTTGGTATATAATCCAAGTGGATCCTAGTACTATAAAATATTGAAAATGATCTACAAGTGTATTTATTTCACAGAGCATATAACTTACATAGGAGAGAAATCCAAAGTTACCTCATTCGAATAGCTATTTCAACCAACAAGTCCCATGTTTGTATCGTCAACTCAGAAGGGTACTTCTTGTTGGTTGAAATATCTATTCGACTGAGGTACATTTGATTTCTATTCTATGTATATATATATATATATATATATATATATATATATATATATATATATATATTGAACAATAAGAAAATAAAAATTAAAATCTTTGGACACACACACACACACACACACACACACACACACACACACACATATATATATATATATATATATATATATATATATATATATATATATACAAAATCAATGCAAACCAGTGTGATTTCTAATCATCATTAATATTGTAAGTACCCTTATTGCACCTCACTGTCCTATATCAGCTTACGAAACTGATGCAGAAATACCATGCCTTTTAAAGTTTTTACTGAGAATGTCGTTGTTTAATGTGTAGACAATGGTTTGTCGTCCAATGTCTATCGATGTTATTCTTCCATTTGGTTTAGATGACAACAATTTACGTAATATTCACTGTTTCTAAAGCTGAACTTGTGTGATTAAACTCCGATATTACTAGCAAACCCATTTTTTTTGACACAGGCATAACTATCAACCTCCTGACCGAATATTTCCTGCTTTTCTTTTATTCCAAGTTCTCTAAAATTAAACGTTCCGATGGTAAAAACTTGGAGGTATTTACAAAGTTTTAAATAAGAAGTTGCTAAAGAAACGGGTTTGAAGAACAAAATCGCGCCTTTAAATTTGGAAATCTCGCTCGTGCCGAATAAATTCAGTGGCTTAATCGATGTGAAACGCCATTGGCTGAATTTAAATGATTAACGTCTTTGGTTTTAGTCCAGTAAAAAATTAGATGTATCATCCCCACCCCCAATCGGAACAGAACCAATAACAACAAAAATATTTCGATAGAATCTAGTTTCTAAAAACATAAAAAAAAACACAAAAAAATAAATATTTACAATGGAGACAGTAGGAGACCGAAACTCCATGCCAATCCAAAAAATGCGGATCATAATGGCGACTTCAATAAGGAATTTAATGTAAGTTTTCTTTTCTTTTTTTTTCTTCTTAGTTTATTATAAAGGGTCTCCATAAAGTTCGTGTGCACTTTAAAAAGTTATAACTTTATTTGTATTTGCGATAGAAATAATTTGTAAAAAGGATTAGAAAGAAGTAAATCTATATTTTTTAAGGTTTTATTGAAATTTAATTTAAGTTTCCGCATGTCCTCCATCATTAGCAATACAAAGGGTAATACGATTTTGCAGTTCACGGAAAACATTTGCCAACTGATTTACAGTAATACCTGAAATCACATTAGTTATTTTAGCTATACTTAAAACTAGGTACATTAAACTTTATAACATTTTTTACAGATTATTTCTATTGCAAATACAAATAAAGTTATAAATTTTTTAAAAGTGCACACGAACTTTATGGACACCCTGTATTTTGTCTTACGGCACAACAACCTTAATGGATCATTTCATGCCGATACCATTTAGGATATATTCGCATGAATAGAATATGTATTCTTAGTCGGAAATCTGTTTGTAGATCAGGTTTCATTGAAGTATTTTTGTAAAAAAAAACATTTTTAATTAGAGTCAAATTTATTGCTGGCAATTTTTTTTTCCAAAAATATATTGGTGGTATGTTTACTATAAAAATCTTTTTATACTTTCATAGCGTTTGACCCCAGTTTGGTGGTGGGGGGGGTAACTATTTACCTGGGACTCTAACAGATGTCAGCCCCCCGTGTTAGAGTGGACAGCGAATAGGTTGTTCCACGCCCCTCAAAACATCCCGATCAGCGGCCTTGCTGCCGGATGTAGTTTAACGTCATACCAAGGACGATTAGGGGTCCGAACAACAACGTCACGCGAGAGGGGGCAAGTATAAATCATTATTCTATTAAATAAAGTCTACAACATTACTCCCAAGTATTGACTTCACTAAAATATTTTCGATGTGCTGTGACCGTTCAGGACTTGGTCAAACATAACTGGCTCTCCACAACTTCCTATCCTTTGTCGATTTGCCAAGCTTTTTACTCCAAGTTCAGCCATCGCTTCACTCAACTCATCAAGTAGGTAACCCGCTGTCTTAGCCTGTCACTTTTTCCTTCGATGTGTTCTGTGAGTGTCAAATTCTCCAAACCCTCCTTTCGTCTCATGTATCCCAGAAGTTTTAGCTGTCTCTGATTGTAAGCATAAGTGTCCGTTTTGTTTCCATATGCCTTAAGACTTCTTCATTACGCTCTGTCCATAGTATTCTCAGTATCCTTCTGTAGAACCACATTTCTACTGCCTCCAGATTTATCTTCTTCTATTAGGTGTTTGTTCAGTATTCACTGCCATATAAGTGTTCAGCACTGTTTCTTTGGATCCCAAGAAAATTTCCTGTTTCTTAGTACTTTGTTTAGCTTTTGAAAGACATTTTTACTACTTCAGTACGCGTCCGTTTTTGTGCCACATTTTGCATCCACTGTTAAAACACTTACTTAAAATTCTGTATGGTCATCAGTAAAAGTGTGAGCCTGAAATGAGATTTACAGGTCGGGGGCAATAAGATCAAGCAGGTCCAGAAATTTCTTTCTAAAAAAAAATTGTTATTCTCTATCACTCTCATTAGCCCCTTGCGTCTTAGTGGCATTGTCGCCTTGCTTGGTGCGAACTGATTAAAAACAAACTTTGATGAGGTTAGTGCTTCTTTTATTACGAGCGTCTGTATACAGTGGGAGCCTTCTCAAGCGTCAAGTTTCACCATTCCTACAGCCGGCAATAATCTTCACACTATACCAGGTCCATGAGTCAATCAAGGGTGAGGGTTAAATACGCAGTTTATGGGGATATCTTGCTTAGATAAGGGTTGACCCTAGACGGGCAGGTTAAGATTGGGAGTTAGTTCGGGGAAGAAGCTGTTCCAGTGGAAGGAGGGAATGCGGTTAGCTCGTTACAAATTTTAAAGCGTGACGGGTCTTAGCCGTTAAGGTTAGAATTGGTGGAATGTAGTTCGTTTGAACGTTTTTCCCGTGGAAATAGCGAAAGGGTAACGAGAGGTTTGCGACGTTTCGTCTGTGGGGAAAGGGATTGAAGGGTGGAAAATAATTCGTCACCTTCAAGGGCGTGGAGACGCTTTCCAACTATCGAGAATGAAAAGTGAAGACTCAGCAGCTCCTGTCCATATTTGGCAGCATTCATTTTAGACCTGATCTGGATCTGGTAACAATGGAGAATGGCACAAGGAGTCAGCTTCTTACTAAAGCAATCCAGGACACCGATCATTTTTCTAGCATCCAGTCGATGTTAAGTCTCAATAGTGGGTCAAGCCTGGGAGAACATCCGTTCATCGTGATTGGTGAAAGTTGTCGATCCAATCGGCGACGCTGCTTGGATTTTGAGGCATTTAATGTAACGTGTCGGATTTCTCCAATAAGCTGTTAAAGATGGACCAGAGGTGAGATCAGCTGCCAAGCGTAATCAGCAGTTGGAGGCCGGCTTGCTCAAACCTTCGATGACTTGTAACTTCGAGCTTGCACGACCATAGACGCCTTTCAAACAGCTTCGTCGTCCCAATTTCACCTACAAGTTAACTCGTGGTAAGGTTTTCCGGTACCCTAGGATATTCTAAAGATGATATTATTTAGAAATAACCTCGACAAATCAACTGTGGTGAGATTCAAACTTAGGTCTCCTAGAACGCTAATCTTTTAACCACTAGGCCACGCGCACTATCTGTTTTTTAATCATTTCACCCCAAGCAAGTCGATAATGTAAATATGTATTTTGGTTTTTCTGAAGTTTGAAGAAACGCTAATATACAAATTGTCTATTCTGGATTCGGTTCGACATTCAAAAAAATATCATCCGAAGAAGGCCGGATCGTACAACAGCCGAAACATTGTGAACGTGACAAGAAAGATGAGGATAACAGTCCGAACAATGTAAATAGTGTAAATAGTTATAACACCTCATCTCAGAAATATAGACAAATCCTGAAGAAGGCCGAAACGTACAACGACCGAAACATTGTGAATGTGACAAGAAAGATGAGTACAACAGTCCGAACAATGTAAATAATGTAAATAGTTACAGCACTTCATCTCAGAAATATAGACAGATCCTGAAGAAGGTCGGAGCCTATGACGGCCGAAACGTTTATTAGTATAAAGAATTGACAGATAAGATTTTCATTTAAGAACGGATTTTATAATGAAGAATTATTTTATTTTTCTTTAATAGGTTTTTGGCTTTTCATGTCTTTGCAGTATTCCTCGGCCAGAAGGTCTTGAATCGACAATTACAATCGACGCCAAAGAATTTGAACGTATCAAGAAAAACTCCATTATCCAAAAATATTCCGAAGAAGACGAAGAAGTTCGAAAGGCGAAAGAAATGGAAGCCAAGGTGAGACTCTCTCTTGTAGCAGACACATATATATATATATATTTAAAGATATTTTTGTAGGTACAAAATTTAATGATCGAAATAAAAGTATAAAATTTAATATTACAAGACATATTAAACAATATTAAATAAAAAAAAAAAAAAAAACACAACAACGGGGTGGAAGCTGCACACCCGGTCTTCAGGCTTCCACAGGAGATTCAAAGTTAAAACCTGAAGACCGGGTGCGAAAACGGTTGCTTCCCCCCCCCGTTGTTGTGTGTTTTTTTTTTTTTATTATTTAATATTGTTTAATATGTCTTGTAATATTACTTTTATACTTTTATTTCGATCATATATATATATATATATATATATATATATATATATATATATATATATATATATATTGGGATACAAAAAGGAGAATAAAAAAGACATGCTTCTAGGTAACGTGTCCCTTCAAGATCTTGGTTCTCAACAACTTCCTATTTAGTCCTGGGTTTGACTATAAACTACATCCGGCAGCAAGGCCTCTGATCGGGAGAATGGAGGGTTTTGGGGAGCATGGAACCACCTCTTAATCGCTGTTGTTCCCAGGTCAACCCTGACACTTCGGTGGTAGCCGCCTTTTAGCGTCCCAGCTAGGAGCAAATAAAACCCGCAAGCAAAAACAAAACGCTATGAAAGTATAAAAATACATTTTTATATACTAAAATAACCAACAATTCATTTTATTTTCGAATTAACAACAATATATTTTATCGCAAAATTAACCTCAATGCATTTTATTTATTTTGTAATTGAAGCCAAGCAATTGCGTTCAGAATATATTGAGTTGAAGACATAATTGTGTTCAAAATATTTAGATTACGGCATTAAATAATCCAGAGAGGTTGATATGCCGCTAAAATAAAATCGACCAACCAAACAAATAATATGAAAGAAATCTTTCATGACATTAACCTATATAATATTCTACAATTTCTTAAAGAAATCAAACAATATTCCAAAATATAACTTCAACAAAACTAAAACATAAACACACACATATCACCGCCTCTAGTAACGATGCCCACACAAACATCTATAAGCATAAATGCTGAGTATCATCTACCATGTATTCAGTTGTGAAGGCAGAATAATGTATATGATATATTTATTACTTCAAAACTCCCATGAAAATCAAATATTGGCATTAAATGACCCAAAAGGAGTCGATATGCCATTAAACAAACAAATCAATCACCTTCCTATCCTTTGTACCTCTTCGTAATGTTTTCCTTTTGGTTACTGTCCTAATCCATTTTCTCCCAAATATTTACGTTAGGTAGGCTATTCGCTGTTTTCCTCTCTCCCTATTGCCTTCATTATGTCTTGTGAGTGAAAATTCTCCGAACCTTCTTTCCTCAATATGTGTATTTCTGATTCTAAGTATAAATGTCATTTTTTTTCCATTTACCTTAGAACTTCGTCGTTGCTCACACGTCCTGTTCATGGTATTCTCAGCATCCTTCTGTAGAACCACATTTCTGTTGCCCCAGGTCTTTTCTTCATCTGTAAAGTCCAGCATTCAATACCATCCAGGACCGACATTATATAACAGTTCGGTACTGTTTTCTTTGTTTCTAACAATTTTTCCTGATTTTTAATACTTTGCTTAGCATGTGGAGAGCATCTTTCGTTTTCAATGAGACTACGGTATTCGGTGTCACATTTTCAAACCTCATTTAAATACTTCATTGATATATTTTTCTGAATTTCTGGTATGAGGAGTTATCATTATTTACAGTATGTATATTGGAACTATTGTCCTCATCTTTGTTGTTTTTATCACAACGTTTCAGTCGCTGTGCCGTTCGGCGTTCCTCCGGAGTATATCGATCTGAGTAACCCACAGGGTATTCCAAACTGAACACTTTATTTAATCTACGGGTTAGACTGTTCTCGTTTCACTGCTCAGGACTACACCTACTGGGTGACAGGGTGTAATCGATTTCTATTTTTTCCTCAGATTAGGTCATTTGTAGTGGTATGCAGTAATATGAATCTATTTTCAAGGTGTAAGATGAAATTTTTTTGGCCTTGAAAAATATTGCATCACCCGTGATTGCATCAGGTTTTTATCACGCCCAGACACTATTGTCTCGACTGTCGATTAGTTGTCTTACGGCCTTTGTCTGTGATTGACGTTACGCCAAGGAAGCGTACGAAAATTGTAACGTTGCACGAATACACTGGCAAGCCTTACATACGAAGTACTAACATGTGCACTGTGTCATGTTTTATTGGTAAAATACGAAAAAGTTAATAACGGAATTATTATTTTTGTTCCAATTAATTTGCACAAATGTGTAGTTCTTAGTTTTTTTTTTGTTTTTTAGTTGTGTTAATTTTTTTTAGTAATGTTCATTTTTTTAAGAAGTGTTTTTTTTATTTCTTAGATATTTATATTTTTGTACTTGCTATATTTTGGTATCCGTAATTTGTAATTTGCATGTTGGTCTTTTCTTTTTGCTATCAACGATATATTCTGTCTTCTTAAAATTGATGTTTAATCCGTTCTTCTCGCTTTTCTTTACCATCTTCTGTGGGAGTTTCTATAGCTTCCTTTCTGTATCTACTAGCAAGATTTTGTAATCTGCACATATTAAGTTGTTAAGTTGTGAGCGCCAATAATTAATAATGGCATGAATTCTAGTTTTCTGCAAAGAATTTAAGTTGACAATCTTGTTTCTCGTTGAAGTCATCAATAAAGATTTTGTCCTAACGATTATTATTGAATGTTTCTTTTTTTCTGCAGATGGGACGATTGAAACGTCAACAGGAAATGAAGAGAATCGATCTTCAAAGACAGAAGAGAAATCAGTTCTCTGAAATTGAAGAAGAAGCCGTCAAGAACGCGAGCGCCATTTTAAGTAAAGCCACCGAAAAAATGCAAGAAACAGACGAGAACATAAAGGCTTTCAATCAAGTAAGAAAGTTAAAAGGAATAAATATCTTTTCGTCAAAACTTTTAGTGTAATTCCCTTGACGAATTTTACTTATTAGATGACAAACATCTAATAACTTTCAGCTGAAGAATAAAAAAAAAATGACGTATCAGGAGATAAAGATCTGGTGAATGTGAAACAGGTAATAATAATTATTATTATTACTGAAGTTATTGTTACGTACTAAGTAGTGGGTAAGGCTGTAGCGTTAGAAGATTAACGTGTCCTAAAAGGCCTGATTTCGAATCTCACCACAGTTGATAATAATATTTATTTTAAACTGATAAATTATCTCTCTAAATTTCTGAGATGGTGTATTTAATTATTTACACTATTTACATTGTTCGGTGTATTGTCCTTTTGCTGCCGCAATCACGATGTTTCGGCCGTTGTACACTCCGGCCTTATTCAGGTGATTGGAATTTCGAACTGAACCATTTATTTCGTCCACTGTTTGCTCTAGTTCCACGTGTCGTGCCTCTTCTAGATGTCTCAGTATCAGTTATTCCTCTCCAAGTTTTTTGTTGTTCACCTCATCTGTAGCCAGGTATTGAACTCACAACACTTTGGGTCAAGTCCCTGGATTCAACCAAGGCTTTTATCCACTGGTCCACGTGTCTAGTAGACGAAGTAAATAGTTCAGTTTAAAATTCCAAAATGGCAACAAAGATGAGGACAACAGTCCGAACAATGTAAACTGTGTTATATTTTCGTTGTATATTAATAGTACATATTTATTTAATAGCATAAATTTGTGGAATTTCAATCAAATTTTTCACATTTTTATAATTAAATTTGTTTATGGTGTAATGGAATGTCCCACACTCCTTATCGCCTATGTGGATTGACTATATATATATATATATATATATATATATATATATATATATATATATATATAGTGAGCACAGGATATACCTCGGGCTTGCTTCGGCAATTAGTTGAAATTCGTCTCCAGCTGTGCTGGTCTAACTCTCTGCCTTCGGGCAGAGAAGAATCCAGACGAGGCTATGCCGAAGGGTAGAGTCTCGTCTGAGGTGGTAGACAGCTACCCGACCCCGTGTATACGGAGTCTACGGGAAGTTTTTGCCCGAGCCTACGGGCTCGGTTTTGCCCAGCATTAAAACGTCACCTCCTGCCTCGCGTGTAGGTAAGGTAAATAACCTTGCTTCGACAATTAGTTGGAGATTCGTCTCCAGCTACGCTGTTCGAACTATTGGCCTTCGGGCAGGGAGGAACCCAGACGAGGCTATGCCGAAGAGTAGAGTCTCGTCTGGTGTGGTAGACCCCGCGATCTAAGGGGGATTTTTGCCCGAGTCTACGGGCTCGGTTTTACCCCACATTAAGTAACGGCCTTGTGCTACATCCTGCCTCGCGGGGTAGTGAGGTAAATACCCTTGCTTCGGGAATTACTAGTCTACTACCCGATTCCCTGTCTTTCAGAAGTCTATTCTCTTTTACATTAGACCTCACTTTCATTCATCTACGTGCGTGTTGCTCTTCCTTCAATCCAGTACTACCTTTGTCTGTTTATAACCTTATTAAGGATATAACAGTTTAATTTTAAAATTGAATACAGTTTTTTCAAACAAAAATTGAGTAAATTTGAAAAACCAAGAAGGTATTTTTTTTTTATTCTGCAGATGATACACACGGCCAAATGCAACGCTATTCTGGACGCACAAGTAGAAGAAAAGAAAAGGATAGCTCAACTGATGTCGGCTGAAGAGAGAGTATTGGACCATTGCAGCGAGGCAGCACGACAAAAAGCCATCAAGGAAATGGAAGAAATAGAAGCGAGTGAAAAACGAAGACGCATGGAAGTCGCCGCTCATATACGCAAGCAGATCTCCGAAAGGGAATTACAGAAGATTCTGGAACTCGACCAGAAAGAGCAAGAGAACCTTCATCTACGCAAGGAATACGACAAGATGATGGAAGATGATATGATTGAAATGCAAAAGAAGAAAGACATGAAAAAAGAATTTTTGGTAAGAAAAAAAAAATTACCTACTCTTTTTTTAGTTTTATTTTATTTTATTTTTTTTATTAAGCATTTCACCCCAAGCAAGACGGGAAGCGACTTAAAATATATATTTAGTTGAATCTATATAATTGTATTCAAAATATTTAGATTTCGGCATTAAATAACACATAGAGGTTGATTTTTTTTAAGCATTTCACCCCAAGCAAGGCGGGAAGCCACTAGGACGCAAGGGGTTACAGAAGATTTGGAGCAAGATCAGATAGGAGTGATAGAGGACGGGATGAGGATAGGGGATAGATCTGGAGACGTCGATTGACATTACATTTGAATAGTTAGAGATTATAGCTATCAAGGAAATAAGAAAAGGGAGGGAGTTCCACAGGCGTGAGGTGCGAGACATGGAGCTATTGAAGTAGAAGAGACGGCTATATTTAACAGTTTCGGCAATGAAAGGGTGAGAGCGAGATGCCAGCCTAGTTGAACGCTTAAATTCATGAAGTCTGGGAACCAGCGAAAGCAGCTCATCAGAGCAGTTACCATGAAAGTATTTGTAAAAAAGACAGAGAGAGGCGACGGCGCGTCTGTGAGAGAGCGACTGCAGACGAGATGCCAGATCAGGGCCAATTACATTGCATATCCGTCTCTGGATCTTATCAAAAGCCTTGAGACAAATATAAGGGGCACCAGACCATATATGGCAGTAATATTCCATACAAGACCGAATGATTGATTTGTAGATTTGAAGGATCGACTCCGGGGAGAAAAATTTCCTGGCGCGGCACAAGTCGGGGCTCTGTCTACGGATAGAGACTCGATTGAGAGGCCGAGTAGTCGCAAAGAGGAGCTCTCGAGAAGTTGAGCGTCAGACATTCTAATGGGGTGCAGGGATGATTCTCTGTGGTGAGTAATAGAGAGCAGTTTTGTTTTAGAGGCGTTAACCAGCTAGTTCTCAACCAATTGGAGGTCCTTTACGAGACGAACGGCCAGGTTACTCTCATTAACAAATATTTGGACCCAACTCTTATAGATAGATAGAAAAAAGTAACAAGATTGTCAAGTTAAATTCTTTACACTAACCTAGAATCCTTACCTTGATTAATTATTGGCGGTTACAATCTTAACAACTTAAGATATACAGATCCCAAAGTTTTTGTAGCAGACTATATGAACGATCCATTGCTATAAACAGCTCCAGGTCAGATTTAAGTCGTTTGGAGTCAGTCTTCAGATTAATACAAGTGTCATGTTAGGGTAGCAGTGTTGACCATATTTGCCGTAGTCTCTGAATATGGAATCCAGTGAAGTCCGTAATCTCTTCAATATCAGAGGTTGGCAGTGGAGATTCGGAGAAAGTAGCAGCTGTTAAGTAATTCTTTAAGTCTTCGATATCAGAGGTTGGCAGTGAAGATATTTTAGGTGAAAAAACAAAATGGCCGCCTTTATACACGTCGGATTGAATATTTTGAGCTTTCTAATTGATTAACCCTTCTATTGGTGAACTATAAAATGAGTCAGCTCATTTTGACTGGCTCACTAGTACATATACAAAAAAACTGTAACAAGCAGAAGCATTACAAACAGAGAATCCTTATATGATGTACGTTATATAAGTAAGAGTGCGTTATAACAATCGCCATAAAAGAGTGACGTTATAAAAGTGGCAAACAAGGGATTCGAAACTCAGACGATTTACAACCGTTGGTTCGGTACTCTTACGACTTATAACCATTTTAACAAGGATTTTTTGAAATTTCATACTAGTTGTAACTGAAGTTACAATAATTGGTTTAAGAAAAGCAAAAAAAAAAAAAACATATTCTTGCGAATATGGAGAAAATCTTGGCTTCCATAGTTGCAATTCAACAGCAACATCAGAATCAGCAACAACAACAAAATCAACAAGTATTGTGAAGCTTGGCAATAATGACGAGAGGAGGTAAGAAAGAGATTCAACAGATAAGCATGTTGCTCAGTTTGGCAAGGGAAACGAGTCGGGAAGTCCACGACTTTAGTGAAGGATTGGTCAATGGAAAATTTAATGTTCATATACTGACAACATGGTTACCTTTAGAATGTTTAAACCACATTTTGTGGTGAGCATTAAAGTCACCGAAGACACACATGTTCGCAGATGGATGGAGAGAAAGTATCATTTCTATTTTAAGACATTTTTATGTTGATACATTCTTTTTTATAGATACAAATATTTAAGTAAATGCTCTGTTTATAATAAACAGTATTAACAACATTTACCGGCCTGAATGTCCGAGAAATTTTCATAGAAAATATTCGTCCTCCGACAGGAATCGAACCTGTATCCTATATATATAGCCTGACGTACCTTAACCGATTGACCCACAGAGGATCGCTCGGTTAGAAAGGTCGATTTTATTGTCTTCAAACTACAATCTTTCATGATTCTCTCACGTACATTCATATCTGCTCAAAATGTCTTAAAATAATCGTCAGACTTTGTCCATTTCATAATGTATGACGTCATTTGTTTACATTGAGCGGGAAGCTGGGTAATTTTTAACCAATTGTCCGAGTTGAAACGCTCGGTTTCACAACAGAAATCTCGATCGTGTGTCGCATCTCACCTCTGTGGGAGGAACTGGGTAAATACCTAGCCGTTTCGAGTCAGGCAGTTGAATGTCTGGCTTGCGTCTGACAAGACCTTTGTCTACGAGCAGAGGATGACTCAGACTGGGCTCTGTCTACGGATAGAGACTCGATTGAGAAAAACAGACAAGCAAGGGACCCGTTTCCCGCAGTTGTGGAGAATGGGTAAACTTTCGACCAGTTGCTCGAGTGTTCGCGTTGGGGTTACCCACGTTAAACCTAAGTGGAAAAATTTGGTGATTGTATCTCTAACGAAAAAAAAAAAATATATATATATATATGTAGGCCATACTACTTGTCTCAGCGGCTGAGTTTTCATTTAAATGATGCATTTCTAAACATTTACACAGCGTACTTGTCCACATTTGCAATTCAGAAAAATTCTTGTTGAAAACATATCTATAATTTTTCAAAACCAAACCTTAAGAAAAAATAAAATGTTTACAGTAGATAGTTTAAAATATCGAGGTTTGTATTAATGATTTTAATACTTAATTCTTAAAAGCTCACAACACCATAACTTAGTTACCTCCCCTGAAGCGTTTCACGGGCCAATCCACAGTACCCAACTCAGTGTTCTTCACTTCACGCCTAAAAAAAACTTTCAGATGAATACAGCTATTATGTTTTTGAAAATGATGAGCATAACAATATTTGTCTGCAATAAACAATACCCTGATGATCACATATTGCATATGTCGAAAGTACTCGGAATAAAATAATGTGTAACAATACAATAACTTTCTCTCTTCCTTTAATAATGATACCAAATTGCTCGTCCGTGAATATGAAAGGATCCAATTGAAAATAAATAGACAAAACTTGTCTAAATTATTCAATGAAACATGTCTCAATACACACACACACACACACACACACACACACACACATATATATATATATATATATATATATATATATGTATGTATGTATTTATGTATATATGTATTGTGTATTTAGACAGCAATCTATATTTTATACATGTTTCTTTAAAGACGACTGACAAGGTACTGCGATTAAGGCTTTTATTTAATTTTTCTGAACACAAATTCTGTTTAAATGCCCCTTAAGGATCTGTGTTCCTGATTAAACAAAACTCATAATATAATTACATCGGCCATAAAATAATTACATCGGCCACACTACTACATGCCAATCCAGACGACTTACGTTTCACCTATCCGACCATAGTTAGAACTCATTTAAAAACACAAACCTAACAGAATCTATCCGAGACATACTAGTAGAAAATACAAGCATAATAACCTCATCCACATGTAAAAAACTATTAAAAATAAGGGAAGCCTTAATAAGAAAAAAGAAAAAGCCCACACTCAATAATATTAACTATAAACACGGCCACAATGTGCTGACCGTGTTTGTAAAATAAAAAATTCCTATACCTCTAAATACATACGTAATGAAACTCATACATTGTTAAAAGTATAAATAAAATCAACCTTTATGAAGGTTAAAAGTGATTGTAAGTGCAGAACTTTGCGACAGTTTTTGCACATTTTGTTTCCAGAAAAGAAACCACATTTATGTACACAAGATAAATTAAATAAAAAAGCTTAATCGCAATACCTTGCCAGGAAACACACATACATACACACAAAGATGTGCTCTAGAGAAGTCGAGCGTCAGACATTCTAATGGAGGGCAGGGAAGGATCTCTGTGGTGATTAATAGAGAGCAGTTCTGTTTTTGAAGCATTAAAGTTGACCAACTAATTCCTGCCCCAGTTCACAACCGATTGGAGGTCCTTTTCGAGACGCACGGTCAGGTTAATTTTGAGCTTATAAACAAATTCAAGTAACAACCGGCCAAATATTTTTTAAGTATTTTGACTTTGCTGTAGTTAAATACGCCGTAGCCACGTCAACCACGGACGGGCTGTATTTTGAGACGTTTAACGCCTGAAATATTTACGCGCCCCCGTGAAAATATCTTTAAAATAATATGTAGAATCTTATGCAATTAACAGCTGCTGCTTAACGCTTGGCACTCTCTAAGTATCATTTAATGCAGTTGCATGTCGTTGTCCTTAATAGCTGTGCATCTCCGTCTGACAATACCCAGCTGCCTTTCGAGGAAAAATGGCGCTCGGAATATTTAATTACTTAATATCAACTCTCGGCATCTTTCATCAGTCATTTAAACAATTTACAATCCTATGTAATTGATTGCAGCTAATCAGCTCTCCATAAAGCCGAAGTATTTTTAAAGCTTTTAAATCCTGCTGTACTTAACACTGTATCAACGCCCAGTGCTAATTTGACGTGTCTTGATTGATTGTTTTGTTTTTTTACGGCTTACCAACCCTTTACAGGTTATTCAAAGCCATAAGCCATTTTTAGAATGTAGGAATTTGGCACCCACATGACAGGAAGTAGCCAATCTAAAAAGCTCCTTTAAATTGATACGAGAAAATACTAAAATTAATAGTAGAAGACAATGCAAAGAGCTAGAAAGGATAGGACATCGTGGAGAGCTATTAACGTCCACATCCCGATTGGTTGATTGATTCATTCATTTTCTACGGATTATCAACCCTAAGTTAATAAAAAATAATAAATAATTTTAAATTATAATAATTTTTGAGGGGGTGGTGGGCGTTAGATAATAATGGTTTAGTGATAAAAGTCTTGTTGCAGTTTTTTTTGTGTATATATATGTACTAGTGAGCTAGCCCAAATGACTTGACTCACTTTATAGTCCAGCAATAGAAGGTTAACCAATCAGAAGACGTAGAATATTCAATCCGTCGTGTATAAAGGCGGCCATTTTGTTTACTCTATCCGAATGTCCAGTGCCAGCTTTTCAGGCGAAGAGGAACAGAAGGAAGAACTACGCTCTGCTACTTTACCGGGATATCCACTGCTAACTTGAACTACGCTTCCCTACTGTCTTCGAAATATTCACTGCTAACCTCTAGACGACCGTCATCAGGAACAACAAGTCTTTAGTCTTTTGAAGAGATTTTGCGAACGAATTGGTTAACTCTTGACCCAGACAAGCAACGTTTCATTCATATAGATTTCTCTGTAGTCTCTGCTCATTCTTTGTTGCGCCTTAAAGAAAACGCCGACTGTAACTTCGAACATTTAGCAGCCAAAAAATCTCATTACACAACAAAAGCCCCTGACAACGTCCAACAATTTTTTAAATGCTGTAAATTTACACCATCCAGAAGCAGCTCTACACTACGGATAAATTTCTCCCGAGTAAAGCCTAACATTGGTAACAAGATAACCAAGAATTGTGCAAGTTCCTTGCAATCGTGGCAAAGAATACGAAGGTGAATCAAGCCGACTCTCTAAAAGTAAGGTTGAGGAAACATGGAAAAACAAAACCGTAGCGAAGTGGGAAACAATAAAATCAGGCATAGCTGATCACATAAGGAGAAAAAAGTGTAGTAATCAGCGCTTGTGCAATGAAGTGAATATATCGGAGAGTTAAACGACTGTAATAACAGTAACTTGAGATATTTAGTAGCCAAACTATCTCATTACACAACATGAGCCCAAGACAACGTTCAGCAATGTTTTAAATGCTTTAGATTCAGGACAATTTTCAGAAGCATCCCCACTCTACAGATAAATCTCAGGCGAGTACAGCCTAACGCGACGACCAAGAACTGTGTGCACCCGATACCTTGCAGTTGAGGCAAAGAATATAAATGTGAAGCAAGATACCCCTTAATTAAAATCTGGCTAGGGCAAAATCAAAAAGCTGTAGTGAGAAGTAAGACAATGGAATCAAGCATGGCTGATCATGTATGAAGGGAAGACGGTAATGATCAGCTTCTGTCAGGTAAAGTGAAAATAATGGAGAGTTAGACTTCCGAAATATGCTATACCAGGTGTGGCCAAACTTGCTTAATATAAGAGCACTATACGATAAAGTTCATATGTTTGAGAGCCACAAAACATGAAGAAAATGTACACAAACATATTTGTTATATACACATTATATAAATATTAAGAAAGACATGTCTGTCATAATATTTATTCATGTATGCAGTTTTTTAAAACTTTAATTTGCACTGGTTCCAGTAATCACATCTTTCCCTCAGCACTAAAGAACAATATTTCTATGCTCAGGACTATCATTAAAATTAGCGTTCTTAAATATTTTTACGAACTATGAAAATTAAACTTACGCTTTAACTGAGTGGGATCTCAATTCATACCCAGTAAATAATTATAAAGCTTGAATTTTTTCTCATTTACCTTTTTATATTAACTGGGATGAAAAAGAGAAGTTCGGCTAACATATTTCTACGAGCCGCATATTAAAGATCAAAGAGCCACATGTGGCTCGTGAGCCGCACGTGTTTCATGAGCCGCATGTGTCTGGCGAGCCGCATGTTTCTGGCGAGCCGCGGTTTGACCAACCTTGCGCTCGGTTATGAGGGCCTCGTTAGTAGGTCAAGCACAGAAATAAATACAGAATGGGAGCCGCTAATGAACAAAAAAGACAAATGACAACAAATCTTCAACAGCAGCAGCTGTAACAAAAAGAGAAAAGTTTCGCTGAGTGGAGTCAAGCCGCACTCATTAGCAGGCAGGGTAGGTTAGCAATGGAGCGACAGCAACCTACTAAGTAGATTAAATAGAGATTTCTGTTTTGAATTTCCTGTAGGTTACCCGGATCAAAATACCCTTGATGAAGCCCGGATGGCACAACACTTGAAACGTGGTGATAGCAAGACTGGTGCAATAATCTACATGTAATTAGATTCAGTTGTAAATAATTGCTGCCAATTCGTTCTTGACAGCATCTAAGTTTATTTTAAAGCTTTTATACATCAGACCAAATAGATAATCACCCTTCGATGCATTTTTTATGAGTCACTGGGATATGGTGGGAGCTGTCTGTCAGGGCAAAGAGTAACATTCCACGGACGTTTCGGTAGCATGCTTTATATATTCACGTACTTATAAAATACACTTAGCATGATAAAAGTAATGATAACATTCGGCATTTCCTTATAAGGAAACATTTGGCATCCATTGAACTTTGGTTGAAATCTTTAAAATCTTTCAAGGAGTCACTGTTCTTGTTCTTTCGAGTATTGATGGTGGTTTTCTTCCTAGCTTTTTGTTCGTTAAATATACTGTTTAATAAATAAATGGAAGTCTATTCAAATATGGATTCCACTAAAATAATATTTAAGTAATAAAATCTGTCGGTTAATAATTAAAAAATACTTCTTTGAAATACATATATATATATATAATAAATTAATTGATTTAAAATATGTTTTTTTGGCTACACAGTTCTAACTATGTTTCAAAAATGGAATCTAAAAGCCCCGAATTTAATTTTGTAATTAAATTAAAGACATTTCATCCTCAAGCGAATTTTGGAGTAACTTTTAAAATTACTGGGTTTTAAATACACAGCTAAAACAAAATTCATGTTTCCAAGGTTACAGATAAATATTTTAATATAATAGAGTATTGCGCGCATTTTTGTCGCCATATTTATTACAACGTTTCGGCCGTTGCACGCTCCAGTTTTCTTCAGGTGGTTGGAATGTTGAACTGAACCCTTTATTTCGCTCACTGTGGTAGACTGTCAGCATCTTTATTATGTCATTATTTTCTCTTCGGCTGGCATATGCTATCCATTTTAATTGTTGCTGCTGTTGAAAGTCCGCAATTGATGTAGTTTTTTGTTATAGAGCTTTGCGATTCTGTAGCGTCTGTTCACGAGGTTCGAAGATCTAAAAACTTCCTGCCATTGATGCTATTTTAATCATTACTCTGAGAAAGCGACTGTAGACAGTAGACAGTTTAAACATTTCTGATCCAATTTGACACCATGCATGACATCCATATGAAAATCTGGATCTGACAAGGCCATTTAAGAACATGACTTGAGATTTTAGGTTAATGTTTTGGTTTTATAACAATTGGCGGTATTAGTTGAAACTATCCCTAATGTATCCTATTCTCTGTTCAATTTCTTAATCTTCTACACTTAACTTCTGATCCACACAGTTGAATTTGAAGTGTGCAATATTTATTAATTTCACATCCTGATTTATTAGGATAGATTCTGGGTAAGTTCCATTTCTGCTTTCATTCCAATTCCACATCATAGTCTCTGTTTTTGGTAAAGTTTATCTTGAAACATATTTCTTGGAACAATTGGTAGAGGATTCTTTTGTTTTGTTGGAAATCATTCTCATGAACAAGTTGTATAGCCTCCCTCATTTTGTTTGCTACAACGCAATGCTAGCTGACGAACAGATCAAACTCTCAATCAGCGATGTTCGAAAGTAGTTTCCTAGACATAGATCTACAGGTCAGGAACTTACGGAAAACAAGGAAACAGAGCTCTTGTCATTTTCGGGGTGTCTTCTTTGGGTTGCTTTTCAATTTGTTTTTTTTTTAAATTCACAAAAAAAAATATCTGTATTTGGTGTTGTTTACAGGAATCGATGAACAAGGCCAACACAGAACTCTTGGAGTTGAAGAAGAAGGCCAATGAATGGGAAATAGCCGAAGAGAGAAGAATTTGGGAATTCCAGAAAAAGAAAGCGGTAAGACGGTGTTTTGTATTGAAAAAGAAACCAATTCCGGTATTACTTAGAACCTATTGTTCTCATCTTCCTTGTTAGAGATGTTATTATAAATATAACGTTTCGACCAAGTACTATATGGTCATCATCAGCTGTCTTGATCGGAAGATATAGAACATCTTGTGATATTCTGTTACTCTAATGATAATTATTTTTCTTTTATGGTAATGACTAAATGATGCAGCAATGTAACAGGAACGAACAATAATTGATATAATTTCTTGACTGGAAAGTCGAAAGTACTCGAAGAAAAATAATAATAAAAAAAACATGATACTCAAAATCGTATCCGGAATTTGGAAAAGTAAAAAAAAAATAATTTAAACAGACACAACTTGGTGCTTGTTTGGATGAATTCTTGCTGCAAACCTCATATATATATGTGTGTGTGTGTGTTAAATAATGCACTTCAAATATGCATCGCAACCCGACGCCGATAATTCTATGTGTATGTTGGTTTGGGCAGATTCTTGTATGTCTAATTGGGCAACGAATGGTGATGTTGAATGTATTTTATTATTAACTTTTATTTTATCATATATATATATATATATATATATATATATATATATATGATAAAATAAAAGACAATTATAAAATACATTCTTAAATTGGAACCCTGTGACTGACCGCACAAAGGTGAAAATAAATACCAACTAAACAGGCCTACTCACACAATTACAAATACACATTACCATCCGTTGGCCACTTACACATACAAGAATCTTTCCAAACCTAGACACACAGAATTGTTCACGTCGGTTTCCGATCCATATTTGAAATGCATTTGATACTTTTCAAAAACACAAACGCACGCGCACACACAAACACACACACGTATATATATATATATATATATATATATATATATATATATAATAAAATAATAAAATAAAATAATTATTAAAAAGACACAATTATTATATTATTATTATTATTATTATTATATTATTACTCTGTCCTGGACATTGAATTCTGCCTGGATTCTTTCCTCTTTTAAATTTATTTATATAGATTTCTATATATATGTAATTATATATATATATATATATATATATATATATATATATATATATATATATATATATATATATATATATATTCTGACTCTCCGTCGTTTCTAACGTATCATGGTCAGGCAGTTCAGTTCTTAGAACCAAAAATCAAAATAACCGCTCATATCATTTGATTATAATGGTGAAGGCGTGTGCAGAAGCAATCACACATTTTGGTAAGAGCCGAATACAGAGAACTGGTGCACAGTATGCGACAATGACCCCAATACGACCGTCTTTATTTTTGAAACTCTGGATCGGTGTAATCACGTCGGATCTAACGACGGTTTCTCCAACCAGGGAGGACCCATGTTCGAATACTCCCTCATTAATAAGATTCCTCGAATACTCAAGTCGGTAGACAAAAATAGATAAATATACTGTTTAAGAAATAAATGGAAGTCTACTCAAATATGGATTCCACTAAAATAATATTTAAGTAATAAAATCTGTCGGTTAATAAATCAAAAAATACTTCTTTGAAATACATACATATATACGATTATTTCCTTATTTCATTCTACAATTCACTCTCGAGTAGTCATGTGTGACGTCATGAGATGCGGTGCGATTTTCGCTTCTAGCGTCTTATATGCGCGTGTTCATCGTTGCTTAGTGATCCACTATGTAAACAAAACAATGACAGACTATCATCGCTGTCGTGTCCGTATATTGTTTGATATGTTTGTAATTACATCTTTGATAATGGCTTGAGTAAGCCGAAAGCTTAGATTTTATTAAAAAATAATGGATAAATATTGTGAATTTCTTTTTTCGGTTAATGATAATGTTACCAAACTTATCAGAAGATACAAAAAACATTTTACATAAAATAAATAGACAACACTTGTCTATATTATTTAATGAAACGTATATATATATATATATATATATATATATATATATATATATATATATATATATATATATATACTTCTTCGTTTTATACGTCATATCGTAGCTTAGTGTTTTACGACAGGTAATCAGTAGGCCTTTACACTTTATTTACTCTACACTTTATTTATCCTATATCCATCCCATGCAAATATATAAAATCCTATTTGCCAATCCCAGCTTATACCACACATCAGGTTCGTTGACAGGGCGCAGCTTCTCGTAGTTAAACACTTGTGGCTTAAAAATGACCCTTCGGCCAGATCGTTACCCACGAGTGAAGAACAAAACAATTTCTAGCAGTAAACCTGATTTTATTCTTAGGTTGTAACTTACTGCTATAAGACAGCGGAGTAGGCGTAAATGGGGGTGAGGTGCGCTTGTTCAGCGGCCGTAGTCTATGTCTGTTCTACGAGGGCCACTTCCTTCCTTCTGTTTTCCTTTGTGTTGGATGGTCAGTTTTATAGACAACAGTTTTCTTTGTCTTGTCATCTGCGTCCAAAAATGTAATTAATCTTTCTTCTGTCATTTTCTCTCGGTATGAGCCTCTCGCTCTTTTACTTTGAAATTGACTCCAATTAATGATAACCATCTATCGAAAGGAAATGTTCCGTATCAAGTTATGCGACAGGAGCCGCTGTTTTATGTTTAACAAGACCTCGGTTTGAATCAATTTGACTACACAAGTAATAAAGACCTAACTAAGCAATTTACCTTCTCAAATAATGAACTTCAATGTAAACAGAAGGATTTTGTTCCCCTTAAATTCGTGAATCGAGTTTATCCGTTTCTCTTTAAATGTTCGTTTATGTAAGAATGTAACAAAAGAGACTTCTCGCGTGATTTAAAATGTAATGAACGAGTTTTCACGCGAGATTTGATAGCCCAATGACAATATCTAAATGTCACTTGGGATGCAGTTGGCTGTGTTTTTCTTGCAGGGTGAAAATGCTTGAATCAATGTTTCGTTCTCCGTCTTCTGCAGGAGCGGGAGTTAGCTGTCGAAATGGAAGAAGAGAAAAAGAAGAAAGAGAAAGAAGCGGCCATTGCTAAACTTCGAGCGATGCAGGAGCATACAATTGATGAGATGGCCGAGAAGCAGGCGATCCAAGCGAGGAGGGAACAGGAAGAGAAGGAGCGAAAATGGCTTCGCCAAGAACAAGAACAAGTCAAAAGGAAAAAAGAAAGAGACAATGACATGCTTCAATCTCGAAAGAAACAGATGGAAATGAAAGAACATATGCTTTACCAACAGGCACTAAGGGACAAAAAGGACTTCGAGAACATTCTCAAGTAAGACCATTAATCTTTTTTTTTTAATTTTGGGAGATTCTAGAGAAGCTCTATGGCACGGTCTCATTGCCAGAAAATCTATCTATACAGATTTCCAGCCTAGAGTGTTTCGGCTTAGCTAGACAAAGCTGTACTTAATTCTTAAACGATGTGAAAATATTATTTGGTTTCGTTTGGTTTGTTTTACAGCATATCAATCTCAATGGGTTATTTAATGCCGACATGATTTTTATTGCTGGTAATATAATTTTTTTCAAAAATGTATTTCTAGTAATATTTTTTCTTAAAAATGTATTACCGGTAATATTTTTTCTTCAAAATGTATTGCTGGTAATATTTTTTTCCTTCAAAAATGTACTGCTGGTAATATTTGTTTCCTTCTAAAACATATTGTTGGTAATATTTTTTCTTTCAAAAACGTATTGCTGGAAATATTATTTTTTTTCAAAAATGTATTGCTGGTAATATTTTTGTCCTTCAAAACGTATTGCTGGTAATATTTTTTCCTTCAAAAACGTATTGCTGGAAATATTATTTTTCTTCAAAAATGTGTTGCTGGTAATATTTTTCCTTCAAAAATGTATTGCTGGTAATATTTTATTCCTTCGAAAATTCATTGCTAGTAATAATTTAAAAAAAAAAGTATTGCTGGTATTAAAAACTGTTTGTACACTTGCATAGTGTTTTAATCCTAGTTCAGGAAGTGGGTCAACTATTTACCCATAGTTGGGACCCTAACAGGTGCTACCATCTCAGAGTGGACCTGGGAACATCGTTAATTAAGAGAAAATATTGTACTAACGCGCATGACAAACAAGTAAATAAAATAAGAAAAATCATATTTTAAAAAGTAGTTTTTATGTTTATTCTTGTTTTAATGATATTTTCTTTTATGTACCGTCCTCCTTCAGGGCGTAAGCGATCATGGCCCTCCACATCTTCCTGTCCCTTGTAGCTCTTAATAGGCTTTGTCTTTTTGTTATTTCTCTCAAACTCTGTTCTACCATTCATTTGCTCAAACACATCAAATATGTGACACACTCTTTTTCTCCGTCTCTAATTTGTACTGTGGGTAACAGATTTTCCAAGTCCTCCTTCGTCGTTAAGTGCTCCAGAAATTTCAACTGTCTCTTCCTGATGTAAATTATATGTTTCCTTGTTGTTTTCATTTTTTCCCAAATCTTGTCGATCCATGTTACCCTCAGTATCTTTTTGTAGAACCGCATTTCTATTGCGTCAAGTCTCTTGTTCAACTTTGAGTAGATTGCCCAGCTTTCGCTGTCATACAGGAGGACGTATCACTTAGCAGTTTAATAATCTTTTCTCTGTTTCTAACGAAGTTTTTCTGTCTCTTAATACTCTGCTTAGCTTTTAGAATGCATCTTTTGCTATCCCAATACGACTTCGGATCTCAGTGTTGCTTTTGCCATTCTCTGTTAGAACATTTCCTAGATATTTAAATTTCTGTATTTTTTTTTTTGCTTTTAGTGTCCCTGATTTCTAATTTGCATTTTGGGATCATCTTTGTTGCTGACAATCATGCAGTCTGTCTTTTTCTCGTTTATATTTCGTTCTCTCTTCTCGATACTAATCAGAACCCTAATTTCTAGATACTTATGCCAAATTTTATCGCTATCGTCCGAATACCACAACCGAAATCGAAACTCATCAACCCAGCAACGTTACTGTTCTTTATTGCCCAATTTTATCATGCTTAGCGAATTATAATTACCGTTTTTTTTTTGTTTTTATCTGAGAAGAATACCACCTGGTGCTAACTTCTCTTGCTATAGATCATCTAATTTTCACCCAATGCAAAACCTAAGAGTCACTCAAGCTAGAGGATTATTGCATGGGTTATTGCATGATGTTCATATTACCGCACACCACTGCAAATGACCTAATCTGAGGAAAAAATCGATTACATCCTGTCACTCCAGTGGGTCTAAAACTGACCGTATGATGAAAGAAAGGAAACTAAAGCAGTTGTTTCAATTAATTTGTACAAGGGTGTAGATATGAATAGATTGGGATAGATAGATAGATAGATAGACAGGTTTTAATCTCTCTCAGTCTATTTCTATCTATCTATCTATCTATCTATCTATCTATTTATCTGTCTGTTGTTGAGTAGTTTTCACAGTGGAGGCTAAGTCTGTCCTAAAAGAGTCCGACGTACAAAACGTTAGGAACTTGCAATAAGAGTTAATGACGCAATCTAGTTGTAATGGTTGATACTTCAATGTCCGACATCGACTGACTCGCTCAAATCCACTGAGCTCAACTGGCGACCGCTACTACTACTACTACTACTTATTATGTGTGGGAGTGTCTACTAATAATAGAATAGGTACGTTCAGGTATAACACTATCTATCTATCTATCTATCTATCTATCTATCTATCTATCTATCTATCTATCTATCTATCTATTTCAGTCTATTCATATATATCTATCTATCTATTTCTATCTCAATTTGTTCATATCTATCTATCTCATTCTGTTCATATCTATCTATCTATCTATCTATCTATCTATCTGTGAGATAAATATTGTGTGAAGGTAAGCTATATTTATGGCTAAAAGTGCTCAATATCAAAGATAGAGTGTGCGTAAACATGACAGGGTCCACAGTTGATACTTTCCATAGACATGGGAAGCATCTCTCCTTCAGGCCGAAGTTAAAAAGTTTTGCCAAGCTTGGAGATAACTCTGGGTTGATGTTCTTAAGTACAACTACTAGGATTTCATCCAGACTCGTGGCCTTCTTAGAGTCAAGGCTTTTGATAAGTATGGATATTTCCCGTGCTGTAATATAGATAATGCATAATTTGTTGTCCGTGAGAAGGGGGAATTCATGAAAAGGGGTGCTCCTTATCATCAAATGTAGAATTAGAAGCAAAGTTCATAATAAAGAGCCTAGCTTTGTCATAAGAGGATTAAACAACTACATGCCCACTTATGATGGCATTAACGCTTTGCTTCTATTAATTTATATCCGCTATTATATCTATATAACACACAGAAACACTCGGAACGGACCTTTTATTTTCAACATTGTGCAAAACTAGTATTTGCATTTTCTAGAACTAGAAACATTTTTGCAGTACGCTGACGCCTGTTGAGATACTTACAGTATTTAGATTCGTTCAATTTCGCAAACCAATCGATGTAATTTGAATAAACTGATTTGTTTGGAAAATTACTTTGGCAAAAACCCGACTTCGCGTTTTAATAATTTCTTTAATTAAATTTAATTTTATAGGACTTCATGGCAAGTAATATTTTTTCCTTATTGACAGATCACTTGAAAAAAAATGGAATTTGGCTCCAAAAAGAAATATTTAAGCATGTCTAGTTGTATGTTGCACGCTCCAAAGTAAGAAATCCTAAGAATTTATTCTTTGCTGTTATTAAGGAAAAGAAATTATTTTGCGAGAACTATAAGCAGATCACATGTGCAAACGCTTGAAAAAATTGGAATTTGGCTCCATAAAGAAATATTTAAGCATGGCTAGTTGTATGTTGCATGCTCAAGAGTAAGAAATCCTAAGAATGTATTCTTTGCTGTTAATAAGGAAAAGAAATTCTTTTGCGAGAACTATAAACAGATCACAAGTGCAAACGCTTGAAAAAATTGGAATTTGGCTCCATAAAGAAATATTTAAGCATGGCTAGTTGTATGTTGCATGCTCAAGTGTAAGAAATCCTAAGAATTTATTCTTTGCTGTTAAGGGCGAACTGAAAACTGGATACTTCTCCATTTGAAAATATATTAAGATGGTTTAGGAATAAACTTCATTCTTGGGATTAATACAACCCATCCTGTTCACAAAACGGTACATTGTAGTAGTCTGTTGTCAATTTTGGTTTCGACTGGTCAGTATATGGTTATTTTAGAGAGGCTGACGGATGGACGCAATTATAAAATGACTGGAGTCAAAAATTGAGATACGTCAGCAGCTACCACACTTAGGTCGACTGCAACATCTAAACGGTATTTTATTGGTACCAAGGACTCCAATGTATGCCAAGAAAATATTCTCCATCCGATTGAACTGCCAGCAGCAACCTAAACTGTTGAGACAAGGCCAGATTTTCTTGTTTCCCTGATAGCTATAATCTCCAACTATTCAAATGTAGTGTCAATCGACGTCTCCAGATGCCCTGATCTATCCCCTATCTTTCTCTTCATCCTTTCCTCTATCATTCCTATTTGTTTTGCTCCAACTCTCTGTAAACTCTTGCGTGCTAATGGCTTCCCGCCTTGCTTGGGGTGAAACCTTAAAAAAAAAGATATGACGCTCACTGGAATATTTTGTTCTGAACATTGTCGGTAAATCCTCGTACATGAAAAGCTTAGTAGATCGGTAGATTTTGAAATACTTAAACCCACCCGTCTTGTACCAACCTTTATGTTGTGTTCAAAGTCATTTAAAACAACTTTTGTTTCTTTTATATCAAACGAATGCGGTAAAATCTCTATTAATTAGGTAACAACAATAGTAAGAAGGATGAATAAATTCAAATCATTCTGTATGATTTTTCTGTCTTTTTTTTATTAGTTATCAGCGAATGCAAATGGAAAAAGACCGAAAAGCACAGGAAGAAGAATATGCTAGAAACATTGCATTCGCCAAAGACATTCGCGAACAAATGCGAGCCAAAGAGCAGGAAATAATCCGACGCCGTCAGCTGTTTTACGAAGAAGCAGAGCAAGAAAAAGAATATGCGCGTGCCTACAGACAAAAAACTCCGCGAAATAAAAGAGAAGAAATTTAACGAACTCAAGTAAGTGTCTTTTTTGACAGCACAAGTCTCTGTTTGTTTGTCTCTCTCTCTCTCTCTCTATCTATCTATCTATCTATCCATGTATCTATATATATATATATATATATATATATATATATATATATATATATATATATATATATATTACGGTTTATGAACCTTTTCCAGGTTATGTAAATCCAGAAAATATCTTTTTTTCGATTGTAAGAATTTTTTAGATATTAATGTTCTTTATTCAATACGAATCTTACTAATTAACCCATAGCTGGGAGAAAAAAGGTCGATTCATACCTTACTCAAGTGTATTTGCGTGTAAGTGAATGTAACTAACACGGATGGGATTAGAACTCGGCTCTTCGATTCCTAATTCCGAACCGTTATCAATTTATTATCATCATCATCCTTCAACCTCCCTGTGGTTGGTTGGAATGCCATTAACAATCTCTTTCCACAGTGTTCGTTCCTGTATTGCCGTGCCTTGATCCCAAATGTTGAACCTTGAGTCCCGAGTTATGGTCAACTTTCGTGAGAAGACACTCCCAGAAGAATGCCATGGGATTAAGGATGAGACGACCTCCGCGTCCGCTCGATGGCAGTGGCCGGCAAACTCTAATTGTGTTTATTTGAGCTTAAGGGAGATTGGTGTCAGTTCTTCGTAAATTGTGTTAATCGTTGCCTGGGATCTCCAAGTGATATTCTGGATTTTTCTAAGTAGATTTGTATCTGTTCCACCCAGTTGTCTTTCAAGAGTAGCAGATAATGTCCAAGTTTCTGATCCATACATTAGGACTGATTCAATCAGTGTTCGATAAGTGGACGTCATCATAATTAAAAGAAAAAAATAACTTGTAGCTCCAACGAATGATTTATTTTATGGAAATATTTCGATTAGCAGTTGCTAGTCTTGGTCATTCCTTAATTTGAATAAAACAGAGCAAAGGAACTCGAAACGCTAAAGAATTCAAATCATCATCATCATCATCAGCATCATCATCATGACCTTTCAGCCTTCTCTGAGGCTGAAGGGTCATGATCAACAATCCATTTCCGTACTGCTCGGTCCTACATTTTCATCCCCAGATCTCCAATGTCCAACCCCGACTCCCAAGCCATCGTGTTCGGGAAAGGCAACTTTCGAGAGAAAACACCTCCAGTTGTATGCCATAGAAGTAAGAATGAGATGACCTCTCCTTCCGCTCGGTGGCAGTGTCCGGCAAACTGTAATCCTTTTTTGTTTGAGCTTAAGAGAGATTGGTCTCATTTCTTTGTAAATTGTGTTAAGCATTGCATGGAATCTCCAACTGATGTTCGGGATTTTCCTAAGTAGATTTGTATCTGTTCCATCCAGTCGTCTTTCAAGAGTAGCAGATAATGCCTAAGTTTCTGATCCATACTGGTTCAATCAGTGTTCGAAAGGTTTGTATTTTTAATGGAAAGATGGAAAGTTCGAGTGCCAAATCTTGTGACGTTTGTTACCCGTGTTCCAAGCAAGAGCTTTTCGGATGTTGAAATTTAAAAAAAATCTGTTATGTGAGATCCAAGACATTTGAAGTCCTCAACTCTTTTACTGGATGTATTATTGAGTGAGTTCAACTCGGATTATCCATTAAACTAACGGTAAGTCCACGTTTACAGCATCTAGTACTTCCAAGTAGTCACTCATCTAGGTACTGACCAGGCTCGACCTTGCTTAACGTCGGTGTGTACCGGAATCGGTGTTTCAACGTTATATGGCCGTAAGCCCATTACACTACTTGTACATCAAAGCATACAGTAATTGGTATTCTCAAGCAAACCCATCTATTTATATAAATTCATTTAGTAGGTTATTTAATGTTTCTTTTTTAAAATTAAGGATGTTCTGTGAGGGTCAAATTCTCCAATTCCACATGTATCCGCGAAATTTCAGCCGTTTTTTCTTGATCTGTACCATAAATGTATTTTTCATTTTGATTTTGCTGCTTTTTAAAAGCGGTTCTTTGTTAGACTAAACTAATTCATATAAATCCCAAAACGTACACAGGTTACGGCAATGAGGCACACAGACGGAATGAGAGACGTCGATTGATTAAATTGTTGTGGCTCTGAGATGAATTTATATAATGTTTTTTTTTGGTTGCTCTTTTGTAGACAAGTTGGAATCCCGGAAAAATACCTGAAAACATTGGAGAGAGATTTGGAAATGATGAAGAAGGTGGAAGAGAATATGAAGCGCTGATCTCATCATCAAATCTGTGTCTGAAAATAATAAAGGAATCTTTCAATTGACACGCGGACGAATTTTGCTGCAGTTTCTTAACTGCATTCTTCATGTTTCATTCCACATGTGCCACAGAGGAAGGTCGGGAAATCAAGGGTTCGGGTTACTTCTCTTGCAAGTTGAGGTTATATTCACGCCATCGGCACTTTCTTCTACGCTGATTTTCTTACATCATCTTGATGGAAGCGAACAGCAATGAAGTAAATAAATTCTTGGTTACGTGATAAAGGCGACGACGATTCATATCTATCTATCTATCTATCTATCTATCTATCTATCTATCTATATCTATCTATCTCAGTCTCTTCATCGATCTATCTATCCTGTGTCTCTTCACATCTATCTATCTATCTTCACATCGATCTATCTATCCTATCTATGTCTCTTTCATTTATCTATCTATCTATCTATCTATCTATCTATCTATCTATCTATCTATATCTATCTATCTATCTAGTCTCTTCTATCATCTATCTATCTATCTATCTATCTATCTATCTATCTATCTATCTATCTCAGTCTATTGCTACGCGGTCTTCCTTTGATGCAGTTTCATAACTGGATTCTTCATGTTCCATTCCATATGTGCCACAGAGGAAGGTCGCGAAATCAAGGGTTCGGGTTACTTCCCTTGCAGGTTGAGGTTGACATTAAACAAATTCACGCCACCGGCACTTTATTCTATGCTGGTTTTCTTACATCATCTTGATGGAAACGATCAGCAAAGAAGAAATTAAATTCTTGGATACGCGATAAATCGACGACAATTCATATCTATCTATCTATCTGTTGTGGAGTATTTTCACAGTGGAGGCTTGTATTTCTAATAAGTCGTACAAAACGTTAGAAACTTGGAATACAATAGTCAATGACGCAGCAAATCTAGTTGTGATGGTTGGTACTTCAAATGTCCGAATCTCGACTGACGTTCTCAACACCATTCTGCTGACTTGCCACTGGTACTCCTTATTATCTATGGGAGAGTCCATTACCAAAGAATAGGTACTATGGCACAACACTATCTATCTATCTATCTATCTATCTATCTATCTATCTATCTATCTATCTATCTATCCCATCTTTTCTATCTATCTATCTATCTATCTTTTCATCTATCTATCTATCTATCTCAGTCTTCAGATCTATCTATCTATCTATCTATCTATCTATCTATCTATCTATATCTATCTATCTATCCCAGTCTTTTCATCTATCTATTATCTATCTATCTATCATCTATCTATCTATCTATCTATCTATCCCAGTCTTTTCACATCTATCTATCTATCTATCTATCTATCTATCTATCTATCGATCTATCTATCTATCTATCCCAGTCTTTTCACATCTATCTATCTATCTATCTATCTATCTATCTATCTATCTATCTATCTATCTATCTATCTATCCCAGTCTTTTCACATCTATCTATCTATCTATCTATCTATCTATCTATCTATCTATCTATCCCAGTCTCTTCTCATCTATCTATCTATCTATCTATCTATCTATCTATCTATCTATCTATCTATCTATCTATCTATCTATGTCTATTCATGTTTATCTCAATCTATTCATATCTTGGAGGTGCTTGTGTGGTCCAATAACTCTGAGAGCGATGCCGTCAAGAGTTTTAAACTCCTGAGATGGCCAACCTTGGCAGCAAGATCGAAGACGAGGACCTAGGCAATGGTGGGACAAGTGAATGACAATTAAAACAGATCTCACTGTTTGAACCAGCACGTGAAGAAGGTTACAGATGGCGCCACTCAAAATTATAACCTAGTCAGCGGCAGTACGTTAAAATTTCAGAACTGTATCTTGCACGTCTCATTGCAAATGTGCTGCAGAAGAAGACCCTGGAATCAAGGGTGTGGTCACTTCCTGGTAAGCTGTGGTCCACCTTAAACAATATTTTATAATCTTTTTGTTTAGAGAGGCAAGTAGGGATAGTCTGGAATAACGTGTCAAATCTAATGCTGGATATATATCAACAAGAGTTTGGTCAAGATGGGATACGAATATAAATATCTGGTCAGTGACACTGGTAACTTTTCAAGCACACTTTTGCTGAAGAAAAGAAAAACGTATCTATTCCACAACCATTAATAATGGCATCATTTAATTTAATTGGTCCAACAGTATAGAAAAACGGGAGATGCTGTATTCATTTTTTATTATTTGAATAGATTCACTCAGCTAACATTTGTCACGCTGTGTCGTTTCTAAATGTTACTTTTTCCTTTTACTGTATATGTATGGAATCCCCGCAAAATATAGTGTGTTACATTTCACTAAGCCAAAGATTTTCATGCAGTAGGCTTCTGTTTCTTTCTGCAGTAGACTGGTTGCTACCCAAGGCTATAAATGCCAGTCTGTCCAGCTATTGCTCTGGTTTTCTTATATCATCATAATGGAAGCGATCATTAAATTCTTGGATAGAGATAAGCCGAGAAAAAATGTCTGTGCGTTCTAAATACTGTGTAAAAAACCCGGAAGACACATAATTACCTTCCGAGTATCCGATGAGCATCCACATAAAAAAAGAAAAAGGAAAAATCTCCCCATAAACAACTTAAATAGAGCTCAGACCATTCCAATCAAATGCGTGACAGAGGAGTAGGGTTTGCCTAATATAAGTCAGTGTTTGCAGGCTGTTAATTTAGATTGGGGGGGGGCATCAGAGACTAATCAGCTCTGATGGGGTCGATTTGGTGAGGGGAGTATGATGTTTGAAAGACCCGAAACTGCCCAATGACCCAATTCAGAACTTCACTGACGACGCCCTCTAGCGCTAAAGAGCGTATATTCAAAATAATGTAAAGTTTGTTTCAAAACCTAGTTTAAATTATATACAAATGTGTTAAATTATATACAAAACCTAATTAAAAATATAGAAATTATTATATTCAGATGATACGAACTGGATGAAGAGTGGAACAAACAACAAGCTTTAGTAAAATTTTGCTGTTATAAAATCTAAAAAAGTCAGTAAAACCAGCCTTTCCAAAACTGCACTCAATTTGTTTTGGCCATCTTAGCATCGTTGAATACAAAGGAACCGAGACAGGTGAAAGAAGAAATGGTTTTCAATATTTTTCTCCAACATAAAGAGTTAGAATAACAGCTGGAGGATGGTTTCACTTAGGCTGATACATACTAAACGCTACGAACTCCAAAGACTCCAACGATGGAATAAACGGATGATTATTGCAACGGATCTCAACGGTTGAACCAGCGGATGAAGAGGGCTACGCACGACGGACATACTATAGAAGGCGCAACTCGAAATTATAACAGAGTTAGCGGCAGTCGGTTGCAGTTTCATAACTGGATCCTGCATGTCTCATGCCATTTATGCGTCAGGGGAAGATCAGGTAGATCATGAAAGCAAGTGTGTAGGTCACTTCCCTTGTAAGTTGAGATCCATCTTAAAAATTTCCCGCCATCGGCTCCTTATCTACTCTGTTTTTCTTTCACCTGCAATCAATTCTTGCAAAGCCAAACGGCGATATGTAAAGGATGATGGGGGGAAGGTTTTGATGAAACTGAAATCTTCTAAACTATTTACATTATTCGGACTATTGTCCCCATTTTTTATTACAACGTTTCGGCCGTTGTACGGTCCGGCCTTCTTCAGTATCTGTCTATATTTCTGAGATGAGGTATGTATATTATTTACATTATTCGGACTATTGTCCTCATCTTTCTCGCCATATTTGTTACAAAGTTTTGGCCGTTGTATGCTCCAGCCTTCTTCCGGTGGTTGGAATGTCGAACTGAACCCTTTATTTTGCTCACTGGGGTAGACTGTTCTATTTCCACGTGCCATATTTAATGGATGTCACTTATCAGTTATCTCCTGTTAATTCCCCTCTGCAAGTTCTGCACTGCCTTAACCGGGTATTGAACTCACGCACATTTGAAATTTAAACCGTTCACTACATATCCATAACGTTTTTCACTTCACAATTAAAAAAATAACTTTCAGATGAACTCAACAATTTTGTCTTAGAGTAAAAAAAATCACCCTGATGATGACATTGTGCTCATGTTGAAGTGCTCGGAATTAATATGTATGTATACACATGGTAATTTTCTCTCTTCCAATAATAAGTATACTAAGAAGTTTGTCTGTGAATATGAGAGGATCCTATTGATAATAAGTAGACACAACTTGTATAAATTATTCAATAAGACATGTCTTAATATATATATATATATATATATATATATATATATATATATATATATATATATATATATATATATATATATATATATATATATATATATATATATATATATATATATATATGAGTGTGTGTATTTAGGCATAACCGATTGAGCCACAGAGGATCGTTCTGTTAGCAAGGTCGATTTTACTGCTTTTAAACTACAATCGGTTAAGTCAAGCCAGGTTATATGACGGTTCCGTATAGGATACAGGTTCGATTCCAGTCGGTGGACGAATATTTTCTATGAAAATTTCTCGGACATTCAGGCCAGTAAATGTTGTTTAATACTGTTTATTATAAACAGAGTATTTACTTAAATATTTGTATCTATAAAAAAGAATGTATATACATAAAAATGTCTTAAAAATAATTGTCGGACTTGTCCATTTCATAATATATATATATATATATATATATATACATAGTCTTAAGGTATGCTATATTTATTGCTAAAAGTGCTCAATATCAGGGCTAGAGCTTGTGTATATATATATATATAAATAGACACTGGTCAACACCGAACGATTTCATACTTGAACGCAATCTTCAGGCTATGAAGGATCATAGCCAGAAAATTCCGTTTAAGCATTAAACAAACTGTCGCCGTTCGGTGTTTATCTGAATATCTCAAATTATGTTCCGCTTATATCCGTGTATACGTTAGGAGCTAGATAGTAAACTTATAGTTTAATATTACTATCAAGTCCCCTGACGAGTGGAATCTCCGAGTCGTAACAGATTTATTTTTTACTGAGAATTTAATTTAATTTATTACAATCAGTTGTCTATCTCTTGATATTGGCGATTTAATTACAAAGACAGTCCGACTTAAAAGACTTATCTTTTAGAAATATTTTTTTTTTTTTTTTATCGAAACTCAATCTTTGTTTATATATCTATATACATTATGTCCCCGGCTTACGACTGTCCCGACGTACAGCGATCCGTTGTTACGACACAATCTCCATTAATTTTGTTTCAACTTATTGGTCACCTTGTATATTATGCAGCCTGGGTCAGTTCTTGAATGAAACTATTTTGTGAATCCGCTCTCTTTCGTCTCTGTTGTGTTTGTAGAAACATACTGACCTTCATTACTGCTTACAATCTTAGCGTAACCCCTGCTAATGGTGGTGCTTCGAAAAAATAAAAAAAAATGGAAATGAAAATACACATTTTTAAACGCTCTGAAAAGGGAGAAACAACAAAGAATATTGGCCGGTTGTTTAGCTTAAAACATGCACATACCTGGCATATTTTACTGGCACATCGGGTAGGTTTTTATTATCTCTCAGTTGCGTCTCTGTCTTCGGGCAGAGTGCTACTCGGCTGTGGCTCCATCGTAGGACAGAGGTGCAAGTGAGGAAAATCACACAGTGACGTGCTCCGCCCTGGAGAACAAATTTCTGAGGCTGAAACCTCTCATAGCACTAAAGTGAAGTATCGGTGCTCGCACTGAGGCCAGCGCAACCGACATTTGTGGGTTCTCGGGGTAATTTTGTACTTGGCCCGGGTGTACGTGCTCGGGTTACCCACATCAAAACCAACTTAGTGTCACATCCCGTCTAAGTGGGAAAGCCAGTGTAAATATTTATACGTCTCTATATATTAAGTTTCCCCGTAAGAGATAAGGATATTTTCTTCTTAAACTATAAGTTGGTGAATTCTCAAAAACAACAACAAAAAAAACAAACAAAAACCAAAAAAAAAACGTTTGTTTGTCTTTCTTCCACAGATTTACTGCTACTTCCGAGTATTGCAAAAGTAATGCTACGCCATCTTCCCTTCCGAGAGCTAATGACGTCACTCGTAATAAATATTCAACCAATTTAAACAATTTAAATTCATGATATGTATTATTTTAATTTCATTTCATTATATGTATTATGTGTATGTCCATCTATATATTTTTAGTTCTATTTTTTAACATATGTCATCGAGATGTGTCGTTATGTCCAAGACTATTACTTTATTATTGCGTTAACATATGTGAGTGGCGGAAAAGCTTATTCACAGAAATCATAGGTACGTTTCGACTTACACGGAAAATCATGTTATGACGCACCGTTGGAACGGAACTCAGTCGTAAGTCGAGGATTCCCCAGACAGACTTATTATTATCAGTATGTTTTAAAACAGGCATTATCTGTCAGTCGATCGTGATCACGTGATAAAAAATTTAAAACCATCTTATCTCTATCTATAAAAGGCAGGATGTGTGTGTGTGTGTGTGTGTGTAACGAATGCACGGCCGCAATTTTCGACGGATTTGCACCACAATTTACATGCACATACTCCAAGTTAGTGGAGAAGGCCAAAACCGACTTTGCATTTCCCAACTCCCATCGATAGTGGAAATAATCGATTTTTTCTTGCTTCTACGGAAGTTTTCATGTAGTTTGCGGCCATTTTGTACTGGCCAGAGTGAGAACCTATAGCTGGCTGCCACGAATAGGCAGGAAGATTCTATTGGCCAGCGTGAGAGCAAACAGCTGACTGAAACGAATGATAACTAGCATGCTAGCATGCAAAAAAAAAAATCGATAGCTGCATTCGTCACATGTGGGAAAAATTTAAATCTGCATAGCACTTTACTCCAATTGGCTCATTTGCTTGCTCAATGTTGATTCTGATTCCGCAGCACTGGGTTGGGTGTGAAAAAGTATTTGTTGTTAACATTCTTTTTCATTCGGTTTTTCCAGTTACGAGTCCTTTTTTTTTAAAGCTGATCGTTTTGTGTTCATTTTGTTTAGTTCTTTTTTCGTAACAGATTTAATGTTTAGTATAGAGCTTAGAAAAAAATTCGCAGTGTGAGTTAGGCAAGAAGTAAGGCATGTAGCAACATCAGCACGGCAAAGGGCACTCCTTTAAAGGCAAGGAAGGGCAAAATATTTTAAGTCAAGTGATAGCGATTGCTGTATGAGTCGTACGATATTTGAATTAAGTACGGGCAACGCCGGGCCATGCTGCTAGTTTATATCTAAATGTAAGTGTATCAAGAGATATCTCTTTTATCCATAGCTAGAGATCAACAGACAAGAAGTCTCCCGTTTTTTCTTTTTTCAGATTTTGAAATATTTTGAATTGGAATAATTCTCCTCAGTTTTTTTTTTTTTTTTTCAAAAATTTAATCTCAATTTCTTTCAACAATCTTCTGTTTTCATTGCTCGGACAACTACGGGCATTGGTTCTTTCATATTCCACAGTTTTCTCGAGGATGCTCTTGATACGTTCCCAACATTTATATTGTCCTTTATTACTTCCAACAATGCAACTCAACAACATCCACATTTTGACAGATTTTTTCTCCTTATTTCGGAAATCCATCCTGTATTCATGGGATCCTTTCAATTTTCGTCGTTTTAACTGGATAGTCTGTTGAAAGCTTGGATGTGCGGATGGTGTAATGAATAACAGCCCGGAATAGAAAATCGGTGAGCCGAGTTCCAATTCCGGACGGGTTGGTTATATTTACTTATGCGAAAATACTGTATTTTCTGAATGTCCCTATTTAATGAATCACTGAGAATGATCTTAATCCTGAAAGAAAAAAAAAAAACCCAAAAAACGAAAAAACATCCCTTTATATAATTTAACTAGCAGTAGAGACCGGCGTTGCCCGGGGATGTAACAGTAAGAGATAGATCAAGTATCGACCATCATAAAGACTGAAAAATAAAATTGACAAAGATTATTGTTTAAGGTTGACAGACATGCATGTCTTAATTAGTTTTTTTTTTGTTTTTTGTTTGTTTTTTGTTTGTTTTTTGGTTTTTTTTTCTTTTGCGAATTGGTCAAACCCAAACTCAAACAAAGGCATTGTTTTCAATTGTTATGAGTCATTCTGAATGTAAAAATAAAGAAAAAAGTGTGCAAGACAATAAGAAACACTACCTGCCAAAAAAAAGTTTTGTTGAAATCGGTTGAAAAATGTAGGAAATCCGATCCCATATATAAACGAACACACACACACACACACACACACACACACACACACACACACACACACACACGCGCACACACAACCTGGGTTTTATAATAAGCATAACTCGATAAGAGTTGTCCCCCTTTCATTCTGGCGACAGTGATGCCTCTTAATCGTGTTTTCAAATTGATTTCGTGCAAAAACAATTGTGTTTTTCCAATTTTTGACGCTGTCAGAACCACCGCAAGGCAATTTTACGTTGTCCTGTGAAGTTTTGTTGAAATCGGTTGAAAAATGTAGTAAATCCAATCCAATATATAAACGAACAGACACACACACACACACACACACACAAGCTGGGTTTTATAATAAGTATGATGATGTCAAACAAAAGATATGCCGCTGATTAATTTAAATGTTTAGATTTTATTCACACCATATTCAGTTGTAAAACAAAACATGTTTAACCCTTTGAGCACTGACCACCGCTTAACTGGTGCTAGAGAAATATGATGTAATACCGAACAACCGGTCGGTAAACACGTGTAACTATTTTTACATCTACTCTGAAACATTACATGCTAATTATTTGCGAATTTTGACTCAGGAGCTCAGTGAGAAGGATTAAAATTGTTCAAGAACGCAGGGCTCAAAAGGTTTAATTATTTAGAGTGGTGTCCATGGAAATGACTTAATGCCCAGCCACCGGTTGAATGGTGGTAGAGAAAAATAACTTAATGCCCAGCCACTGGTTGAACAGTGGTAGAGAAAAATGACGTAATGCCCAGCCACCGGTTGAACGGTGGTAGAGAAAAATAACTTAATGCCCAGCCACCGGTTGAACAGTGGTAGAGAAAAATGACGTAATGCCCAGCCACCGATTGAACGGTGGTAGAGAAAAATGACTCAATGCCCAGCCACCGGTTTAACGGTGGGTAAACACTTGTAGCTTTTTTTTTATATCTACTGTGAAATATTATATACCAATTATTTATGAATTTTGACTCAAGAGCTCAGACAGGAAGATTACTTTTTTTCAGGAACGTATGGCTAAAAGAGTTAACCTATCAAATTCAACGACAGCAGATGCCGAGGTCTTTTACTCTCGTGAAATGTTCCACCTATTACCGTGTACGTGGATTGGTGAAGTGAGTGCGAGATTTGCTGAGCAAATTCCAGTTGTTTTAAGAAACTGTTATATTCCCGTCAATCCACATGTTTTTGGTGCCCGCCTCATATTGTGACTCATCCGGAAGCATCTTCTGCCTACCCATCATATGAGTTCTGTAATTTACCAATCAGTGCGATGTTGACTATGCAGGCAGAACGGGTCAAACTTTGGAAGCACGAATCGACCAACATGTAACAGCCAATACTTGCATAGTAAACGTGGACGGTTTAAAACATTCCTTCATCGTTTCAGTAATATCTGAACATTTGAATAAAAGCCAACAGTGTTCCTGGTCTTATAGCCCCGATATTTTCACTGTGTTTAGCAGGGCTAATTCTCGCTATCAATTGAATGTTTTGGCGTCTGTGTATATTAAGTCCTGACAGCCATCTCTGTAAGAAGAATGAGTGGGCTTAAATGTAATTAGACTTTAATGTTATATTTTTTATTTGCATATAACATTTCTCTGAGGTTGTATATTTTTAGTCGCTGTTCATTTTTGTGTCTTCGATTTTTGCTTTTTGATGAGAGAGGGCCAGTAAACCGTTTTAACTTTTTTTAATCGTCGTTATATTTCGGTATAACCAATTTACGGTAATATATATCTTTTGTTACCACCTCTTCTTTTATTAAGAATTGTTTCTTTTTTTTTAATGTCTCCTTTTATTTGTTCTTGGAACTTATTTTAGATTTCTTCATGTTTTTCGATTATTCTTCTTTACATTTGACTAATATTTGAAAAATGACTTTATGTATAATTGGAATCCTTGTTTGCAAAAATGGCTTCATGTAAAAAATAACTTAATGTATAATACGCATCTCTATTTGTAATGTATAATACGCATCCCTATTTCTAAAATGACTTTATGTATAAATGTCTAAAATGAATTTATGTATAATACGCATCCCTACTTGCAAAAATGACTTAATGTATAATACGCATCCCTACTTGCAAAAATGACTTAATGTATAATACGCATCCCTACCTCTAAAATGACTTTATGTATAAATGTCTAAAATGAATTTATGTATAATACACATCCCTATTTGCAAAAGTGACTTAATGTATATTACGCCTCCCTATTTCTAAAAAATGATTTCATGTATAATACGCATCCCTATTTGCAAATATGACTTAATGTCTAATACGCATCTCTATCTCTAAAATGACTTTATGCATAAATGTCTAAAATGACTTTATGTATAATACGCATCCCTATTTGCAAAAATGACGTAATGTATAATATGCATCCCCATTTGCAATAATGACTTAATGTATAATATGCATCCCCATTTGCAAAAATGACTTTATGTATGATACGTATCCCTATTGCAAAAAATGACTTAATGTATAATACGCATCCCTATTCGTAAAAATGATTTTATGTATAATACGCATCCCTATTTTCGAAAAAATACTTTGTGTAATAGGCATCCCTATTTGCAAAAAAAAATGAATTCATGTAAAATACGCATCCCTATTTCTAAAAATGCCTTATATATAATAGGCATCCCTATGACTTCATGTATTTCTAAAAAACATAATTTATGCATAATACGCATCCCTATTTGTAAAACAATGAATTCACATATAATACTCATCCCTATTTTTAAAAATTGGCTTTATGTATAATACGCTTCGTTATTTGCCAAAAAGTGACTTTATACGTATTTCTATTTGTAAAAAAATGGCTTTATATATAATACGCGCCTATTTAAAAAATGTTCTTGGAGATTTCAGAGATGAATACTTTAACTCCAAGAACATGTTGAACATGGCGCGCCTAATAGATATGATCTCTGGTAGGAAAGACACATCCATTCCAAAGTTGATATTTATTTTGCTCAAAATATAAGATTTATCTTATTGTATTTGTTGGCATGGATCTATTTTGTATACTGCCAAATCCTTGGGTCTCTTAGAAAACCTGGTAATGGAATTTCTCAAGGTATTACTAATGATTTCATTTTTCAGCTGGTGGTCGATGTACACCAAACATTGCTTCCTGTAGATATTGGTTACAAACTGGGAAGAACTCACTATTAATAGCTTGAAAAGCTATGCTGTTAACAACATGCCGTGGCTTCTGTTTCAGTTTGTCTAAAAAAAAAAAAAAAGAATAAATGTAATTGTTACAGAATGCGAAGGCCAGGGCCAGAATGGTCAGCGATTGGCCAGAGTGTATCGTGTGGGGTGCATTGTGATAGTGGCGGATTGCATTTATTAGAGTTTTGGATATATGTCAAAAACGGCGAGAATTCAACAGCGGGCCACAAGAATTCTGCAGCGTCGATAGCATTCCCACACCCAGGTTGAGAGACCGACTAAAACCACCCACGGAGGGATGCTAGGCCAACGTAAGACATACGTTCTTGTGACGTTATTCCTCCTGCTGCCTCTAAAAATCTAATTTGCCGCCACTCTCTCCTGATAAAACGAATAAGAAAAAGAAATCGTCTTTTTTGTTCATACCTTTTTATGAAGTAGCGTGGGGATTCAGAGACAACACCGAACACAACATAATTCCGAAAATGATGCTAGTGGTTAAGTCAATATTCGATTACTAAGTGAGTATGTTTAATGAATTTGATGTCAAATCACACTATCCTAAGACCTTAGTCATCTGGAGTGATATTTCTGTCTATTTCTATCCATAATACTCTGATGCTAATGTAAAGAAACACTGAAATATTAACTCCCTCGCTAGTTTTGTCTGCTAGGTAATGCAGTAATATGACTCAGTATTTTGTTAAATTTGAAAAGAGCGGGACCTGTCGGAAAACGGAACATAGCAGTAAGTTACTACCTAAGAATAAAATCTGGTTTGCTGCTAGAAATTGTTTTGTTCTTCACTCGTGGGTAACGATCTGGCCGAATGGGCATTTTTAAGACACAAGTGTTTAATTACAAGAAGCTGCACCTTGTCAACGAACCTGGAGTTTGGTCTGTGCTACAACTCAAAATTAAATATTAATTACTTAAAGAATTATCTTGTGTACTCCAACGTGTTTGATTAAATAAACTATTTTTTGACAAATACATTCTCTTCCACCTTTCCTGTATAGCCGGATGTTCCTTCTTTATGCCTACCATTGTATAATAATAATAATATCCCATCTGAAATTTGTAGTAGACACGGTGGAGTAATGGACTGCGGCTTGGATTGGGAAATCGGAGAGCCGAGTTCGAATTCCAGTCGAATCAATTACATGCACTTTTTTTTTCATTGGGAAAGGTATGAATCCTCTTCTTCTCCCTCCAGCTATGGGTAAATAATAGGACAGACTGGGTTCTATAACATTGGATGGCAAGGATGGTCTAGGAAAAGGAGAGCTCTGAATTCAAACCCGAAGTGGAGCCCCTAAGGTGGATGGACGGCAACTCCTGCAGCCGCGCTGGTACCAAACTGTATTGGCTTATCCTCTGCTAGCAAGGCCGAGAGGGGGAACTAGACGACCGACCGACATATATCCCGCCTAGGCTCGTAGCGCACCGCTCTACTCCATCGTCTCTCGAGACGGACGGGTGCCGACGACGACGACCTGAAATTTGCTTCTCAATTGCCTGACTATAATTATTTGGGCATACACGCCAGTACGTTTCTATTCATGAGTGTGATTAGTGGAAGAGTATCATGGCCGAGTGTCGAGAAGCTTTTTTTTAAAGTTTAATAGATAAGGCATCCAAGGCGACTGGGGAGACATATGTAGGTATTTCAGAATATCATTACCTTGCAGGTGGACGTTGTTGGAAATACATTCAGGTCAGGTAGCTCACTCAGATTGATGATGTTCTGAAATATCTAGATATGACTCCCCAGTCGCCTTGGATGCCTTATCTTTTAAACACGATATCATGTACATTTGGCTGTGATGCGTGTACCTGGCATACTCTTAATAGATTGTGTGTCTTGATGAGTATTAGTCTTCGTATATTTCTACCCTAGTGTTATTTTGTTAGATTCTCCCTCGTTCAATATATGTAAATGCAGAGAATTAACTCATGCAGACATGACTGGGTAGGAAAGATGATTCATTGAGAATTTTGCAAATGAATGTGTTTTGGTTATACAGATCAATGCTGTCTGTACAAAGCAGCAGCCGCACTAGAGTATAAAAAGCAATCTTGTCAACAGAATTTTGAAATGCAAACAGATCCCCCTCCAATCAACGTCAGGAGGCAAAATTTAGTAATTGTGAATGAGAAGATCTCACAGTAGATGTTGTTTCAGTAAAAAAAAAAAAAAAATTCAGAGATATTTTAAAACTAATATTCACATATTTGATGGCGTGAGAAGCACTCAAAGTAGAGCTTTTTGAATGGCAGAGAGATAAAGAGTGGAATTTGTACAAAAATATTACTTGGTATACAGGGAGCATATTCCTTGGAAAGATAATTTGAGAAATCCGAAGATTTCTGGAAATCATCTTTGGTGCAATATTACTAAATTCAGAAAAGAAATACTGCTAAATGTCTTGACAAGATTTGCTGTCCGTCGATCTGAAGCAAAGATGACAAGAAACTATTGGTGTGAAAATCAGAAAAAAAAATAACAAAAATAAATCAACAAGAAAAAGCCGTAAATAAAAAATGCAATTTGATTTTTATACACCAACAGGATTATAATTTGAATCTTGGCTCTCAAGAATATTTACACTATATCGTTTTGGGATCACTAAACTTTCTGTATATATTTCATTGGTAGGGTTGAGTTGATTTTCTTCATTTTTCTGGGGGTACGAATTCGTAGTAGACTTGTAAGTTCTGTCGGCTAATAACAGACTAACGATAGAGACAAGGCGCAGAGCGAGGATAAGGATGATGAGGTTCGCTGCCAAACTCATATCATTGTAGATCCAACATGAAGAATCACCTTCACAGGTCGTCTGCCAAACGGAACAAGCGTGGTCTATTATCGCACCAATTAACAAAGGACCCGGAAGACTCCCTGTCAAAATAGAAAACATATAAACATTTAAATGATAAAATATAACAACGGAATTATTATTTTTAATTAATGAAAAAAAAAAATATATATATATATATAAAATGAATAATTAGTTAAATATACAGTAGCGAGTATTAAGATCAGAACGATGTTAAGAAAATGTCTAAATGTGAAATAACTTATTTTATCTTTCTTCACTTTCGTCCAATCGTGAATTGATTAATGAGATACTCGGTGGATCGTCTCAGTGTTTCTCGGGTAGTTCTTTCGAACAAGCTTGCAGCGTCTGGACACAAGAATTACTTTCTCTCCCACTAGACACATCAAAACAAAAAAGCTGGGATAAAATAAAATGCGAAGCGAATTTTACTAATTTGAGGCTCTCTCTGGATCAGTATCGCCTCACCTGTCTACTATCTGCTTCACAACCGAGTAGTGGCGCCTGACTCAACGCAGTGCCCTCTTCATCTACCGGTACCCTTCTAGATGATGCACTCGGGTCGGAGTCGCGATCCGTCTTGGACTCAAATTATGTGAGCGTCACAGATGCAGATGTAGAGCTTCCATCGATGAGTTTGGTTTGCATCCTCTCTCCTGTCGTCGTAGTCGAGGCCGCTTTCCAAAGCATGCAGCAATAAACGACATTATCAGAAGAGGTTTGATGAGGCTGGGTTCCCTTCCCAAATCGAATCTGTAGGCCTCGACCGTGGTGATGGAAAGCGGCCGGATGGCATTACCATTTTCCCTTTTAAGATGGGGAAGTCGTTGATTTGGGATGCGACCTGTGCGGATACATTTTCGGTCGGTAATTTGATCAGGTCCGCGGCTGAGACAGAGTCCGTCGCCCGGGACGCAGAGATGAAAAAAAAATAGTTAAGTATTCTTCTCTTGCTGATAAATTTTTTTTAACTCCTGTGGCAGTGGACACTTCAGAGGTTATTGGCCCTCGTTCGATGGCGTCCCTTCGGAGGATTGGCGCGATTGCGTCTCGATTAAGGGACAAGCCTCGCTCCCTGTCACAAATCAAAATTGATGAAGGAATACTTTGATGAGAAGCAGATGAGTGTTATGAAATGAGCGCCCAATCTCCTGACCTCAACCCCATAGAAAACTTATGCTCAACTGCTTTCTCGAGAGCCTGTAGTTTATAATGCTCCCTAAGTTTTCTATGGGGTTGAGGTCAGGAGATTGGGCGCTCATTTCATAACACTCATCTGCTTCTCATCAAAGTATTACTTCATCAATTTTGATTTATGACACGGAGCATTATCCTGCATAAAAATGAGCTTTGTGGCGTCGATTTGCACCCTTTCAGCAGAAGCGAGCAGACAAGATTCTAAAATTCTCTTGTACTGCTTGCTCCTGAGGGTCTTTTCAATAGGTTTTTAGAAATCAGTTCCATAAAAAGAACATTATACTGAACGGATGCTTGACAGTACTTACTGCTAAATTCAAAGAGCTTTCAAAGCTTCTTCTTCCGATTTTAGATCGCTTATCCAAAGAATTTAGCTCAACTATCGTTTCATCGGAAAAGAGAACATTTAGTAAAAAAATCAGGTGAGTCACTTTTTATCGAACAGCACTGTATATATATATATATATATATATATATATATATATATATATATATATATATATATATATAGAGAGAGAGAGAGAGAGAGAGAGAGAAGGCTCCCTATATACTGAGTGTAACAGCAAAATTGTCCAAATCCGCATGGTTTAATTGTCACTCCCACAAAATGTTTAATATCTAAAATACAACTAAAATAATTTTTTCCATGTTTTTAGATAAGACGTTTAGCCAAATTGACACCATTTGTATTAAGAATCACATAATCCATTTGAGTTATTCAGCTAGAAAGAGAACAGGATGAAATACTTTTGTGTCAGCAACACTATGTCTTACCAGCTGAGTAATGGTGGGAGGAAAAAGATAATTCAGGCCTTTAGTAATGGTACCAATATTCATACTCTGGCTTCCATCTTCAAAGTTCATTAAGGAAGCATCATGAAAACGGTTAATAAGTTTTAAAAAGAGGGAACAGTAGAGAGGAAAACTGGATCAGGAGGTCACAACAGCAAGGGGGATCATCATTTCAACTGAGAGCTGAATACATTCTTATTGTTCAAAGTAGAGGCCAATAGTGTTATAAAAACCCCAGATAATTCCTGTAAGATATTTTTAATCATTTGTAAGATACAACGGTTCAAAGCTTAATCTAACAATGGACAATTTTGCTGTTACACCTGGTATAGCAATACGAGTGTTTCATTTCCCGAACACAGTCAGCACGTTCTAGCCGTGTTCATAATTAATGTTATTGAGATCTGATTTCCTCATCTTTATTGCTAATACTTCCATTATTTTAATCGTTTTCTTACACACACATACGCTCACCAAAAACACGCGCTGTGCGCAAATTTTCAGATATAACTAAAAATTTTATCTGTAAGAGAACAATATTAATCAAATGTACAATTCAATATTTGTAATTAATGAAATGTATTAATTCGAAGGTATAAAATTCCTATTTTGAAATAAGGTAGTAGAACTTTTCAAAAGATGTTATTTGTCTTCTGAATTTCAGTAATTGGATTGTTAATTGATATAAATTGATTTACCTAGCATGCGAACAACAAATGCATTTAATCCCAGGGCAAATGAACGTTGATCTTCTTCTGTGCACCTGAAAAGAAAATCACAAATCAATGATTAAAAAGACATATCACCGGTGATGATGTCACAAATAAATGTACGTCGTTTAAACCAATTGAAAAATGTCTAAAATGCAAAGCTTAAGTCTTGTCATTATTCGTTTAATCAACCCAATAAAAATAGAGCCACTTAAAGTAAAGGTTTATTGTTGCAAGGGCGCACAACGGAATACCAAGTGAAGGAAAATGAGTCGAACCTGTGTATATTGCGTGGCAGGTCTTACATGTGAAAATCTGAACTGATCGAACTAAGACATGTAGCTCTTCAAAACGCCTGCTATGAAAATAGAGATAGGGTAGCAAGAGGCTGGCAACGTGTCATCTCTGTGAAAAAGTGTTGTAGGGTAGAAAATAATTCATCAAGTACAAGGCTTCTGAACACTGTCAAAGCTAGAAATTGAGGATTGTGTAGCTCCAGCCAGATATCACAGCAATACTCCATTTTAATCTGGCCTAGTTCTTGTAATAACAGAGCATAACACAAAGAGTCAGATTCTTTCTGGATTGCAAGGAACCAACCATTTTTCCAGCATCTTTCACGATGATACTTGATGTCTGGTGTCAGCTGGAGTCCCAGTAGAATTTACAAGTTTAGATCGTTTGATCCATTTTTACGGCTTATTGGCAGGTTATTTGAACATAGAAATATTTTTAGATTCTAAGGATATTTTGGGAGATAATAATGGTTTTAGTGATACAAGTCTTACTAATTAACCCATAGCTGGGAGGGGAAGAAGTGGATTCATTCTTTTCCCAATGGTATTTTCGCGTAAATTAATATAACGAACTCAACTGACATCGGAACTCGGCTCTCCGATTAAGAATTTCGAGCCATTATCCGTTACACCACCCGCACATCCAAGCTTACAGCACGTGATATTTCAAAGCAATTACTGACCAGGATCAGCTTTGCTTAACTTCGGTGATCATACAGGAACCGATATTTTAAACGTGATGCGAACATAAGTCTAGACCTTCATGACAAACAGCGTCACTGAGAGTACAACAATTCATCATGCCTAGAGAAAACCAAAGGTTTGCTCGGCGATGAAACGTAATGTCTTTATAAATCAATTTTTTACTTTCTCCCTCATTATTTTTGCATTTAGTTCCTCGCGTTTTTCGCTGATATTTTAACGCCAGTTTCAATTCCTGAAAGGCCTATTTGACATGATAATGTTTTTTTTTGTTTTTTTTTAATCTCTTACCTGAGAACCATGGAGACGAGAGGCGTCTGCGCAATAAAACTAAAGAAAACGCTAAGGAAAGTGGCGGGTAAAAAGATGAAGAGCTGCATACAGTCGTGAAGACAGGAACCACGTGATACTGTTCTTGACCCGGCGTCGCCGCCTTTTCCGTTAACAGGGAGACTTTCCACGCAGGCGCAGTCAGAATAAACCTAGAAGACAAAAAACAAGTACAAACGAGGAAATCAGTCAAAGACAGAGATGGAGAAAGGCGCATTTCAATTAGAAACAAACATTTTCGCCACTGGAAGACGAAGAGATTATCATTAAACCTATTTTGCAGACAGAATAATAATAATTTGGTAAACTGCCGTATTCAAAACATTCCTTATATCATTACTCTAAGCGCCTAAAACATATTTCCAAACCATAAAAGAATTCTAAGAGAATTTGGAAAATTAAGTGTTTTTTTATCAGTGCTTTAAGCTTTGCTTGATTTTGTTTAGTAGCATATCAAGACATCTATGCGTCATTTAATACCGAAATCTAAATATTTTGAATGCAATTTTATGCTTTAAACTGCAGAGAGATGAGGTAAAAAAAAAATCACAAAAAGAAAACGGTACAAAAACAGAGAATATGGGTAGAAAAACAGAGAGAGAGAGAGAGAGAGAGAGAGAGAGAGAGAGAAAGAGAGAAAATGAGTAGAAAACAGAAAGAATAAGAAAAGGCGTGGAAAAACACTGAGAAAGGGTAAAAAAAAAGAAAGCGAGAGAGAAAGAATAGAAAAACAGTGTGTGTGTGTGTGTGTGTGTGTGTGAGAGAGAGAGAGAGAGAGAGAGAGAGCAAGGTAGAAAAACAGAAATATTCAACGCAATATTATGCCTTCAAATACAGATATTTTAAACTCAATTTTATGCCTTCAAATACAGATATTTTCAACGCAATATTATGCCTTTAAATACATAAATTTTCAACGCGATATTATGCCTTCAACTACAGATATGTTCAACGAAATTTTATGCCTTCAACTACAGATATGTTCAACGCAATATTATGCCTTCCACTACAGATATTTTCAACGCACTTTTATGCCTTCATCTACATATGTTTTAATCTCAATCTGTTCGGATAGAACAAAAGCCTCTAAACTTGGATTTCTGGCGTTATACTACTTCTGTTTAATATCAGCAGAAAATAAGCTTATAATTTGTCATGAAAATTTTCTTTTTTCGTTCTATAACTTATACACTTTAATTCCGTCTCTGGGAACGTCTCCTTGCGCATTTACACATAGTTCCATACGTATCTTAAGGACATGCATTTGATTCTTCAGATAAAAGATGAATTTTTTTCCTCTTTCATATCTACCCTGAATCATTACATACCAATTATTTGCGAATTTTGACTCAGGAGATCAGGTAGAAAGGTTAAAATTATTCAGGAACACACAGCTAAAAAGGCTTTTAAAAGGTTACCTCTAACATTCTGTTCGGAGAGAGCAAAAGCCTCTAAAGTTGGGTTTCGCGCGTTATACTGCATCTATTAAATATCAGCAGAAAATAAGCTTATAATTTGTCATGAAAATTTTCTTTTCTCGTTCCATAACTTATACACGTTATTTCCAGCTCACGTAGAACGGTTCAAATTGTTCAGGATCGCAGAACTCAGAGGGTTTTAAAACAAAAGATTAAGAGCAAACATTTATGAGCAATGTGACCCCAAAGTATACTTACATTGCCATGGCGAGAGTTTTCTTTGCAACCTGCATGACACGGTGAGAAATACTGTATTCCATCATCGTTGCAGACGGGTTCGTAGATTTCTGTCGTACAGTGACATGGTTCGTTACATTTGGATGTCAGGTTAACCAGACTGTATGATCGATAACTGCTCAAAAGAAACACAAACGGAACAAAACGTAAATAAATGAAAGCCGCGTAGACGAAAAAAATAATAAGAATGAAGTTTAACTGTGTTTACACTGTCTAAATGCGGATTTCTTGAAGCGTTGGTTCTTGAATTTGCTGACATTGAAATTGTGAGTTCAATCCCTGAGCCAGGCAGTGTGCACTTGGACTCTACAGAAACGGACGAGCAATAACTAAGCACTATTAAATAAGAAATGGAAGAAATATCCTTGGACGTGGTCAGCAGAATTAGGACAATATAAATTTGTTGATTTTCTAAGGGTAGCTTAGATGGGGCCGAAAGGCAAAAGTATTGGTGACCCAGTGATGGTCGATTTCACTATTCCAGTCGTAATTCTAGCGAGACAAGCTTGTTAACTACAACACCAAAACGAAGTGCCCAAGAATAATATAAATATGTAACAATAAATTCAGTCAATTAAGCTTCGGCAATCATCTCTCTTTCTATACATGAATAGGCAGCAGGTTCATTTCGTGTACGTTTCTTTTAACGGTGGAATGGTTATCAGCCATAGGACCCAGTCTTTTCTGCATAACTAGAGAGAAAGGAGACGGATTCTTATGTGAAAATTATTTTCAGATAAAGTGTATCTATTAAGGAACAAAATGAATAAAAAAGAAAAGAAAAAAAAAACTATTCTTTTCGTCCTCTCAGTGACTTTATCAAGGCAATATAGGATTTATTCAATTGTATATGTTATGTACAAATACGAGGATGTCATTGGTTTATCAAGGCCTTTATATTTGAGAACTAGAACATGGCCCGGCGTCGATGATTCATTACGACTCATACAGTTTACTTGACTTAAAATATTTTTGCACTTCCTTGCCTTTAAAGGAGTACCCTTTGCCGTGCTGATGTTGCAGCCTAACTCACACTGCGAATTTTTCTAAGCTCTGTACTAAACATTAAATCTGTTATGAAAAAAAATAAACAAAAGGCAAAACGATCAGCTTTAAAAAAGGAATCGTAACTGGAAAAACCGAATGAAAAAGAATGTTAACAACAAAACTTTTTTCGCACGCAACCCAGTTCTGCGGAATCAGAATCAACGTTGAGTTTAAGCAAGCGAATGAGCCAAAAAAGTGTCAGATTTAAATTTTTCCACTTGTGACGAATACTGCAATCGATTGTTTTTGCATGCTAGCATGCTAGTTAACATTTGAGTCAGTAAGCTGTTGGCTCTCATGTTGGCCAATAGAATCTTCTTGCCTATTTGTGGCAGCCAGCTATAGGTTCTCACTCTGACCAGTACAAAATGGCCGCAAAGTACATGAAAAGTGCCGTAGAAGCATGAAAAAATCAATTATTTCCACTATCGATGGGAGTTGGGAAATACAAAGTCGGTCTTGTCCTTCCCGCTAACTTGGAGCATGTGCATGTAAATTTTGGTGCAAATCCGTCGAAAATTGCGGCCGTGCATTCGTTACACACACACACACATACACACACACACATCCTGCCTTTTATAGATAGAGAAGTTTATGAATATTCATCAAGTGGTTAAAACATAGTCAACACATATGGAGGAAAACAAAAATAAGCGAGTAATGCCCTTCACATGTTTTGACTGACCATCCAACCACATAATGAACGTTCTTAAATTTTAAAGCCTTGATAGACCAATTACATTTTCGTCTTTGTATATAAACCCGTACAGTAATATAAATTCTACACTGCCTTGATAAAGTCACTTGGATGACGAAACGCGTCGGCTAAGAAAAGTTTTTTTTTTCTCTTGTTTCTTTTACATTAATTTTTATCTTTATAAAGCGTATTTACACATAACGAACCCAAGGGGAATTGGAACCCGGTTCTACGGTTCCGAGACGATCTCCATTACCCCATGAAGCAAACTTATTTCGTCACAACGTAAAAACGCCCCCAAATAACCAAAGTTCGAAAAATAAATTCTGAAATAGGCTAGAGTATAATTTTATTCATCTCTTTTATATCGTAGTGGCTTGCGGTTGTATATGTTCGAGTCATTTTAATGTTGGTCGTAAGTTCGGATGGTCGTTAAGCGAATAAGTCGTTAAGTGAGGAGTATTTGTGCTAGTAATTGGGATGAGTTTGTTTCAAATCTTCAAAAAAGTTAGTAATTTGGTATGGGATACCTTGTGAGGATAGAACGTTTTTTTTTTTGCATTTCATCAATTGTCCTATTAAATACCTAACACTGTTAAATTAGAACATCTGCCAACATAAGCGAAATGTTGCAATCGTAATTCTTCGATCGGGACAAGCTTGTTAACCATTACACCACGTCGAGGTGCCCGACAAAGCTATGGAGATTTTCTCTGAGTAGCTTAGATGTGGCACAAGGTCCCAAGTATGTGGCACCTTGTGAGTATCAAACTCACTACTCAGTCGTAATTGTTCTAGCGAGACTAGCTTGTTAACCATTGCACCACGTCATGGTGCCCAACAAGTCTATGGTGATTTTCCAAGATTAGCTTTGATATGGCACAAGGCCGAATGTATGAGGTACCCAAGGAGGATCAAACTTACTACTCAGTCGTAAATGTTCTAGCGAGACAAGCTTGTTAACCATTACACCACGTCGAGGTGCCCAACAAGGCTCTGGCGATTTTTTAAGAGTAGCTTAGTTATGGCACAAGGCCGAAAGTGTGGGACGCCCAATCAGGATCAAACTCACTACTCATTTGTAATTGATTAAGCGAGATAAGCTTGTTAACCATTACACCGTGTCGAGGTGCACATTATGATGAGGTAACTGACGAGCAAATCAGAGACAAGGAAAAGAATAACCCGTCATACTTCAGAAAGAGAAACAGGGTCATGTCAACAATACCAATCCGTTGCGTGCTGAAGCCACGAGAGCCAGGTCTGTTGTATCTCTGTTTTTTATTATCAACTCATTAATTTTGCATATTACAAATCCACGACAGAATGGCTTACATACATATCAAGTTGAAACATCGATCGCCGAAGTTGAGCAACGTCGAACCGATTCAGTACCTATGTGGGTGACCGCTTGTGAATATAAGGTGCTGTAAGCTTGAATGTGCAGATAGTGCAGTGTATAATAACTTGCAATTATTAATCAGAGAACCGGGTTCAAATTTCAGTTGGGTTCGTTATATTCACTTGCGCGCAAATACCTTTTGCAAAGGTATGAATCCACATATTTCCCCTATCTATGGGTTAATTAGTAAGACTTCTATCACAAAAATTGTTATTATCTTAAAAAAAATTCTTACAATCTAAAAATATATTCTGGCTTTATATAATCCCAAAAGTTTGATAAGCCCTAAAAAACAAATCAATGACAGAATCTTTTCTCAGCATCCCAGAAATCTACTCTTCATATTTTATTATTATTGTTGCCCTAAAGAGATCAAGCGACAACATGTCTCCTAAACATTATTATTATTAGTAGTAGTAGAGTTAATACCAGCATTAGTAGCATTTATTATTTCTTAGTATTTAAACAAGTTCACATGATTATACAGGCTGATTGAAAAGTAACTGCCAATTTTATGTTTGAGTAACCATCCAGGAATCCTGACTTAACACCCGGTGTCTTTTTTCTTTGGGGTTAGTTTCTTTGGGGTTGGTTTCTTTGGGGTTAGTTACTATAACAAACCAAGACTTTGGAAGAACTTGAAGAGCGAGTACAAAAAGTTATGTCTTCCATACCATTGAGTTCCTGGTGAAATCAGCTGACGCGGTTCCTGGGTAGTGAAATCTGGCGCCCATATAGAATTTGAAATAAAACGCCATGCTAAACGTTTTCCTCTCATATTCATTTTTTGTAAAAAATTAGATTAAATAAATAAATTATAAGTATTTTAAAATGGGGAGTTACGTTTTTAACATCCTGTAGTTTAAATTTTTATTGCTGGTTTAAAAGTGACATTGTCAGAACTAGAATTAATGTTGAAGCGGAAGATCGTGTACCGAATGTTTTCCTGATGGCAACTGGTTGTCTCAGAAATTCAGAAAGTTGAATTTGTATATATCCTCGAATGAAATACGGTATTATTCTAGTCAAAAGGCACCAGCCATCCCATCATTATTGATATTATTATTATTAGTAGTAGTAATATTAGTAGTGGCCTTATTGTCGTAAACATGTTCAGAAATGCTTTCAAATTCTCATTAAAATTGGTTGAAATATATTTACCTGCCATTGTGGTAATTTGCGTTGATACCAGCCATCGGCCCGGACTCGCATCGTACCCAGAAAGCAGCGACGCCCGCCGACGAGAGGGCCAAGGTTATGATGCACATTCGGGCCATGCCTTTGACATGTAGTTGCAGACGACGGCTGAGGTATCCTCCAAGCAACTGACCTGCGGCACCGGCTGGGACAACAACCACCCCTGCAGAAAAAAAAAGACATTCACGATTTTCAGAAGCTAAAGATACTTTCCGATTGATAAATATAGATCAATAGACTGATGTGTATGTGTGTTCGTGGCCCTGACGGAGAAGGACCAGTTTTTTTTTAGGAGGCACCCTATATATATATATATATATATATATATATATATATATATATATATATATATATATGAACCTAAAGAGCGAGGTAAACCTACCTAGGTTTCACCTACACGTTGAAATTCGAACTCGCCTCTACGATTCCTCAATCCAAGCCGCTATCCATTACTCCACCGTGCCTCCTTCCTTCCTTCCTTCCTTTCTTTCTTTCTTTCTTTCTTTCTTTCTTTCTCTCTCTGTATATATATATATATATAATGGACTCTCCCATCGGTTTTGACGTATGAGGATCTGACAGCATATTGATTCAGTTATGAAAGTTTGTGCGATAATCTTAAGTGGCATTTAAGACCCGCTAATGATTGACAAAAGAGTCCACATATGGAGCAAGTGTGAGGATTGTAAGATGAGATCACTGTTAGATTGGCTGAACTTTTAGATCTTGCTCTCGCTTCTTGAGATGATTCATACAAGTAGATTGAAAATTACTGAGTCCACTCAAACCCGGTGATCTCCATTCTACCCACTCCAAAGCTAAGCACTCAAGGGTATTATGTGGTATATTAACTGCTGACAAGTTGCTTTTCAGCTTGTCTTATATATATATATATATATATATATATATATATATATATATATATATATATATATATCACAGGAATCTTTTAGGTGCATATGATATAATTAGTGTGCGCAAATATTATATTATTAGAAGAAAAATACAAATAAATAAAATAAATCGCATTTTGTGCAGCCGTTAGATATGCCATTGCGCAAGACCATTTCAAATTTCCAGTTTTCCAAAGAATATCAGGATGTAGATAAAGGAATTGCACACGGCATCATATTGGTTCTTGATAATGTCTGCGACTATCAAAAGTACTCGAACAAAATAAGAAAATATCCACAAAACCGAGCACAATACTAACCACGTTACTCAAACATTGGAAAAATATAAAAAAAGTTAAACTGACAGACCTTGTCGTCGATTCGTTTTAATCAAACTTGTTTGGATGAATACTGAATCATATATATATATATATATATATATATATATATATATTGAGAGGGAGAGGTGCAAGTTTTGTACAATACCAGATCTGTTCAGTAAGGTTTAAATTTATGAGGGAGTTGACAAGAGGTAAGTTTACCATCCACAATGGCTTATATGAGAAACTTAAAATAAAACGAGAAATCTTTCTTATTAAATTAATGAAGTATTCACGTGAGGTTTCTTTCAAACTAATTCAATTTACGTTCAAAAATCGATAACCAAATCGATTTCTCTGCTTTTTTTTCTTGCACTTTTTATTTTTTAAGTTTTTGTTCATAATTCTTTCAAATTAATTCTCTTACATGATTTTTTTTCTCCCTTTTAATTCACTCACTCATTCCTTCTTGTTTGTTGTTTTTCATTGCTTTCTTCTTTAAATTACTTTTCATCATAAAAATGCAATAAAACAATTTTTAAAATATTAATATATATATTATACATATAAGCAAGATTTTGTTTTTATTTAGTTTTCTTCCTCGTTCATTTTGAATCAATCAATATTCCATCTTTTTCAAGGGGATTTTTTTTATAATTTTTCTTAGATTTATTCTCGCCATTTTGTTTCCAATTCAGCTTTATAAAACGTCTTTAGTTTCATTGACGAGAGGCCCGTTATAACATTGAAAAGAGAAATTTCCATTCAAATCGATTCATCTCGTCATTACGGCACTTAAAAAAAATCTAATAAACCAATTAGAATTTTTATCGTTTTATTTTCCTTTTAAGAAATTCATAACATTAGTTGAAAACTCAACATTTCGAGAAAATGGCATTTTTATTGTGAAAAAGTTTAATGTATAGGCGTTCTAACGTCGCCAGGTTGACGACCTGTGCTGAATTAAACAGCCTGAGAGAACATAAGCGGCCATTATTATCCCCTCTCTCCCCATCACTATATCCAAATCTTTTTTTTATTTCTATACATATGCATACCTATTTTTGTTTACCGAATTTATTCTTAAAAACGTATAATGCAAATTAATTGTATTAAATTATATATTATATATATATATATATATTATATATATATATATATATATATATATATATATATATATATATATATATATATATATATATATATATATATATATATATATATATATATATGGGAGATGTGGTAAACAGTGACTATTATAGCTATATAGCGAGACTCTTCGTATATGCGAATTGCGAATTGAGTCACTCCTGGTCACTGGGCGTGTTTATAAAGATAAACACGCTAAAAATCCACTTTCCTCCCTACCGTGCTTAATGGTTAGAATCTCCGACTGATACAAGTTCAGTCGGGTTTCGACCCTAGCTGGAGGCAACTGGATGTCTAGCCACACTGATGAGCTGTGAAACAGCGAAACAGTCTGTCTGTGGATGACGGTATATTGGCTATATTTCAGTTGAGCTCTCTGGGGAGGAGATATGGGTTGGTAAACAGTGACTATTATAGCTATATAGCGAGATTCTTCGCTAATGCGAATATAAAGATAAACACGCTAAAAATCCACTTTCCTCCCTACCGTGCGCCGATTCAGTCGGGTTTCGACCCTAGCTGCAGGCAACCGGATGTCTAGCCACACTGATGAGCTGTGAAACAGCGAAACAGTCTGTCTGTGGATGACGGTATATATATATATATATATATATATATATTCAAGATTTTTAGTTTTTTGCTTATTGTTTTCGTGTTTAAGTATAAGTATGTTTTTAACGAGTATTTTTCCGGAAATGTTGAGTGTATATGCCGTGAGTGAATACTTACCAGCCAACATGGAAGCCCAGGAAGGTGTCTGATGAAAATGGTTTTGAATGAATTTTGGAAGAAAAGTAGCAATTCCGGCTACATTTATAGATTCGGCAATGGCACTCAGGGTGACCATCAGGAAGGTCGGATTTTGGAAGAGATTGCACATGGCACCTGTAACTTGGTACTCCTTGCCTCGCTCTGTCTTTTTGTACTGACAATCATCTTCTGTCCGTAATTGCTTCATCACGTCGTCATCATAATGCGCCTTTTCGGACTCTGTTTAATGAAACCAATTTCAAAATTAATCAGTCAATTCGATTTTACACAACTCAATTTTCCTACTACAAACAACAAATAATTCCTTCAGTATCTGTCTATATTTCTGAGATGAGGTATTATGTACATTATTTATATTATTCGGACTATTGTCCTCATCTTTGTTGCCATATTTATCACGACGTTTCGGCCTTTCAATATATGCCTATATTTCTGAGATGAGGTATTATGTACACTATTTACGTTATCGGACTATTGTCCTCATCTTTGTCGCCATATTTATTACAACGTTTCAGCCTTTCAGTATCTCTCTATATTTATGAGATGAGGTATTATGTAAACTATTTACATTATTCGGACTATTGTCCTCATCTTTGTCGCCATATTTATCACAATGTTTCGCCGTTAAGTATCTGTCTATATTTCTGAGATGAGGTATTATGTACACTATTTACATTATTCTGACTATTATCCTCATTTTTGCTGCCCTATTTATTACAACGTTTCGGCCGTTGTACGCTTCGGCTTTCTTCAGGTGGTTGTAATGTCGAACTTAACCCTTTATTTCGCTCACTGGGGTAGACTGCTCTAGTTCCACGTGCCATGTTTAATGGATATCAGTTATCTCCTGTTAATTCCTTCTCAAGAACACATGGCACAGTGGATAAAGGCTTTAGTTAGATCCAGTGATAGGACCCAAAGAGTGTGAGTTCAATACCCGGTTAAGGCAGTGGAGAACTTTCAAAGGGAAATTAACAGGAGATAACTGATAACTGACATTTATTAGACCTATATATATATATGAAGGAATATAGTCTTAAGGTGTGCTATATTTATGAGATAAAGTGCTCAATATAAGAGATAGAGCGTGTCTAAATATAAACGTGAACCGAAGTCAACACTTAGAGGCGACAGTCTGTTTCATGCTAGACGTAATAATCAGGCCTGACGATTACGTCTAGCATGAAACAGACTGTCGCCTCTAAGTGTTAACTTCAATGTTCACTTATATATATATATATATATATATATATATATATATATATATATACTGACGTCTGTGTTTCCATGCATATGTGTCTGAATCCGAAACTTTTGATTTTTTTCAAAGACTGATTCCCGCTTCTTTTTTTTATTCTAGAGCCAATTTCTTTTCTCACTATCTTCAAGCAAGGAAGAAACCAATTTATTAACAGTTTCTACAGAAATAAGAATATTAAGTTAAGGGCAAAGGTCTCTCCTGTAATTAATGAAGATATTTTTGTTGCTTAGGGTTAGGAGTGGGGATCCAACCAAAAAAATAATCCTTTTTATTTCCGCTACCGTTTGCGTTCTCTCCAAAAGTCTGAGGAATTTCCATTCGATCGAGGAAATAACGAAACCGTCGAGCTGGAAGGCATTCCACAGAGTCAGAATCGGAAGAAAGCAGAATGAATGCTTATGGATTTGAAGAAGCTTTAAGATCGATAAACTGATTCTCAGCTAATGCAATTAAAGGGTGTTCCAAATAACTTGGACCGATTTTAAATGTGAATTAAGTTTAAGCGTCTAATGATTTTTTCTTTTTCTTTTAGATTTAACAACTTAATTCTTTGGCAATTTCAACCATGGAAAGATTAGCAATCAAACAACGTGTTAAAGTTTTCAAAGCCTATGACAAAAATGGACGTTCAAACAGAAATTCAATCAGGAGTTTCCAGGTCGTATCATCTCTTCAAACAGCGAAATCAATTGGCCACTATCATCATGTGACTTGACGCCTTTAGATTTCTTCCTTTGGGGTCATCCCAAAAGTAAGGTCCATCGAGCCAACAACAATTCAACAGCTGAAGGATGAGATAATAAGGCATATTGGTGAGATCGGGAAGCAACTATGCAGAGACGTCATCAAAAATGTTGACCATCGAGTGGAGGTGTGCCGTCGAAGCCTTGGCGGACATTTGGGCGATATTATTTTTCACACATTTGTCATGACTTAAATAACATGTTCCAACAGAGAAATAAATAAATTTTCAGCAATGCAACTGATTTATTTACTGCTGACTTTGATCCGTTTTAATGAAACATCCTTTATTTAGCGACATTTTTACACTCGTTTACGTCTCAAAAATGACGATAGCAAACAAGAGAAAAAGGATTTGTACTTACGTGGAAGTCTTTTGGGGTAACAAAGTAAGAAAGGTCCCATGACAAGAGCTATGAGCCCTCCTGCTAAATATCCTACCCACCAGGCACCGACCCACCGAGGGTTTTTTGGGTCCGTGTTGATCCTGAGGAAAAAAAGAAAGAAAAAGAAACTCAGGTCATTGAAATATATATATATATTATTTTGCTGTCGATCAAGGAAGTAAACTTAAAAAGTCTAGTCCTGGGTTAGGGTGACGGTTATGAGCAGATAATGAAACCCCAAACAAAAACAAAACGCTATGAAAGTTTAACAATACATTTTTATAATAAAAAGATCAACAATACATTTTATAGTAAAACGAAGAACAATACATTTTATCTGTAATTGAAGGCATATAATTGCTTTCAAAATATATTTAGTTGAACCATAAAATTTTGTTCAAAATATTTAGATTTTGGCATTAAATAACACCTAGAGGTTGATATGCCATTGAACAAAATCAACCAACCCTACAAAAGCCATGCCAAATATGCTCATACCTCATGATTTCATAAAATGTAAAAAGAGAAAAAAAATTGGAATTTGTAATATGGAGTTTCTTTTTTATATATTACTCATGATTATGCTCTCAAGATTACAAATTAAAAAAAATATATGTTTTTTTTTTTTACATTTTAAAAAATCAGGTCATATGAGCATATTTGTTTTGGCTTCCATACGGTAGGATCAATTTGTAATGAATTTAGATAGCCAACTGAACTACCGCTATTAACTTTTAGAAAAGAACCTTTGAACCTCAAGGTATTTGAAAAATAAAAAGTTTGATATCTTAATTTTATTTTTAAATATGATAGAGTTATAAAATTATTACTCCATCTGGCAACAAGGCCTATGTGGTTCGAGGTTTTGGGGAGCATGGAACCATCTCTTAATTGCTGTTGTTCCCAGATCTAACCTGACCCCGAATTGTGAAACCTATTAGGGTCCCAGCTATTGGCAAATAGTGAACCCCCAAACAAAACAAAACACTATGAAAGTATAACAGTATATTTTTATAGTAAAAATACCAGCAATATATTTTTATCTAAAAACTGACCAACAATACCTATTTTTAATAAAATAACCAACCTCTTAATTGCTGTTTTTCCCAGGCCCAACCTAACTCAGGGTAGTAGCACCTGTTAGGGTTCTAGCTATAGGCAAATAATGAATCCCCAAACGGAAATCTACAGTACATTTGTATAATAAAATGAATAAGAATATATTTTTATAGTAAAATGACAATCAATGCAAAACTAAAATTATATATAACATTTTTATAGCAAAATTTACAACAATACATTTTATGAACTACAAGATATAGATCTATATTTCTGAGATGAGGTATTATGTACATTATTTACATTATTCGGACTATTGTCCTCATCTTTGTTGCCATATTTATTACCACGTTTCGGCCTTTCAGTATCTGTCTATATTTCTGAGATGAAGTATTATGTACAGTATTTGGACTATTGTCCTCATCTTTGTTGCCATAATTATTACAACGTTTCGGCCGTTGTACGCTCCGGCCTTCTTCCCGTGGTTGGAATGTCGGATTGTACACTTTATTTCGCTCACTGGAATAGACGGCTAAGGCAGTGGAGAACTTTCAGAGGTAAATTAACAGGAGATAACTGATAACTGACATCCATTAAAACACGGCAGGTGGAAATAGAACAGTCTACCCAAAGCCTCTGACCAGGATAATTTAAAGAGCGTGGAACCCCTCTTAGTTGGTGGTGTTCCCAGGTCCACTTTGACCCGGGGTGGTGGCACCTGTTCGGGTTCCAGCTATGGGCAAATAGTTAACTGGTGTGAAAATACTATGGAAGTCTAAAAATAGGTTTTAATACCAGCAATGCAGTTTTTGAGGAAAAAATATTACCAACAATGTATTTTTGGAAAAAAAAATATTACCAGCAATACTATTTTGAAGAAAAAATATTACAAGCAAGACATTTTTTGAAAAAAAAATATTACCAGCAATAACAATTTAGATGGCATTAAATAAACCATTGAGGTTGATATACTGTAAAACTAAACAAACCAAACCAATTTCTTTCTTTCTTTCTATCTATCTATCTATCTATCTCCCTCTCCATCTATTTGAAAAAAGAATATTACGAGCAATAAAAATCATAAGATTTAGGCTGTGATACCGTAAAACAAACCAAACCAAACCAAATCAAACCAAACCAATCTCTCTCTCTCTCTCTATCTCTCTCCATCTATCTATCTATTTAAAAAAAAATATTACCAGCAATAAAAATCTTGTTGACATTAAATAACCCATTGAGGTCGATATGCCGTAAAACAAAACAAACCAAACCAATCTAAACCAAAGAATACATATTCTATTCATACGAATCTATCCTAAAAATGTTGTCGGCATTAAATAAACCATTGAGGTTGATATGCCTTAAAACAAAATAAACTAAACCAATTTAAACCAAAGAATACATATTCTATTCATACGAATCTATCCTAAAAATGTTGTCGCCATTAAATAAACCATTGAGGTTGATATACCGTAAAACATAATAAACCAAAACAGACCAATACATTTTGTCAAATAAATTATTACCAGCAATACATTTTTTGAAAAAGAAAACACTATGAAAGTATAAAAAAAATGTTTTAATACCAGCAAATCTTGTCGGCATTAAATAACCTATTGAGGTGTTGATAAGCCGTAATACAAAATAAACCAAACCAAACTGATTTCTTACAAAGAATACATATTTTGTTCATACGAGCCTATCCTAAAAATCTTGTCGGCATTAAATAACCTATTGAGGTGTTGATATACCGTAAAATACGCAAAACAAAACAAACCAGTCATATTTTCAGGATCAAGAAAAAAAAAATGAACAAAATCTTAACTATCGAAAATGTTCTAAATTATTCCACGAGAGCTTCCGAGATTGAGATCTAAGATTATTGTTGTCCCCTAGGAGCTGATAATCCGTGTGTGGCTCTTCATAAACCCGAGTAATGACAGAGCGTCATGGCGGATGACAAAAAGGCTGTTGTTGTTGTCGTTTTCCTTCATGTTTGAATGATGAGGCTGATAAAGTATGCAGGTTTCCTCAAATGAAAATCGTCTGAGCGTGTTTGGTTACCTGAACTGAAAGTATTTTTCAGTTGGCTCCACCTGTATATTCATGCGCTTTTTCTTTTATCAAAACCTGTCACCCTACTGGCTGTAATGCATTTACCTGGTACAGCCTTATCAAACTGATAGCCTTAATGAGTATATTCGGTTTCGTATAATTATACTGCAGCGCCGCATTGTTAGCGTTCTGGTCTCTCAATAATAAAAATAAACGACTGGCTTGATAGTTGTCACGAATTGCTGATTATTGCCTCGAAAAAACATCAGCAGTAGCGGTCGATGTTCATTTAAGACAATAATCAGTAATTCGTATGCTGATTTTAATAGGAGGAAAACTTTCTCGTTTGACTGAGGTCATAGCAATACTTCCTATTCGCTCATCACCAAAACTTTAAAAGTTTCACTTATTTTTTAACCCATTAACTGCCAATATTTTTAATGCGCATTTTGGGCCCAGACAGGCGTCTTAGGATTTTATTTATTCCTGATGTTTAATTTCAGTAGTTACCATTGTCGTTTTTATAGAAACTAGAACATCAAATATATATGTGTATAAAACATCAAAAAACAATATTGTGACGTCGCTGCACCAAATGTGACGTCTGCCTGGCCGCGCCCGCTGTGCTGTCTCGGTCGCGGCGCCAATTGTGACGTCACCCCGTCTGTCTCCGCGGCGTCGCCGTCCTATCCTGTCCCGTGACGACCAATGTGACTTGGTATTGGTCGCGGCACCAAATGTGACCTTCTAACCTTTTGCTGATTCGGATGAGAATCTGGTTAGATTCGGTATCAGCCTTGTCGTTCCCAGCTCGCCTCCAACGTCTGGTTACCGAAGTAACTGTTTTGATTTCTAGTCTAACCTACCCACGTTGTGATTTGATCTTAGGTAGACGAAATCAATCAGTCGCCGGGCCGTAATGCAAGTCGGGTCCGAACAAGGGTAATACCGCACAAGTATATGTAGAAGAAAATAAAGTAATAACTCGAAAAGTTCAAATGTGCTAAAAAAGAATAACAATATTTTATATCTGGTTACTGAATACAAGACTGCGTCTTTCTCCCAAACCGCTATATGGATACGTGACGCTTTGAGTTTGTTAGGCGAGTCTTAACATCTTAAGTTGTTTTTTTTTCTTTAAGAAACTGGTTCTTGGTGTATCTTCAGGCGATATTCGTAAAACTTGTTTTGGTGGTGTGAGTCTAAGTCGTTCTTCAAAAATAAATTGTTCTTGGTTAGAAGTTGAGGTCGAGAATGCGTGGATCTTAAGTCAGCTTCCTGCGAGGCGGTCTCAGAGTTCACAGCTCAACTGCTTGCCTGTCTTACTTCAACCCCAACAGCAAAACCAACTCAACTCAACTCAACTCCAACTCAACTCCAACTGCCATCCACTCGCTGCGACTCTGCTTATATGGACGCCGACCAAAACCGGGGTGGGCTTGTCGGGGTTTGAGGTTCCTTGATAATTCTAAATCCGCATTAAGAATTTTCTTTGTTTTTGGTCAGGAAAACCCATCACTTTCCATTTTTGGAAATCTTTTACTTTCTACTTTAAGGGAATGGTCCTCCCAATTTCTTCCTTTCCCATATGGGTATCTCACCCAATCCCTTCAGGGGGCATCAACAGGCCTCCCCTCCTTCTTCATGGTTTACCTTTGCCTACCGCTCACGCCACCCTTCAGCCAATGAACGCTCAGCGGCGTGGGTGTTTGCTAATTATCGCTCAAAGAAAAAAAATAATTATCTTCTTTCCTTTTTTTTTTTTTTCTCTCTTCTTCCCGACAACAAACCCTAATGACTCTTATCTTAACCGAACCTCACCTGGAGTTCGTCAATCGAGATTTTTGCCAGCATCAAGTGGGTGGTCATCTGGCGACTTTGCATCCTGGTGCCAATTATTCGTTCCGATAAAATAATTTTTGCTATCATGACCAGCTCCGACACAAAACAGGTGCTCTTCTCAAAAACAAATGATATCTTCTTGGGGGTGGTCCAGTGGACATTTTTCTCTGTCAGTGCATGACCTAATTAATTTTTATCTCTTAGCATTCTGTCCCGTAGGCCACTCAGCCAATTTGAAACTTTCCTTATTGCCATGGGAAGATGGCTATATCTTATTCGCCGCCCCGTAACATAAATCAGATTAAATCCGGTGTCTTACTTTCTTCGCTAATGAAAATAAAATCTTTACCACTTTTAAAAACTCAAAGTAGATTCACGATAAGAGAACAGTAAATTATATATCATGACTGAAAAAAAGCGTTAGTTGATTGATCGAAAATTTACTTGCCCAAAGAGTTGTGAGATCAATCCCTGGCCCCAATAGAAAGAACAAAAAGAAAGAGTTGAGTTATCAAGGGAATTAACTAAAACTGAGATATCTAAAGGCATGGTACGTGGAATTAGAACAATCTACACGCGTGGAATAAATAAAGGGTTCGAATCGAAATTTGAACTATAACCTGACGATGACCGGAGTGTACAACAGCCGAAGCGTGGTGAATATAACAATAGAGAGGATGACAACAGTCATTAGTTAGATCCAGTGACAGGACCCAAAAGAGTGTGAGTTCAATACATGGTTAAGGCAGTGGAGAACTTTCAGAGGGAAATTAACAGGAGATAACTAATAACTGACATCCATCAAACATGGCACGTGGAACTAGAACAGTCTACCCTGGTGAGTGAAATAAAGGGTTCAGTTCGACATTCCAACCACCTGAAGAAGGCCGGAACGTACAACGGCCGAAACATTGTAATAAATATGGCCATAAAGATGAGGACAATAGTCCGAATAATGTAAATAATGTACATAATATCTCATCTCAGAAATATAGACAAATTATTAAGAAACATGAGAATTCCATTGGAAAAAAAAGAGATTACTGAAATGTTATGTAATATCAATGCTCCTATATGGCAATGGAAGCCGATCAGATTTCTCAGGGATAAAGAGAAGAAGAAACAGAAATGTGGATTTATAAATGAATGCTGAGAATCCCATGGACGGAACATGTGAATAATGAGAAAGTTTTTAAAAAAATGGTAACAAAAGGGACACTTGTGTTTAGGATGAGAATGAGACTCGAAATATCAAGAGTATATAATGAGGAAAGTGGGTTTGGAGAACTGAACACGACCAGAGCATATTGAAGACAATTAAGGCAGGGAGAAACAGTGAGTAATCTACTTAAAGAGCTTGTGAAAATAGGAGTCACGGTGGAGTAATGGATAGCGGCTCGGATTGAGGAATTCGAGAGCCGAGTTCGAATTCCAGTCGATTCCATTACATTCACTTATGTGCTAATACTCGTAGGAAAGGTATGAATCCTTTTTTGTTCTTCTCCCCCCAGTTATAGGTAAATAGTAGGACTGACATCGGATGGCAACTGGTCTACCGTATAAAGAAATAGCAACCTACTGCGGGAAAAAAATTGCCTCGTCAGTCATGTATCGAAAGTATCAAGCATAGCACTGACTTAAATGGATGTCAGAACAGATAGTTGGGTCGATTGAAGAAAGACAAATCTTGCTAAGAGCTACAAAGGACTGGAAGTTGTGGAGGGCAATGTTCCCTCATGTCCTGAAGTGAAGCAGAACATGAAAGAAAAAGCTTTCGACCACATTATTTTAATAAGATTTTGTTGGTCGATGCGAACGAAAAGCCAAATCTATTTTATCGCGTCTTTCTAAATTGTTTTAGTGTTCATTTTCCTTTAACGTCAGTCTAATTTAGAGAATGTTGGCGATAACGATAATGGTGTGTGGATTTTGGCGCGTTTGCTGCGAGTGAGTGTGTGTGTGTGTGTGTGTGTGTGTGCGTCCTTTACTCTGGTGCATGGAAATGGCTTAGCCTAAATCAAATAGGGTTGTAATTTTCTTTGATGTTTTTCAAGATGAAAAAGTTGCAAGACTCTTTACAGTCTCAAAAAACACCATTGGAAGACAAACGGCGCCAACACCAAAACAACTAAAGCATTCAATGATTGTTCTACCACCTCCGCGAAACAAATGTGTGCGTGTGTATATTCGCATTTAGTAATGATATGCAAAAGAACTGAAATTAAGGAAGTGAAAGAGAAAGAGGGGAGAGATATATATATATATATATATATATATATATATATATATATATATATATATACATGCACACACAAAGATACACACACACACATATATATAAGTATATATCAAGAACAGTATTGGTGAAATTTTATGACAAAGTGTAAAAAGTTTACTTGTAACGCGTTTCCTCCTTCAGGACTTCAAATAGATAGATAGAAAAGCAGCTAGATAGATCTGAACAGTGGCAGAGATAGATAGATAGATAGATCTGAACAGTGGCAGAGATAGATAGATAGATAGATAGATAGATAGATAGATAGATCTGAACAGTGGCAGAGATAGATATGAACAGTATCAGAGATAGATAGATTCATATGAACAGTGTCATAGATAGATAGATAGAATAGATAGAGATAGATAGATAGATAGATATGATCAGTGTCATATATATATATATATATATATATATATAGATAGATAGATTCATATGAACAGTGTCATAGATAGATAGATAGATAGATAGATAGATAGATATGATCAGTGTCATAGATAGATATATAGATAGATAGATAGATTCATATGAACAATGTCATAGATAGATAGATAGATAGATAGATAGATAGATATGAACAGTGTCAGAAATAGATTGATATGAACAGTGTCAGAAATAGATAGATAGATAGATAGATAGATTCATATGAACAGTGTCAGAGATAGATAGATAGGTATGAACAGTGTCATAGATAGATAGATAGATAGATAGATAGATAGATAGATAGATAGATATGAACAGTGTCACCCTCAAGAACATATGGCCCATTAAATAAAAGCGTTGGTTGAATACAGTGACTTCATCCAAAGACTTGTGAGTTCAATTCTTAGCTACATAGCTGAGAGTTAAAAGGGAGATAACTGAGACATCCCGAAGTGACATGTCACGTGGAATTAGAACAATCTACGTCGGTGGATGAAACAAAGAATTCGGTTCGAAATTCAACTGACGAAAGCCGAAGCGTACAATGGTCGAAACGTTGTGAATATGCCTACAACGATGAAGACAACTCCAAACAATGCAAACAGTGTAAATAATTGCAATACCTCATCTCAGAAATATAGACATCTATTGATTCCATGATGTCTCTTCGTTGTTTGTTTAAAATGAATAATAGTAAATGATCTCCCTTAGTCGACAAATGAACTGAACAAACCCAATTTCCACGAGATAGATAAAGAGTATAAAACACTAGATCGATGGATAGATAGATGAACAGTGTCAATAAAGAATAAGACACGAGATAGGTGGGTTATTTTGAGGCTGGGTATCTGTCGTTATTCGTATTTCTTGTTGTTGACGAGATAATCCTGATGACATCCGGAGAGACGGCACCCAAAGAAAATATTCAGAGCAGTTTGAACGCAGCGGAATTATTATTATTATTATTATTATTATTATTATTATTATGATTATTATTAAGTGCATTCAAAGAATATCTATTTGTTGGTTGGTTATTCGGGCTTATTTACGTTTTTTATGAAAAATGATTTGGACTGAGTAGATATCTGGTACTGTTCATATCAATATGAACTAACTTTTTACATATCGTCATACAATTTCCCCAATACCGTTCTTAATATAGCATCTTATCCTATCCTATTCTATCTATCTATCTATCTATCTATCTATCTATCTATCTATCTATCTATCGTCTTATCCTCTCTATTGTCTTACCCTCTCTATCTATCGATCTATTGTCTTATCCTATCTATCTCTCTATCTATTGTCTTACCCTATCTATCTATCTATCTATCTATCTATCTATCTATCTATCTATCTATCTATCTATCTATTGTCTTATCATCTATCTATCTATCTAGCTATCTATTGTCTTATCATCTATCTATTGTCTTACCCTCTCTATCTATCTATCTATCTATCTATCTATCTATCTATCTATCTATCTATCTGTTGTCTTATCATCTATCTATCTATCTAGCTATCTATTTATCTATTATCTATCTATCTATCTATCTATCTATCTATCTATTGTCTTATCCTCTCTATCTATTGTCTTACCCTCTCTATCTATTTATCTATCTATTGTCTTACCCTCTGTATCTTTTGTCTTACCCTATCTATCTATCTATCTATCTATCTATCTATCTATCTATCTATCTATCTATCTATTGTCTTATCCTCTCTATCTATTGACTTACCTATCTATCTATCTATCTATCTATCTATCTATCTATCTATCTATCTTACTCTCTTTCAGGTAGAAAATGTTATTTTAATTTCACCGGTAAAATTCGTAGGGTGCCTTACATATGGACGCCATTAGCAGTGATTCAATAATAACAGGTTTCTAGTTGTCCGAAACTGGGTCCGATCTTGAAAGCGGGAGATAAAGAATGAAAGAAAAAGAGACAGAAAATAATAGAGAGGTCATGAGAGAAAGAGACAGGGAAACAGAAAGAGGGGGAATGAAAATGTGAAGAAAGACAAATAGGAAGGAAGGAAGGAAGGAAGGAAATGATGGTAGGCTTTGAAGGTGGAACTTGAGATGTAAGTCAGACGACGATTTTTTTTTTTTTTGCTATGTAAACCCGATTTTGTCTCTCCACTGTACTGGAACCCCACCCAACATTTTCAGCATTTGTAAACAAGACATTAAAAGATGAAAAAAAAACAAGGATAGTTTTCATACACTATTGCGTTCTTTCATAACATTACACACAAACATACACACACGCATATATATATATTTGTTTAAAGGTAATTTCAATTTAATATAATTCATATTTGAGTGGACGCTCTGAACTTATTATTAAACAGTTTATTTATTTATCTATGTACGTATTTATATATTTATGTGTTTATTTATTTATTAATTTGTTTATTTATTTATTTATTTTATATATATATATATTTATATATACATCTACCGGCCTGAATACTCGAGAAATCGTGTGAGAAATTATGCGTCCTACAGCAGGATTCGAATTTAATAAAGACAGAGCATCTACTCAAATATGAGTATCTGTTAAAAATAACGCTTAAATAAATAAATAAATTCAAAATATGTTGGATATAATGAATTTTATATATATATATATATATATATATATATATATATATATATATATATATATATATATATGTGTGTGTGTGTGTCTGTGTGTGTGTGTATTCTACAGGCTGCAGGAGACGGTCCAGGTATGAGTACACGTCAAATGTCCCTAGCATGCCGTATAGCTGATAGTACCGCATAGAGAGCATTTCAAGATCATCTGCTGTATCCGTATCATTTGCAACGTGTGTAGGGTCTTTCCCCATCTAATCGCACATCCCGGGAGAACTTTTGCCGATGGTTTATTGCACAAACTGCCGATCCTTTGTCTTTTCAGTCTTCTTTACGAAGGACGCAACATTTGGAAGAGATGGAATAACAAATTTACGCAACCAACATTTGTGAGCAGATCGGAATCCTTATAGTACGATAGAAGTTAGACACCTGTATCAGTTTACCATTAATGTGTGGGCTGGAATTGTAGGGGGCCTGCGAAAACATTCAAGTCCGTGTGAGAGTATTTGAAAGGGTCCGCCAGTCAGTGATCGACGGGTGCTTGCGTGTGTAGAAGTAAGGGGAGGACATTTTGAACATTTATTATAAGTTGCTCTGTTGGGGTACAACGATGGCCTTTTGTTTATATGGACATTTTACCTTTTTGTTTTACACGTGTGTTTTCGCATGTGTTTTTGAACATAAAAATAATCGTTATATTTATTTTTTTATATGTTTATATTTGATTTGTAACCTGTAGTCGATATTAATTTCGTCAAATTTTCTCAATTACACAGCGGCCCTTTCAGTAAATGTAGTTCAATTTTAGTTTTCCCCGCCCCATCTTTCTCCCCCACCTCTTCTTTCCTTTCCTTTCCTCTCCCACCCTCTTATTCTGATCTTTAACATTAGATCGTCTATGGTGTGTGTATGTCACCACGAAATGTATCTTTAATGTATTAGACATCCGACAACATTCATATTCCCCCTTCCACTCACCTCTATAAAACTTCTTTATGTTAAGTTTTAATCTCCCACCCTCTCTCGTCTGTTACCCCTCTCTTTAGCTCTAACATTCGTCCCACACTCTCATACTTACACTCTCTCTAAATTCTATTTTTATTTCCGGAGTCAGTTTTTTTTCGGTTTTCTTTTTGAATTTGTAGGTCTGATGAATTGGATCGTATTTACGATTCCAGTGGAATAAATTATGACCTTGGAATATTTGTGTTTAAGCTTTTTTTTTTTATATATATATATATATATATATATATATATATATATATGCTCTGAACAATAAAAAATATTGAAAAATTAAAAAAAATAAAATTTTCAGACACACTGGGTTGTATATTAATATTTTTTGTTTTAAATTTTTAATTAGGTTCCTTGACTAGTTGCAGCCAGCATAGCCATCATCAGAAGAAATAAATCTTGCTTGTTAGTAGCAGTGAGCTACAAGAATGAATGACTTTCTGAAGAAAATGAACTTCATCAGTAGTTTTCATTTATTTTTTATCGATAATTTTGGTCAGTCCTTCTGTTGGTCAAACGACCTCTTTTAAGTTGTTTTTAAGATAGAGGCTAAGGAGATTCATTCGAATAGAATTCCCTTAGTCATTTTGACAGTTTTATTGGTTCCTGTGAAGTGGGTGTGTTTGTGTTAAATGTAAGTGTGTAATTGTATATATTAGTATGGGTGTGTGTATAAGTGTGAGACCTCCGCAAGCATGTCTGTCTTGTGGGTGAGAAATGAGGATAGGGATTATATAGATATTATATTTATGGGATTATATATTAATTCTACGTTCTTAAATTTCTGTTTGAGGCGCAAAATCTAGAATTCTTCTAGAATTTTTCTAATGTTATCTTTTCTGTCTTTTTCTATTCTTTTCAATTATAGTGAATTTCGCATGGCTTTTAAAATCATGTTTTTCTAGGCAGAAATGCTGTTCTACAGGTAATAATCTTTCGTAGGGAGCCGACTTAATTCGATTACGAAAATTATTAATTCTGAAGTGAAAGGGTCATTCAGATTTTCTCACATATTGTTTCTGGCATAGTGTGCATTCTTAGAGGTAAATTATGTGATGACGTCTACAGTTAGAGTCGTGGTAGATTTTGAAAGTAGATTTAATGACTGACCTAGTGAACGAATTGGTGTGTCTAATGTGGTTACAGCATAAGCTCCTTTTGCTGTTACATGGCTGGTAAAATCCTGTTGTTTTTATTTTTGGTTTATTGCGAGTTAGAGTTATCCTATGAAATGTGGTTACTACCTATAATTTCCTTTAGGTTCTTAATTTAATTTTGTGTGTGTGTGTGTGTGTGTGTGTGTGTGTGTCTTTTGTTCCTCACCATTTGGTACAACTTCGAGTTTCATGAAATTCAGATGTTTTACCAAAATGTATATTTGCTATTAGTATAAGTTTTTAGATCTGTTTTTAGACATCAAGCAATGATTTATTAACACCAACACTCACTGTCTGCTATATATATATATATATATATATATATATATATATATATATATATATATATAGTGAACATTGAAGTCAACACTTAGAGGCGACAGTCTGTTTCATGATAAACGCAATCGTCAGGCCACTATTTATATTTCCACACGTTCTATCTCTGATATTGGGCACTTTATCCCATAAATATGGCATAGCTTAAGACTATATTTCTTATATATATATATATATATATATATATATATATATATATATATATAATAAGAGGCATGGATAGCGGCTTGGATTGAGAAATCGAGTTCGAATTCCAGTCGAATCCATTACATTCAATTATGTGCTAATACCCATGGGAAAGGTGTGAATTCTCTTCTTCCAGCTATGGGTAAATAGCAGAACATACTGGGTTCTATAGCTCTGGATGGCAACTGGTCTAGGAGAAATACAACTCTGAATTCAAAACCTGTGAAGGATCGTTTGGGGACCTTGTGGCACGTAGTGCACCAGGTCTGTGTATTTGGCCTTTCAAAAAGTGTGGTTGGTTCTGCAGAAAGCTTTCACCACTATAAACAAATCTCATGTGCTGGTGTCGGGCTGTCAGTTCCTAGGAACTGAGCTGCTTCACCCTCGAACATAGAATTCAACGGGAGAGTCAAGTATATATACATATATGTAAGCATTTATTAAATATTAATTATTAACCATATGACAGAAATGAAGCACGGAAAGAAAGGTTTTAAGTTCATACTTTTCAGACACGCGTGTATCCTTCATCAGAGAACAGAGATATGGGAATTACTCACCGACAGATGTTTTAGTAAACAGTGCATTTTGGCTGCGCTAGTCGAATATATATATATATATATATATATATATATATATATATATATATATATATATATGATAACGATATATAATTTTTTACATATCAAGAACAATTTTCACAAAAAAATATATGACATATTCGTAAATCTTTTCAGGCGGAGTGTTTCGTCCTTTCGGAGTTTGTTTACGGTGATGTGAATGCGCATGCGCACGAACGAGAGACGCCTGGGATTTAAAAAAATTTTTTTTCACTTTCTCATATATATATATATGAAGTCATTCACAGACAGACTGTTTTGCAGCTCTTCAGTGTGGCTAGACATCCGGTTGCCTCTAACTAGGATCGAAAACCGACTGAATTGGTGTCAGTCGGAGATTCTACCACTAAGCCGTCGAAGGTGAATTTTAGCGTATTTATTTTTAGATAAACACACACAGTGACCGACAGTGACTCAATTCGCTTTTTGCCGAAGAGTCTAGCTATATCAGCCATAATGGTCACTGTTTATAAACCCTCCACCTCTTCCCCAGAGAGCTCAACTGAAATTAATTTTTCAGGAGCCTATATAGGAAATTATAGCAAAAATATGTAAAAAATTGCTACAGAATAGCAATTGTGCTAGTTTAGCCTTAATCAACTGACCAAGGATTAGAAAGAGTAATGGGAATTACTCACCAACAGATGTTTTAGTAGACTGTGTATTTTCCGGCGGAAATCATATTGTTAGAAAAAAACCGATCTCTGATTCCTTGATGTGCAAAATTTTTATGAATATATATATATATATATATATATATATATACACGAACGGACAATTTTCATGTTTCTCACGTAGAAAAATATGCGCATAATATTTCAGGCATTTAGGTATTTTATATAAATACATATCTGCATTCTCGAGAAGACTACTGAATTTATACACACAAAAATACTAACATATGCTTTCTTAACAACCAATAAATATATTTACTAAGTTCACTTTAGTTTAATACAAGGCCGCGAAATACGGGGACCCCTTGAGGATCAATTCCCTAAGCAGTAATGGCCTGCGAACAGAACTCTTGCTTCACAGCGAGACTTCCCCTAATCAGTGTAAGCACACACAGAGACACGTGAAGACATCTCACATATTCAAAGAAACACGTATGGGCTATGTACGCATTAAAAATCGGTATGTATTCATACCATTCTTTACACAGATACACGTATGTATGTACACAGATATACATTCTCAAATTTATGACTTTCACTATCATATATATATATATATATATATATATATATATATGTGTGTGTGTGTGTGTGTGAAAAGTGTGTGTATATAAATATAAATATATATGTGTAATATATTATATATATATTATTATATATATATTATATGCGCGGTACTTATTAGAAAGCGCTCAATATCAGAGATAGAGCTAACATATTTGGTTCGATGGATGTGAGTTTGTGACCCTGGGTTCCAAGTTCGTCTGACGATCGCAAGAGCGTGAAACTCAGGGTCACGAACTCACATCAATCTATATATATATATATATATATGGGTACATTACAGTTCAAAAGTCTGAAACCACACCCAGAAGTTTATGTCTAAGTCTAAGGAAGAAAAAAAATTAGACAAGAGTTGTGCCAGGAGAAACCGTGGCTAGTTCCCCACAACAATGCACCTGCTCACAACGCCCTGAGCATCCGGCGGTTACTGGACGAGAACAACATCGCCGTACTGGAACAATCTCCTTATTCACCTGATCTTGCTCCATGCGATTTTTTTTTCTTTTTCAAAAGCTAAAGGGACCAAGGTGGCCTATTTTGAAGGCGTGGTGGCCATCAAGAGCGGCGTAAGAACGGAACTGAAAAGAATCCTTCAAGCAGTGCATAGAAGCGTTACATAGAAAGATGAAAAAGTTGGGGTTACTTTGAAGGAGCATCTATGTAAATTGAAATAAACTGTGACTAAAATCCCGTTAATTTTCAGACAAGCCTGGTATTTCAAGCTAAGGTGGAATTTGGTAAGTCTAAGTAGGTAATTAAAATCCTGTTAGTTCTACAAACTGTTAGAATTGGTAGTTACTAAAGATACCTAAAAAGACATGCTTTGTAGATATTTAATGGCTTGTATATAACTTTCTTCGCCTCTCATATTTCGCTGGAGATGTCGAGATGAAGCTGCTTGTGTGTATGGCCTTGAGATTCAAAAGAGGCGCACAGCATCTACAATGCTTCTACTCTACTCAATTAATAATTAAGCTTTTCATCCTAAAGGCGATACAGGAATAAAGAAAAAAAGAAGACAGCGGCGGGGGATATGTCATTGAAAATTGATCAAGTGGGCAAAATATAACAAACGCTAATACAAAGAAAATATAAAAATATTTGAAAATATGCTAGAAATGAAAAAAAAACAAAAAAAAACCAAAAAAAAAACAAAACAAACAAAAAAAATAACAGAATAAACGGGGTCGAGCAAAAACGCAAGGTAAATAACGATGACGCTGTACCGAGAAGAGAAGAGGAAAGATATCCCGGATGAAAAGAAAAACATGTCTATACGGAGGACACCTGAAAAGTGAAACTGCATCTCTCATCAGCCAAGTCCAGGACAAATTCATCAGAAAAAACTAAGTGACGAGATACAAACTAAAAAAAAGAGCAAGTGTCACCTCTGATAAGTAATATTTGTTGGTTGGATGCTTTTGTTTAACGGCATAAATCAGCCTCTATCGGTTATTTCATACCAACATCTAAATATATTTTACGCATATTTTTTGTGTGATAATAATGGTTTTAGTGATACAAGTTTTACTAAATGACGCATAGGTAGGTGGGGAGAGGTGGCTTCATGCCTTTCCAAGGGTATTTGCGCGTAATTGAATAAAACAAACCTAACTGGAATTGGAACTCGTCTCAAAGAAAAACAATTCCGATTATTATTTATGGTCGTCTAATGACACCACTTGTACATTGAAGCTTACAGCACCCGATATTACAAAGCGGTCACCCATCTAGGTATTGACTAGGCTCGACGTTGCTTAACTCTCCTTGGAGAGAAACATGAAATTCTAATCCATACAATAAATAAACCTAGAGATAATACAAAAGAAGAGACGAATCTGAATACCAAACTCTAGAGAAGTGTTGTAGAGTAGTTTTCACAGTGGAGGCTTGTATTTCACTAAGTCGGTCCTAAAAAAGGTTCGACGTACAAAACGTTAGGAACTTGAAATAATAGTTAATGACGCAGTAATCAAGCTGTGGTGGTTGATACTTTAATGTCCGACATCGACTGACTCACCAACTCACTCCGCTCCCTGGCGACTGCTACTACTACTACTTATTATATGTGGGAGAGTCTATTTACAATAGAATAGGTATGTTCTAGTATAACAAGAAGGCAATGGAATATGACCCTATCTTTACAAAGCAACGAATGGCGATTCAAAGATAAAGAAAAGGAAACTGTGGACAGTCATGATTGCTTACTCTTTAAACGGACTTGGCAGTTAAAAAATAAATAAATAAATTAGATATTATCAACACAAAATTTGATAGTTTTCGCCAAAACCTTTCGCTTGATCACCAGCCATCATTATGTACATAACTCCCAACTAAAGAAGTACATTTTGACTTTACGAAAAGAAATAGACAGAAATACAGGCTGTCCCCACGAAAAAATGACATTATTTTGTAGTTTAATAACATAGCCGATGTTCATTCAAATGATCCCAAATTTTAACAAAATGTGTAACAACTAAATTCACTGTGCAGACATATTTCATTGAGAATTGATTACCTCGAGGTGGTGTAATGGTTAACAAGCTTGTCTCGCTAGAACAATTACGACTGAGTAGTGAATTCCATGCTCACTGGGTACCCCTATATTTTCGGCCTTGTGCCACATCTAAGCTGCTCTTAGAAAATCGCTATTTCAATGAGAATCTACCAGGAAGATAGATGGAATGTGCCACTGATAATATCAATGGTTGTTGAAATGACCACAACGTTCACTTTATGATTTTTTAAAGGGTCTCCCTAAAAGCCAAGAGGAACTTAAGCAGAGAACTCCTGAGACGCTGGCGAATGTTACGCAAGACATGCTACAACGTGTTTGACAGAAGCTGGACCACTGACTTGACGTGTGTCGTGTCACAGGTGGTGTACATATGGAAAATATGTGAAGCTTTGTGAAATCGGTTATAAAATCTACATCCCTTTGAATATCTTGTTTGGATTTTGATAAAGAAATCTTTTGTTGTTCAACATGAAGTCTATTTAATTTCGTTCACCTGGAGCATGGAGTTACTCAGATATTCACATTTAAAATTGATGTCAATTTTTTTTTTTTTTTTTTTTTGTGAGGGGGTACTCTGTATATAATCAACCAAATACTAACTGGAAGACACCATTCAGCTATAATGCACAAAATGAATGGTCTGGAAATTAAAAAAAAATACCTCGTGTCGCCAAACAGGTAGAGAGGGAAGTGCGTGTAGGATGTCTCTGTCATGTGAATGTCAAAATCGAAGGATTTCAGCGCTTTAAAAATCAGCATTCAAAAACATAGCTTTTCATTTTTATATGCCGTGTACCTTCGAGATGAAGGCGGCTCTCCACAACCTCCTTTCCTTTGTATCTCTTAATAAATTTTGTCTTTTTGCTATTTATCGTAAACCCTGTACCGCCATCAATTTACTGAAGCTTACTAAGTATGTCATTCGTTATTTTCCTCTGTCCCTCTTGCCCTCTATATGTCCTGTGAGTATCAGATTTTCCAAGCCTTCCATCCTCATTATCTGCCAAAGAATCCTCAGCTGTCTCTTCCTGATGTTAATATAAGTTTTCTTTTTGTTTCTATTTTTTCTAAAACTTCCTCGTTGCTCAGTCTACAGTGTCCTCAGCATCCTTCTGTAGAACCACATTTCTCTTGGATCAAGTCTCTTCTTCATCTTTGAAGAGATTGTCCAGCACTCACTGCCATACATGAGGACAGATATCACGAAACAGTTTAGTACTCTTTTCTTTGTTTCTAGCGAAAGTTTGGAATAACAAGTCATGATCACATTCACCACTGAGTCGTAATTGTTCTAGCAAGACAAGCTTGTTAACCATAACACCACGTTGAGGTACTCAACAAGGCTATGACGATTTTCTAAGAGTAGCTTTGATGTGCCACAATCCCAAAAAGTATGGCGCACCCAGTAAGAATCAAACTCACTACTTAGTCGTAATTGTTCTAGAAAGACAAGCTTGTTAACCATAACACCACGTTGAGGTACTCAACAAGGCTATGACGATTTTCTAAGAGTAGCTTTGATGTGCCACAATCCCAAAAGTATGGCGCACCCAGTAAGAATCAAACTCACTACTTAGTCGTAATTGTTCTAGAAAGACAAGCTTGTTAACCATAACACCACGTTGAGGTACTCAACAAGGCTATGACGATTTTCTAAGAGTAGCTTAGATGTGCCACAATCCCAAAAGTATGGCGCACCCAGTAAGAATCAAAGTCACTACTTAGTCGTAATTGTTCTAACAAGACAAGGTTGTTAATCAGTGGCCCCTTGGATCTTAGTGGCTTTATTCCAATATATACTAATTCGTTTGAGAATATTCAGATGAATGACAAGCAATATGGGGCTCTTATAAGCGTCTGTGATCATTCGTTGATGAGAAAAAATATTTGGTCAGAATCTTATGTAATCCGATGAAACCTACTCCGCATATTTCATCACTTCCTGCTATCCCTTATAAATAGAACATATGTTTCAATTTCGGCATACACGTTTTTATATAAGCTCGTGTGTGTATTTACATGTTAAATGAAAATGAGAACTTCACAATGTTTACCTTTTTTCTTCCAGAAAGTTACACTATGTTAAAAAATAAACAATCTATATATAAATAATTGTACACAAATTTGACTATATCATAGACAACTTCGCTCTTGACGTCAGTGCGGTTTTAAGCAAAACAACAAAAAAAAAAAAAACACAAAAGTAAAATTAAACAAAAATATTTCCTGTATACTTTATTTTATTCTGTATATAAGATTTATACTAATTCTACTAATTTAGTAACATTGAAATGATTTCTCTATATACATGTGTATAAGTCGACTTCATGTATAGTGTGACCCCGGAATTCATTTTTTGCATCAATTTTAACCCCTTTCCAGAAAAGATTCACCTGTGTATAGAGGAACCGGTCACCTAAAATGCATGATTTTTAACCTTTTCCTAAGAATTCCGTGTGTATAGTGTGACCACCTATTTCTTTGGCGTAAAAGCCTGGTTATAAAAAAAAAACTTAGACCCAAACGCAAAATGTTAGATCAACCATTTAAGCAAGTTGAGTACCAATTCTTGCACAAAAAACTTCGCCATGTCTTGATATTTTACGATATAATCTATTTTTTTTCTCTAATGTCAGCGACTGACTTTAAGTTTTAAACCTTCTCGTCATCTCCAAGTTTGAAAATTAATTGTGGGTGTATAAATGATAGAGAAAATTTTTATCAAAGGAATGTAGTCTTTTGATATATATATCCGCACGCCTACTCAATTGAAATATGGTACCAGGCCGTGGGAATCCAACACTTGCAGGATTTAAGTAACAAATATTACCCAGCTCCATCAGCACTTTCCCCTGGAAACGCTTCAAGCATCAGGTTTTAACCCTGACCGTCGCACTCAACGCAACAGCTGAGTCGCTATTTGATGGGATGGTCTCTTGGAGATGAGAGTCAGAAATGCATAGAAATGCGATTTTAATATTGGATTCATTCGCATACCCACTCAGATGACTGACATTCAATTGGGAAACCCACGCATACATGGGAGTGGAAACATATTACCCAGCTGCTCTCGGCACTATCACACTGGGACGCTTCACTTGTCAGGGATTATCCCCGTTATTGGTGCAATGGTGGAGGGAATGCGTAGGATGACAACTCTTGTAAATGAGCTTAAATACACACAAAAAAAATGCAATTTTATCTTGATATTTATCTGCACGCCCAATCTCGCAACGAAGTTCGATAGTATGTGGAGATTATAACGAAATTGATGCAGGCAATCAGATAAATGCGGATTTAGGAGATTATCCATGCCCCCCACCCCTCGAATGTGGAGAATAACTCGAATATAGCACAAATCGAAACTTAAGGTAGGAAACCCACACGTACATGGAACCGGAGGTAAAAAATGCTGCCTTTTCTTGACATTTCTCCGTTTGGAGACGCTACAAGTATCAATATATATATATATATATATATATATATATATAGTTTAAATAAAAACATACCACTTTAAGGTTCCATGTAATAAATTATTTCACCACAGCCCTTTTAAAAGCACTGCGGATTATTAGACTTTACTTCCAAATAAAAAAATGAAAAGAAAATTTACACATTTTTGACGGGCCGTATTAAACATATGTAAATTAACGAAGTGAGGAAGTGAGGGGGGTGAGAGAAGACATGAGTGAGTTAGCAGATACTGACACATTTAAACGGTTAACTTAACGGAAGTTATATATTGATATCGAAGAGGTAAAGAAGAAAAAACCCATAGAGAGAAAAAAAAGGGAAGGAAGTTAAGAGAAGATGTCACTAATTTTCTTAGTAAAAAAAGCTAGAAACAGACGCTGTTATTATTTGCTCTGAATTTACATTGAGCTCTCTGGATTTTATTCTCCTTATGTTTACCGATACGGATTACCTAGTTTTTCATAAACTATATATATATATATATATATATATATATATATATATATATATATATATATATTTCTTTTTATATTATATTATTTTATACACACATAAATATACACATTTTATATTATTTGGACTATTGTCCTCGTCTTTTTCACCATATTCATTACAACGTATCGATCGTTGTACGCTCCGGCCTTCTTCAGGTGGTTGGAATGTCGAACCGAACCCTTTATTTCTCTCCCTGGGGTAGACTGTTCTAGTTCCACCTGTTTAATGGATGTCAGTTATAGGGGTATCGCCTGTTAATTCCGCTCTCCAAGTGCTCCACTGCATTAACCAGGTACTGAACTCACACTCATTGGGTCCTGTCACTGGATCTAACCAACGCCTTTATCCAGTGTGCAACATGTACATATATATATATATATATATATATATATATATATATATATATATATATATATATATATGTATATATATAACATATATATGTGTATATAACACATATATGCGTGTGCATATATATATATATATATACATATATATATATGCACACGCATATGTGTCATATACATATATATGTTATATATCTACACATATATATATTCATATACATATATATGTTATATATATACATATATATCATATATATATATATATATATATATATATATATATATATATATATATATAACACAAGTCATATATATACACACACACATGTCATATATATGCACATACATATGACATATATAGTGATATTCTAAACCTGGCTTAGATGTGGCACAAGGCCGAAAGTATGGAGCACCCAGCGAGGATCGAACTCACTACTCAGTCGTAATTGATCTAGCAAGACGAGCTTTCTAAAGATTACATCACGTCGAGGTGCCCAACATATGTCACACACACACACACACACACACACACACATATATATATATATATATATATATATATATATATATATATATATATATATATATATATATATATATATATATATATAGAAAAGGAAGAACAGTAAGATATACAATCCGGTGTTCTTATTGATATTTTGTATTATTATTTTTTACAAAACAGTGCTCAATGTAAATATACAGAGCATAAATATTGTAAATTAACTCATTTAAAATATGTTTTTTTCGCTACACAGTAATAACCATGTTTCAAAAATGGAAGCTAAAATCTTTAAATTTAATTATATAATTAAATTAAAAGCATTAGTTCCGTTTCATCTTCAAGCGAATATTGGAATAACTTATTTTTAAATTTCTGAGCTTTAAACTCACATATAAATTCATAATTTCCTGTTTCCAAGGATACAGGGAAATCCAATCATTCAGACATATATATGTGCATATATATATATATATATATATATATATATATATATAGTCGACTCTCCCGTCGAGATTCGACGTATGAGGGTCAAGCACATCAGTTTCCAGGAAACCGACAGGCCAACACCGGCACATGAGATTTGCAGGACCATCCACACTTTCAGAAGGGCCGAATACAAAGACCTGGGGCCCTACGTGCCACAAGGTTCCCACACGACACTCCGCAGGTTTTGAATTTAGAGTTGTCCTTCTCCTAGACCAGTTGTCATCCAAGGCTATAGAACCCAGTCTGTCCTGCTATTTTACCCATAGCTGGAGGGAGAGGAAGAGGTTTCATACCTTTCCCAAGGGTATTAGCACGTAAGTGAATGTAATGGATTCGACTGAATTGAACTCGGCTCTGCGATTCCTCAATTCAAGCCGCTATCCATTACTCCACCGTGCCTCTCTCTCTCTCTCTCTCTCTCTCTCTCTCTCTCTCTCTCTATATATATATATATATATATATATATATATATATATATATATATATATGTGTGTGTGTGTGTGTGTGTGTGTGTGTTCTTACGGACTATGAACATTTTGATTGTTATTTAAAGCCTAAACATTTTTGGGAAAGTGCTACAAAGAATTTGGTACGTGCACGGTGTCACAGCAGAAATATATGGTTTCATCCAATCATTCCTAACAGATCATGAAATGAAAGTTGTATTGAGCTGTCCTGCTTCCGGATCCTTTCATACGAACGTCGAGGTCTCCCAGGGATCTATCAAAGGATACACACCGTTTCTGATCTTCACCAATGATCTGCCCGATGCCATCAGTTCCCAACTAGGCATTTATGCAGATGACACTACCATTTACTCCGGTCTCAGTAGCAAATCCGACAGATCTGACAAAGTAAACCTGGCAACTCCTCTTGAAAAGGGCTTCCAGTCACTGGTTAACTGGGGCAAGAAATGGCTTGAAAATTTTAACGCCTCCGTAATAAAATTGCTTTCATTTAATCACCACAGAAAACATTTTTCTGTGCAATCAGCATGGATGATGCTAAACTCTAGGAGAGCAACACGCTACGCCTCTTTAACTCCATGTTTTTTACTGACATGATGTGGAGCGACTATATCGAATCAATTGTTTCATTTACTGCAAGGATTTACTGTGTCGTGCAAGCTTTTTTTTTCTCGTTAGAATCCATATTGAATATTTATAAATCTACCATTCGTCCATGCATTGAATACTGTTGCCATATATGGTCAGGTGCTTCTGCTGCACATCTGGCGATTCTTGACAAATTCCAAAGAAGGATCTGCAATGCAATCGATTCTCACCGACGCGGCGTGGCTCCCCTCCCTCTTTTCTACAAACATTTTTATGACAACTGGTATGACAAGCTTTTTTCAATGGTCTCCGACCAGATGAATTTAAGCGTGCTACATGATGGGCAAATACCACCCCCATCCCGTTTACTCTTGCAGCCGCCACTTCTACTCCAAAAATTTCTCCTCGCACTTCCCACCTGTTGAAATCCCTTCCGCTTTCTTGCTTCCCCGATAACTACAATGTTCAAAAATTTAAATTCAATGTCAACTGCCATCTTCTGTCTTCTTGAACCCTGTTCCTTTTTTGCTTATCCCCCACTCCTCTCTATTCTCAGTTTTTTCATGCTCTTTCATCCTCACTGCTTTTACCCCCACCCCCGCGGACCACTGGCATTACTACGTTGCTTGAGGTGAAATGATTAAAAACAATCTTTTTTTGTTGTTTTTTTTTAATGAATATTGCATTATGATTTTTTTAGAATAACAATAATTTTTCAGATACATGTCATACAATTTAACCTATAAAACTCCTTGTAACTCCAAAGATGAACTGAAGGCAAGGATTATGGCAGCATTCACCAACGTAAAGAAGGAGACCTATCGAGAAGAGTTGCAGAAGATTCTGAAGATGTCTGGAGTCCGTAGTTGAAATCAATGGCAATTTTATTGAATACATTTACTCTTTAGTGTGTCAAGATATTTTTGTGTAATTTTGGTAAATATATCTGTCAAGAGAAGATGTCAGTGTTATTTTCATTTTGGCGTCATTCAGACGACGATTTATCCATCGCACCCTTTATACTTATCAATAAAACCTTGAAATCATTTACATCTGGCCACCTAACTCCCCAGACTGCAACCCCCCCTAGATTACTATGTGTAGGGCGCAGTTGATCAAAAAAACTCCTTGTAACACCAAAGCATTCACCAACTTAAACAAGGAGACCGCCCAGATGAGTTTCAGGAGGCTGTGGTTGAGGCCAATGGTGATGTTATTAAATAAATTTACTTTTTAGTATCTCAAGATATTTTTGTGTAATTTTGGTAAATATATCTGTTAAAATGAGATGTCAGTGTTATTTTCATTTTGGCGTCATTAATCGACAATTTATCCATCGCACCCTGTATATCTGCTCAAAGGAGATGTCAGTGTTATTTTCATTTTGGCGGCATTTAGACGACAATTTATCCATCGCACGATGTATATCAAAATGAGGTCAGCGATGTTTTCATCTTTGCTTCATTCAGACGACAATTTATCCATCGCACCCTGTCTGTTAAAATGAGATGCCAGTGTTATTTTAATTTCTTGCGTCATTTAGACGACAATTTACCCATCACACACGCTATAAACACCCGGTGAGGCAGTCACTCATACATTCGCGCAAGAATGTAGGGTCGACATTCGGAAAGGAAGCCAGAGCCACATTATTCCCTGACCGGGGTTAATTAGCAAAAAACTTGTTTTGAATCAAATGTAATGTGGCTTGTAACCGATTCAGCCATCTGTTTTCATTAACGACGTTCGATTACAACATCACAATTAGCTTTTTTGTCTTTGTAGGCAAATACATTCTTTTTATGTCTTTTGTTTTCAATCAGCGTTCTCCTCGGCATTTTTTTTCAAGAGTAGAAATAAGAAAAAAAGAAAGTAAATATGCTTCTTACCTGCTAGAATCGATGTGTAAAAAGTCGACGTGGAAATCAAGCAACTTGCCCCCCGCGGTGTATCCTACTGCTACCCCAACCATCGTAAGGCACAATAATATAGCTGTAACGAAGAGAGAGAGAGAGAAAAAAAATGCAACAGAATTAATTGCAATTTCTGTTAAGGAATTCTCAGAGAGAAATGAATACATACAATAATCTTGTTTATTTTTATTCTTCATCATCAATTTAAAATAAAATAATCAAATGACATTCATGATTCAAACACTTATTTTCGAGTTAGCATTTCTGACCATTAAAATTTATAGAATTTCTCTGAGAGAAGTAATGGATAGTGTTGTTCATAATGACGGTGATGGAAGCGTGCTGGGCTCATAACCAATGTTGTTCATAATGACGGTCGTCTTCGAGTATAGAATCCAGAGGTTAGCAATGAATATTTCGAAGACAGTAGGAAAGCGTTGTTCAGGTTACAGAGGATATTTTGGTAAAATTAGCAGAGCATAGTTCGTCCTTCTGGTTCTCTTCGCCTGAAAAGCTGGACTGGACATTCGGGTAGAGTGAACAAAAATGGCCGCCTTTATACACGACGGATTGAATGTTCTACGTCTTCAGATTGGTTAACCTTCTATTGGTGGACTATAAAGTGAGTTAAGTCATTTTGACTGGCTCACTAGTTACATACATATACACAAAAAACTGTAACAGATAGCGCTCGGATTGAGGAATCGGAGAGCTGAGTTCGAATTCCAGTCGAATTCATTACATTCACTTATGTGCTAATACCCTTGGGAAAGGTATGGATCCTATTCTTATCCCCCTAGCTATGGGTAAATAGAAAGACAGACCAGGTTCCACATCCTTGGATGGCAACTCATCTACGGCAGAAACAAGTGAAAAACTACTGTGGGAAAAAAATCTGCCTCGTCAGTCATGTATCAAAAGATACATGATCGCCTAAGCCTGTATCACGCATGGCACATAACTGACTATTAGATTAGTTTATTTTTTTTAAGGAAATTAGGCTTCTCAAGTGTACTATTGATGTTCTTTCTAGCACTGGTTGCAGTTATTTTCCTAATCTTTTGTGTTAAAGTCCATATTTTATTATAATTTTCCCTTCTGATCATTTCTGTTGGAAAATTCCAAGCGATGCAATTCATGTGATTTGGCAAACCTCTTTGCGAAAACGTTGCGCCAATTTGTACAGTCTGATGAAGAATTGGATTTCTTAAGACCTAAACGATTCATTCACCTGAAGTCAATATTAATCGACTGATCTCAGAAAACGAGAATATATATATATATATATATATATATATATATATATAGATAGATAGATAGATAGATATATGACAATTTCTCAGAGTTTCTAGAAAAAGACAATATTTATAAATGTAAAAGACAATCGTAAAACTGTAATAGTTACCGACGCGTTTCGTCCACTGTGGAATTTTTCAAGATAAAAAAACGACATGAATTTATTAAACAAAATAACTAATAATAGCAAAACAAAATGTCCTTAGCAACTGTAAGAATTGAGAGAACGCTACTTTCATACTGTTAACTGAACAGTAATTGACGTGACAATAATTGACGTAATTTTCAGTTAACAGTATGAAACTCTAATCTAAACTCTTACAGTTGCTAAGGATGTTTTGTTTTGCTATTATTAGTTACTTTGTTTAATAAATTCATTTGGTTTTTTGTTTTGTTTTTTGGGGGTTTTTTTGCCTTGAAAAAGTCCACATCGGACGAAACACGTCGGCAACCTTTACAGTTTTCCAATTGCCCTTTCCATATATATATATATATATATATATATGTGTGTGTGTGTGTGTGTGTGAGTTTAGACATATCTGAATGTGCCTGGTGTCATGCATGACATCCACATAACTGTCTAGACCTGATGAGGCTAATGTAAAATAGATCACAAATCAAATAAAATGACAGGATCAGATGGAAGCAGAAAAGCGTAAGGAATAAATAAAAAAAGGCAAAACTTACAAATATATACAGGAGAACGCTTGTGGGAGACATTATCATCTATGCAGGCAAATCCTACTGTGTAGAGCGTTGCGCCTCCGACACCGTTGAGTATCTGTCCCAGAAGAAAGATGTACATGTACCAAGAAAGACGCTGCCCATTTGTAACACTACTGCAGCGCGAACTATTACCTGCTGGAAAAAGGAGGGAAAAGAATTACTTATACAATGCAAACAATTGTCCAGCGCATTAAATTAACAGGCAAATAAATAATAGTCACAGATAAATACTGAGAAAAGACTGATATGGAAAAGACACTTACGGTTAGAATGACATCAGTACATAGATGTGAGATAGATAGATAGATATGGAGAGACTGAGACAGACAGACAGACAGATAGATAGATAGATATAGACGGGAAAAAAAATATATATATAGATAGAGAGATAGATATGTGAATAGATAGATATAGACGTGAACAGATTATAATATATATATATATATATATATATATATATATATATATTATTTAAAGATATTTTTGTAGGTACAAAATTTAATGATCGAAATTAAAGTGTAAAACTTAATATTACGAGACATATTAAAAAAAAAAACGGGTGAAACAACCGGTTTCGCTCCCGCTCTTCAGGCTTCAACGGGAGATTTAAAATTGACACAGGAAAATGTACAATAAAAGGAAGTTGTGGAAGAAAAAAAAATATGCAAAAGGAACTAGAGACAAATAACAGCGAGTCCCAACAAACACTCACGTTGTTTGCACAAAGAAAGCTTACGGGACCCGATGTAAAGTGCCTCCAGAGTGAGACCGGGCCAACACGGTGAACCAGTCAACACTAGTATTTAGTCACCCCACCACGAGGGCATCATGGGGCACAAGGCCGGTTTAACGTGGGATCTCCGAGCCCGTAGGCTCGGCCAAAAATATGCCCTTTGAACCCGTATAAACGGGTTCAGGGTCGGTTTACCTCCCCGAAAGAGACTCCGCCCTTCGGGTTCCTCCCCGCCCGAAGGCAGAGAGTTCAACCGATCAACCGATCAGCTGGTCAGCCGGACGTCCGACTTCAGACTGAACCAGTCAACACTAAATTTGGCCGCACAATCTCTGTTCGTTAATAGGTGTTCGCATATGGCGGAACTATAGGTGACGAACCTTGGATGAAATTTGTTTTGCTATTTTTTCACATTTGGTTCCAATCCAAGGTAATCTGAGGTAAACAGGGCATTTTTAACAGTGTAGAGCTCGGCACTTCTGAACTCTTCAACTTTACTGCAGATAACTGAATTCACAGTATCAAGAGGATAACCCAAACTACATGGGGTATCCTTAATAAAGTCGATTTCGTCGTTCAAGAAGGGCTCAGAGCAGATCTTTAATGCTCTATGTAGAAGGGTTTTAATAATGTTAATCTTGCGCTTAGTGGGACAAATAGAGCTCCAATGTTCGTTGTTTTTTCTCTGCCGAAGTTCGGATTATTTTTCAAACTCGGCCTATGTTTCATCCTGCGTGTAAAGACGTTCTCCCTCCCCATCAAATTAATTCAATTATTTATAAATACGTTTGTAGTTGCGGAGTCGACTACATAGGGAGAACAACTCAACGCATAGACATAAGAATAAAACAACACGTTACTACTAAAATTAGAAATCACACCTTGCCGTTGAATGGACTCGTCCCGAACACCTATAGTTCCGCCATATGTGAACACCTATTAAAGAACAGAGATTGTGCAGCCAAATTTAGTGACGATTGGTTCACCATGTTGTCCCGGTCTCACTCCTTATTTCATCTAAAGGTTCTGGAGGCACTTTACATCGGGTCCCGCAAGCCTTCTTTGTGTAAACAACGTGAGTGTTAGTTGGGGCTCGCTGTCATTTGTCTCTAGTTCCTTTTGCTAATTTTTTTTTTCTTCCACAACTTCCTTTTATTGTACATTTTTCTGTGTTAATTTTAAATCTTCCGTTGAAGCCTGAAGAGCGGGTGCGATACCAGTTGCTTCGCCCGTTTTTAATGTCTCGTAATATTAAGTTTTATACTTTTATTTCGATATATATATATATATATATATATATATATATATATATATATATATATATATATATGGGGAGAGAGAGGGAGAGAGAGAGAGAGAGAGAGAGAGAAAGATGTAAATAGATAGATATAGACGCGAACAAATAGATAGATATGTGAATAGATAGATAGATAGATCGATAGTGACAGACAAATAAAATGAGATATGTGGATATGTCAAGTGTACATTCGCAAGCAAAATAATTGCTAATTGATTTTGTTCTTTTAATAAAAAATCAACTAAGACAGGCTGATCGATTTTGAAAATTTAGAAAAGAACAAAACAAGCAAATAACGTGACAAAGAAATTATTTATCTTCAAACAAGATATATCGAACAGAGCTGATCAGAACAAAAAGAAAGATTATCGGAAAATCAACAGGCACTGAAGGATGTAAAAATAAGATCGGCCTGTTTCTTCGGTAACGTAGCATCATCTTACAATGATACTACTATCTATTTGTCTATCACAATCTATCTATCTATCTATCTATCTATCTATATCTATCTATCTATCTATCTATCTATCATTCTGTTCAAATCTATATATCTAAGTCTATCCATCGTCTGTCTCTCTACCTAATTCAATCTATTCCTATCTAACTCACTGTATTCAAATCTATCTATCTATTTTAGTCTAATCCTCGTCTATCTATCTATCTATCTTAGTCTAATCCTCGTCTATCTATCTATCTATCTTAGTCTAATCCTCGTCTATCTATCTATCTATCTTAGATAGATAGACGAGGAATAGACTAAGATAGATAGATAGATAGACGAAGAACAGACCATCTATCTTAGTCTATTCCTCGTCTATCCATCTATCTATCTTAGTCTATTCCTCGTCTATCTATCTATCCATCTATCTATCTATCTATCTATCTATCTATCTTAGTCTGTTCCTCGTCTATCTATCTATCTATCTATCTATCTATCTATCTATCTATCTATCTTAGTCTGTTCCTCGTCTATCTATCTATCTATCTATCTATCTATCTATCTATCTATCTATCTATCTATCTTAGTCTATTCCTCATCTATCTATCTATCTATCTATCTATCTATCTATCTATCTATCTTAGTCTATTCCTCGTCTATCTATCTATCTACCTTAGTCTATTCCTCGTCTATCTATCTATCTACCTATCTATCTTAGTCTATTCCTCGTCTATCTATCTATCTTTCTACCGATCTATCTATCATAGTCTATTCCTCGTCTATCTATCTTAGTCTATTCCTCGTCTATCTATCTATCTATCTATCTATCTTAGTCTATCTATCTATCTTAGTCTATTCCTCGTCTATCTATCTATCTATCTATCTATCTATCTATCTATCTATCTATCTATCTTAGTCTATTCATTTATTAAGCAGCACACCCACAAAATGACACCCTCTCTACCCTCCACAATCCCGCACAGATTCCTTTGTAAGTATTATCATTATCACGTCTTATTTTTTTTCATTTTCATTTGGTTGTTAGCAGTCTCCTGCATTTGAATATTTGTATTGCATATCCTGCACCCCACCCGTTATGTTTTTAGACCCTAGCATTGCTGTGGCCTGTATAATCTCAATCTTTCTGCGAATTCCTCATTCAGCTAATGTTGTCACTTATTAACATTGTTAAAAATGTCCTAGTTATGATGGGTGGAACACCAAATTTCATGCGTCGTACTTTTTGTATCTCTCGAGCAAGTTCATAATATTTTTTTCTAATTTTTCACTTTTCTCAAACGCTTCCTTAGTCCACAAGTACAAACATATATGGGAGCTGGTAGATTTCACTTTTGCGATTTAGCAAATCCCGATTTAGATCTTAAAGTCCAAAAAGAAAGTCTTTGCACAGTTCCCAGTGTATGGTTGTTCATACTCTGGCGTATCTGTTTTCATGTTAAATTCCAACCACTTTTTTTACATGGTAAACCATCTGAACACTTTCTCTGTTGAGGTAGCAGTGACTGTTTTCCTAGGTTTTGTCTTTTTTTGTCTCTGATTGGTTGGTTGGTTGATTTTGTTTAGGGGAATATCAACACCTCTACTCGTGATTTAATGCCGAAATCTAAATATTTTGAACATTATTTACATTATTCGGACTATTGTCCTAATCTTTGTCGCCATATTTATTACAATGTTTCGGCCTTTCAGTATCTGTCTATATTTCTGAGATGAGGTATTATATACACTATTTAAATTATTCGGACTATTGTCCTCATCTTTGTCGCCATATTTATCACAACGTTTCGGCCCTTCAGTATCTGTCTATATATCTAAAAAATGTGGCACATGGGAACATCAACAATCCATGTTGTAGTTGGAGCCCTAGGATTGGTTGGAAAATATTCCAGTAGACTAATTGAAGGGATTCCTGGAAGCCCATGCCTCAAAGAAATACAAAAAATTGTTCTCACAAGTACAGACCACACTTACGAAGGGCTTTATCTATGTAATTTTTTTTTTTGTCAGTGTCATGATGCCATTTCTAACCTTAGGTCCCTGGACAGAACCCGGAAAGAAATGTGTACACGCCAGAAATCAAAGGAAATAAAATAATAATAATTGTAATAATAATGATAATAATAACAATAATGTCTGTGATTGCACTCAGCTGGCACAAACAGAGTACAAGTGACGCCATGTCTAAGTAGCCACTAGAACACGCAAGAAACTATGCAGGATGTATAGTTTCGAGTTTGCAGAGAAGTGGTATGAACATTTACCACAGCCAGTAGCCAAGAATGCGCAGATGAATCAAATGCACTTGGAGAGCAATCGTCCTTATTTCACACTTGTGCACAAGAGCAGTCATGATCCTGATAGACGTGGTTTTACCTTGGGATAAGAACACCCGGGACGAGCAGTTGGCGAAAGTTCAAAGGTAACAATATTTGGAAAATGAAGGAAATAGACCAAGCAACAGCAGCTCAAGTTTTTTTTCTTTTTGTGATTGGCACAGACGGTAGTATCCCCAGGAATTTTATTGCCTAGCAGGACGCCTTCAGATTAGATGAGAGTGTTTGGAACATCTCATGTGACGAAGAAAGTTTTGTGTCTCTAAGCAACGGGTAAACGTTGAGAGAAGATCAACATCACACGACCGACTGAGAGAATATCAAATGATAATAAATAGTATCTGTCTATATTTCAGAGATGAGGTACACTATTTACATTATTCGGACTGTTTCGCCGGTTGTACGCTCCGGCCTTCTTCAGGTGGTTGGAATGTCGAACTGAACCCTTTATTTCGCTCATTGGGCTAGACTGTTCTAGTTCCACGTGACATGTTTAATGGATGCCAATTATCAGTTATCTCCTGTTAATTCCCCTCTCCAAGTTCTCCACTGCCTTAACTGGGTATTGAACTCACACTAGAACGCTGTGGTTCAGTTCGACATTCCAACCACCTGAAGAAAGCCGGATCGTTTGTAGTAAATATGGCGAAAATAGGGCGACAGAGATAAGGACAATAGTCCGAATAATATAAATAGTGTACATAATACCTCATCTCAGAAATATCGACAGATACTGAAGGGCCGAAACGTTGTAAAAAATATGGTGACAAAGATGAGGACAATAGTCCGAATAATGTAAATAGTGTACATAATACCTCATCTCATAAATATAGACAGATACTGAAGGGCCGAAACGTTGTAATCAATATGGCGACAAGGATGAGGACAATAGTCCGAATAATTTAAATAGTGTACATAATACCTCATCTCAGAAATAGAGACAGATACTGAAGGGCTGAAACGTTGTAATCAATATGGCGACAAGGATGAGGACAATAGTCCGAATAATTTAAATAGTGTACATAATACCTCATCTCAGAAATAGAGACAGATACTGAAGGGCCGAAACGTTGTAATCAATATTGCGACAAGGATGAGGACAATAGTCCGAATAATGTAAATAGTGTACATAATATCTCATCTCAGAAATATAGACAGATACTGAACGGCCGAAAGTATGGCGACAAAAATGAGGACAATAGTCCGAATAATTTAAATAGTGTACATAATACCTCACCTCAGAAATATAGACAGATACTGAAGGGCCGAAGTGTTGTAATAAATATGGCCACAATGATGAGGACAATAGTCCAAATAATGTAAATAGTGTACATAATACCTCATCTCAGAAATATAGACAGATACTGAAGGGCCGAAGTGTTGTAATAAATATGGCCACAATGATGAGGACAATAGTCCAAATAATGTAAATAGTGTAGATAATAAATAATAATAACTGTAATTTTTGCATTGTTCACGCATGGAGTTTGGGTCATCCTTTGGACTTCGAGATAACATGAGGATGGTTGATAGAAATTGAAGTCGCTAATATTTAAGCAGTGCTGAGAAGGAGAAAATTTTGAGCTTCTCGAATATTGATTTTACCAGGGCGTATTTTTTCATCTATTTTTTGACTAGACAAAGAATACGTGGTCTTGTTGTGGTCATCATATCTCATATCATCTCATTTCTATTTTGCGGGCTTACGGCCTCACCAAAGGTGAAACACCGGTTCCCGTACTATCACCGAAGTTAAGCAACATCAAGCCTGTCAGTAGCTAGATGAGTGACCGCTTGGAAATACAAGGTGCTGTAAATTTAGATGCGTCAGTAATTCAGTTGATAATGGCACGGGAAACTTAATCAGAGAGCCGAGTTGTAATTTCCATTGATTTCGTTATGTTAACCTTCTTGACCTTTCTCATAGACTCACATCTGTTCCTCCTTCTTCCACTTTATCTATATGTACTTCCTCCTACTCTCACATCTGTTCGTTCATGTTCATCTTTATTTACCTTGTCCTTCCTCCTACTCTCACATTGGTTCCTTCCTCTTCATCTACCTTATCCTTTCTTTCCTCCAACTCTCACATCTGTTCCTCTTCCTCTTCATCTACCATGTCCTTCCTCCTACTCACAAATCTGTTCTTTCCTGTTCCTCTTCATCTACCTTCTTTCTCATACACTTTCATCTGTTCCTCTTTATCTGCCATGTCTTTCCTCCTACTCTCATATCTGTTCCTTCCTATTCCTCTTTATCCACCTTCTCCTACCACCTACACATTCATCTGTTCGTCTTTATCTGCCATGTCTTTCCTCCTACTTCCCTCCTACTCCCTATTCCTCTTGATCATCTTTTCCTTCCCTATTCATCTCTTGATCTGCCTTTTCCTCCTTCATCTGTTCCTTCCTATTCATCTTTATCTACCTTCTTTCATCTACACTTTGGTCTTTATCTGCCATGTCTTTCCTCCTACTCTCACATCTGTTACTTCCTATTCCTCTTGATCTGCCTTTTCCTTCCTGCTACACTTTCATCTGTTGGTCTTTATCTACCATGACCTTCCTCCTACTCTCACATCTGTTCCTTCCTATTCATCTTTATCTACCTTCTCCTTCCTCCTACACTTTCATCTGTTGGTCTTTATCTACCATGACCTTCCTCCTACTCTCACATCTGTTCCTTCCAATTCATCTTTATCTACCTTCTCCTTCCTCCTACACTTTCATCTGTTGGTCTTTATCTACCATGACCTTCCTCCTACTCTCACATCTGTTCCTTCCTATTCATCTTTATCTACCTTTTTCTTTCCTCCTACACTTTCAACTGTTGGTCTTTATCTACCATGTCCTTCCTCCTACTCTCACATCTGTTTCTCTTTGTCTGTCACGACCTTCCTCCTACTCTTTAACCTACTGTTTCATCTAGTCCTCCCCGTTCTTCTTTATCTACCGTCTTTCCCTTCCTCCTACTCTCTCTTCCTACCTGTACTTTTTTTTATCTTTATCTTCTTCCTTTTCCTCCTACTCTCTCCTCTGTTCCTCCCTATCTACCTTCTTGTCCTTCCTCCAACTATTTCGTCTTCTCCTTTATCCACGCCCTCTTTTTCTTACAGCTTTGCCTGGCGGAATGATATCAGAAATTGTCGAACTGTTTCATAAGATTTTAAAGACTTTCAACAGAAAACTATTTTTAGCTCGAGTTTAAAAAAAAAACGTAGCATGACAAGTTTCTTATCTGCGCTTCCTCCCTCACACACACACGCGCGCTTTTTTTTATTATCTCTCTCTCTCTCTCTCTCTCTCTCTCTCTCTTTCTTGTTGCCTCGTCGGCCACGTTTAAACAGATGAGGTTTAGGGTTAGGGTTGAATCACAGGCGAAAAGCAGTCATCAATTTACCAAACACACCAACAAAAACAGGTCGCTGTGCATCATAATGTGCTATATACATAAGCATTTAAACATAACCTACATTTTTAGGGCTCCTTGTTAAGGCAGTTGCTGTTAGCGCGCTCTTTCCACAAGTCATTCGCTGTGGGTTCGATTCTTAATAAATGCTGTCTATACTACACTTATTACTGCACGCCATTGCAAATGACCTAATCTGAGGAGAAAATTAGAAATCGAATACACCCTGTCACTCCAGAGAGTCTAAAACTGACCGTATGACGAAAGAAAGGAAATTAAAGCGGTTGTTTCAATTAATTTGCACAAGGATGTATATCCACTAAAAATAACGTTTATGTAATAAAAATAATTTGTATGTATTTTAACAAAATATAATAATTCTTATTTAATTAAACTAGGCAAAATCTACTTTTTATCGAAACCCTTTAAATGAAAGTTATCTAGACACGGGTATTTTTCTGAGCTAGGGGTGGTTATATAAATGCCATATACGAGAAGGTCAGCAAATCGATTGTTAAGGAGTTGCAATATGAGTAACTCGGACATTTGGCTGACGGGCATTTAACCGAATGGACATTTAGCCGAAAATGTAGTGGCGTACTTACATGTGTCTGTCACACTCTTTATCAAAATGTGCTACATATATTTGTATATCTATTTACTGCATTAATTTATAATTTTTTGGTTTTCTTGACAGGCTTTTTAAAATATCTGTTCTGTATATATTATATTTTACTTCGAATATTACTGTAAGATAAGTATTTTGAGAAAAGCACATTTTAAAGCCAAAATATTAGCTTTTACGATATGAAAGACGAATTTTCTTTTTAATGATCATTATCTTAAAGAGATGAAATAGCTTTTATCTTACTGTTAAATACGAATTTAATTAATTAGGTGCTACTTTTACCCAAATACACTCAAATATTTTTTAAAAATACTAATTACAATAAATAAGAAAACTTATAACTTTAAATTGATTTTACTGTTGAGAAAAGAATAAACAAATCCTATAACTTTAAATTTAATTTACTGAATTTAATCATTGAAATTCAATAATTATTAGTCCTATTGATTATTTTAATATTGAACATTAAAATTTTTAAAAGTATTGAAACTATTTTCACTCGTATTTTTTTTCGGCTAAATGTCCGTTCGGCCAAATGTCCGTTCGGCTAAATGTCCGTCGGCCAAATGTCCTGCCATGATTAAATTGAGAGGGAAAACGGAAAAGAAAGAAAGACGTTCTCTGAGAAAAAACGAAAGAAAAGAGGGAAAAAAAAAGAAAGAAAGAAGATAGGACAGACAGACGGGAAGGAAAAGAAAGAAAGAAAAGAGAAAGAGAAGTTGATTGATTGATTCGTTTTCTACGACTTATCAACCTTTTGCAGGTTATTTAAAGCCGGAAATATTTTTAAAGTGTAAGAATCTTTTCTTTTCTTTTTTAGACAATAATAGTTTAGCGATAAATGTTTTTAGTAATGAATCCATAGCTGGGAAAGAAGAGGTGGATACATATCTTTCCCATGGGTATTTCAGTAAATGGAACGAATCCAACGGGAATTGGAACTCGGCTCTCCGATTAACAATTCCTAGCCATTACCAATTACACCACCCGCACACCTAATCTTACAGCACCTGGAGAAAGAAAGGGAAGATTGATGAAAGCGATTGAGGGGGTGAAAATAAATTTAATTTCACTCAGACAGACGCTGTTATTTAAAAGAAAATAGGGTAAAAACGGAAAATAGAAAAAGGAACGAAAAGAAGAAAAAGAAAGAAAGAAAACGGAAAATAGAAAAAAAAAAATAAAAAGAAAAGAAAAAAAGAAAAGAAAAAAAGATGTCTCAAAGGAATAAAAAAAAAAAAAGATGTCTCAAAGCAAAAGAAAGAAAGAAAAATGTCTCAAAGCAATAAGAAAGAAAGAAAGAAAAGATGTCTCAAAGAAAGAAAGATGTCTCAAAGGAATAAAAAAGAAAGAAAGATGTCTCAAAGGAATAAGAAAGAAAGAAAGAAAATAAGAAAGAAAAAGAAAGATGTCTCAAAGGAATGAGAAAGAAAGAAAAAAAGAAAGAAAGAAAGAAAGATGTCCCAAAGGAATAAAAAAAATAAGAAAGAAAGAAAGATGTCCCAAAGGAATAAAAAAAGAAAGAAAGATGTCTCAAAAGAATAAGAAAGAAAAAAGAAAGATGTCTCAAAGGAATAAGAAAGAAAGAAAGAAAGATGTCCCAAAGGAATAAAAAAGAAAGAAAGAAAGATGTCTCAAAGAAATAAGAAAAAAAGAAAGAAAGAAAGGATATAATAAGCGATAACGCTTTCAGGCATTTAACGTCTGCTTCAGTGAAATGGAAGTAAAGAAAAAAAACGAATGGAAAATAGAAACGAATGGAAAATAGATTCTTTGATGTCAAAGTTGGGTACCATCAAACAATGGAGAAGGAAAGAGAGGAGTATTACTAAGTATACTGTATGTCAATGACTTTGTATATGGTCTGTTTTGATTTATGTGTTTGTAAATATTTACAGTTTATCTTTGCGGTGAAATCCAAAACATTTGGAACAATCTTTTAAGACTTATTGACACAAAACATTATTGATTTATTTAACACGGAATGACCTTTTATGATGACATTTTTTCTAATTTTTATTTAGATACATTGGATTTATTTTCAATTTTTCTAATTGAATTGTTCACCTATATTGCATATGATCCTTTATTGTACATAATTAGTTTACAATAAAATTTGTATTTTATATGAAGACTACCTTATGAAAATTGAGATGTAGTAGAATGAGGGGGTATTTTATAATACATTCAGGGGCAGCACGAGACCTTTGCACTGGCCCTGATAGGAAATAAATTCTGTTTCCAACACAATTATATATCCATATAAATGTCATATTAAAATTCGCCCAAACTTTCCAATAACAGGCAATATCACAAACATGCCAAAAAGATTCCTCAATACAACACACACTGTTTTTAAATAAAATTGTCTATTAGCTAGAAATTAACATCAGCTTGTGAAATATCTGACCAATTAGAGAAAACTCGAGCCTACTTTCGTGGAAACAATCATATAATACCTCACAGATTTCATCTTTTAGGGACAGAATTGCGGATTTCTTCAAGCCGATGAGAAACGTTTTTCTTCTCCCAAAGAGCGCTCTGAAAGAAACGTGACAGCGACTCCAAGACAAACAACAACAACAAAGACGTTCTTTGAATCTTTGCTAACGATAAAAGTCTTTTTCTAAACCTCAGATTTTTCTGTGAACCAACTCGACTAAAACTATTTTTCAATCATTTTTACCTCTTTTGAATTCATGAACATATATTTGTAAATGCAAATGGTTTATTTAACAGGCATGAAACCACGTTATCTTTATTTTTTATTTTATTATTGTTTTGAATTCGAAAATTCGGATTCTTAATATAAAAAAAAACGTTTAAAATAAACAGATGCTTAAAATTAACAAGTGAATTCTGCACTGATTCGAACGTGCAACCTAGACATAGGCGAGTAAGGTATTCTCCGCGGCAGCGTTCTACTGCCTAAAGTGCATGGTAAAATTCATTTGCGAATTCTAAGTTATGCAGTTTGCTCGGAGAGTGCACTGAACTTAAGTAAAAATGCGGATCTATCACTAAATAATCACGTCATTCTTTTCTTCATATTCCGTCAAGCCGTAGGCGTTCGATCACAGGTCTCCACATCTTCCATTATTATCTGTACATTGCCATGACCTTCTGGGAAGGAAAGAGGAATATTTGCTTTGGCAGTAAGGTAATTTTGATTTGGCTAACACCATGTTTAGTGAGACAAGTTTACTCTTTTATTTAACTTGTAGGGATTACCCCACCTTGCCTGCCAAGAGGCCCGCTGGGTGGCGCTATTCAGGACTATAAATGGAAAACATAAAAAAATAGTAAATAAAATATGAGAATTAAACGATATACCTAGACATGAGCAGTAGATGAAGAACTGTCTAATCCAGTAGATTAAATAAAGGGTTCAGAATTCTCTGTAGTTTATCAAAATCGATATGCACCCGAGGAATCCCGGAGTGCACAACAACTGAAACTCTTTGCGATAACAACAACAAAATGAGGACAATAATCAGAATATAAATAGTGTAAATAACTATAAAAGGAAGTGAAATAGACACCCTTTTTTTAACTCCAGAATGTAGTAACGGAAAAAGGACTTTCCGCCGGCGGAGATTGCTTCCTCCGGTAAGCCGACTTCTTAATTTCAACCAGCCTCGTATTTTCTAAGAGCAAGGCTTATAAATACCTTTCTTCGTTCTTTAGCTATCTTTAGACACACAAGTATCTTTTCTCTCTTGAATTATGTTAGTCTTTACATACAAAGATATGTATAAAATTCCTCCACTTGTTAAAATTTATTTCTAGTGAAAATGTCGAATTTATTTACAGGTGAACAACAGCAATCCTTGTTCATTGCAAACCTGTAGTAGTATAGTATTCGTTGCAGATTCATAACTGGGAGGAAGACGAAATGCATTGATGCATTTGTTACGTTAGACCACTACTTGTACCCCCACCTTAGATTTTACAAGTATATTTTTAATACCTTACATATTTGCGACGAGATATGAAAAAAACAGCCGTCACTTTATTTCTTTGAATATGCAGATTATGGAATATTTTTTTGTACCCGGTTAAACTAAAGACACTTCTTGGAAGAGGACCTTCCTTACCCCATCCCCTCTCTGGTCTCTGATCTCAGGCCAGACGAATGTTGCTTGTTTGATAAGTACAAGTGAGCCTAATAGTGTTCAATTGATAACACCTACTCACTTTTCATATGCCAACAGGTGACTCAACCCCTAACGTTTTTTTTTCTTCGCGCCTGTTGGGATATAACAACTGGACTTAGCTGGTTGCTTTCAGAGGAATCGGACGTCACCAAATTTGGACATAGCTGTTCGCTTTCAGAGGAATCGGACGTCACCAAAAATCGAATGATCGACGAAAGAATCCTGAACGGTATTCTCAAACCCAAGTCGTCTATACCCCTGGGGGTTATCTACGTATACTACTCACCGTCGGCAAGGATTGAACGGCGTTAATCAATGACTTATATCAAGATATTAGCAACTCTACCTTTTTCGCTCGGAGAATTAAATGGACATCTTTTCTTTCGAACTTGTTTCTGATAACAATCGATCGGTATCGATCCCTAAAATTTGTAAGTCTTTACATGTTTATATATATATTCTATAATCTGTCACTATTTTTGTCTATATTTCGTCTCATTGATATATGTTTGATCAAACAATTGTTCCCTCATCCCTTTTACTATTTAGTTATCTTTTCTTTAAAATAATACACTGTATATTTTATAAATAAAGTGTTTTTAATATATGTTCTCGTGGCGTCTTCTGTTGTTCTGCATATTGTTCGTTTTCCAACTGCGTTCACTGACGTCCGGAATTGAAGAATTTCCCTCCTATCGTTTCTTTTCATCAATCTTACATTGAATCCTGGGATACTCTCGTTTATATATATTTTTTTTATTTTCTCGTTGCGTCCCGGCTATCGTAGTCCCAACGAAACCCTGGGCGTAACACATTTTACAGGCTTAATAGTGCAAAGTCAATGCAACAGACGAAGACGGAATGAACCCGCATTACCAATTCTGTTCTGCGAACGAATACGCTTATAGCGTTATTCCTTCCGATGGTTATAAGAATATATTAACAGAATTATGCAGTCTTTCTGACATCATCGTTTACATGATTAAAAAATTCATCCAATTAACCCAATAGACATTAGTGAGCTCACTCCCTGGGAACGACATCGTAAAGAATATCGATTTCTATATTTCTCTATCAATTGTTTTTATTATTATAATTATTATCATTATATTTCGATGTCTGCTATAATCACACGACCTAACAAATCTGCGGGAAGACCTAAGGCAGTTAGTGGTGTTTAGCAAGGGCTACATTTCTTCATGATTAGTTTTTCTAACTGCTATAACGCCACTATAGTTACATGGACAAAGTTCTTCTTTTTGTGTGTGTTGTACTTATTAAGATATTTTTTTTTGCATTTCTCTTAAGCTACGATTTCCAAGAATTTCTTTTAATGCTTATTTTCATTCCAGACTATGGTCCTTGGATCTTATAGGAGAATTGACCGACTCTATCGTGACGATATGTTATATTCATTTAGTGCAATTACAAAACATCCCGAGATTAAATGGTCCATGATGTGGTTTCCTGATATTTGTCACAGAACCTGTATTTTGGATTCACACTATTATGTATGATATTTGCCTGAAAGTTCCTAATGAAAAGATTATAATTGTTATTATTATAATCAACCCTCTTACTTTTTTTTCACATAGAATTATCTCCATGAATATGGCAATGAAGACGAGGATAACAGTCCGAATAATGTAAATAACGCAAGTAATCATGATACCTCATCTCAGAGATATAGAGGCCGAAACGTTGTGAATATGGCAATGATGATGAGGATAACAGTCCGAATAATGTAAATAACGCAAGTAATCATGATACCTCATCTCAGAGATGTAGAGGCCGAAACTTTGTGAATATGGCAATGTTGATGAGGATAACAGTCCAAATAATGTAAATAATGCAAGTAATTCGAATCCCTCATTTCGGAGATATAGAAGCCGGAACGTTGTGAATATGACAATGTGAATGAGGATAACAGTCCGAATAATGTAAATAATGCAAGTAATTATTTTTGAGTAAGAAATAAAAAAAAACAACAATTTCAAATGCGCTGTGCTGAAGGGTGAATCGTTTTAGAACGATGTTAAAGTTTTTTTCTTTAGTCTTCCGATACTGTTTCGCTTCGAGAAGGAATGGTGACCCAATGTGGTTAGTCGGCAAGCCAAGGTGATCGTAGTAAGACCTGATGGAATGCTTACAGAAGAAATAAAACAGTCGACTGTGCTGCTTGAAATGATAACATTGTGTTGATAGGAAGATTTGACGTCATAAAAGTGCCTGTAATCAGTTATTCATTCCGAGACAAATATTCAAGTGTGTGGACTCCAAGAATCGGCATCCTTATCTCTCCAAAGACCTCGAATCGGTTCACGTGTAAAGACCATTTTTAGATTCTGTTATCTAATTTTTTAAAACAAAGAAATACACATCAACCCACGTCACAAAATAAAGACAGAAAATAAAGAATGATGGCTTTTTAAAACGTTAATTTCTTATCATCAAGGCAACTCGAAGAAATGGATATTTCTTCTGTCTTTTAAAACGAGGACGAACTTTTTGTTTTGAAATGCGAACATGAGGAATTATCATTATGTACAAGCGGATTATTCTCTTCATCTTTGTGGCTGTTATTACAACGTTTCGGCCGTCGTGACATCGAGGCTTCATCAGGTGCTAACCTTCAGGAAGTTTCGAACTGAAACCCTTTTAATTAATCTACGGAGGTAAATTATTCTCGTCGTGCTGTCTATATCTCGAGATAACTCGTTTAGTTCTCATTTAGCCCCGCTCCGCCTTAACAAGAATAGATATGTTCGCCTATCACCCGGTTCACACTCCTCCTTCGTCTTTGAACAGGAGCAGATGTTTATCACTTATTCCTGTTTAGGACTCGATTTCGGGTTCCTTCTAAAAATATTCGCATCTTCTTTCATTACAAATAAATTCTTGAGTCTTAGGGGTATTATCATCTTGATTGGGATGAAATGATTAAAAATAAATAAGTATCCGTTAAATTCACGTATACACTGCCCGGGCCAGGGATTGAACACACAAATTCTGCGTCATCATAATCACGAACCAACGTTTTGATCCTCTAGGTTATTGTTCCGTGGGACACGGATTTACAAGGACCTGATAAAGGTAAGAGAGCACAAATGATCTGATAACAACAACAATGATAAGGATAATCGTTCGCGTGTAAATAATGTAAATGAATCTAAATATAATGAGTTCGAACTTGTAATCCATTATTCAAGAGTTTATTTCTTGTGAGATGTTATGTTCTTGAAGATCCGTGTTGAACTTGGCTTATTTCTGCAACTATTCCATGAATTTATTTTATTTTTATTATTATGCCACTTGATTCCTTGGGGAACATATGGCCGCAGCAAGACCTCTTCCGGGAGATCGTCTTCAGTTCCGCTCATGTCGTGTCGGCTGCCTTCCCCTTTGCATCAACACTTCTGCACCAAGTCTTTTTTAGTCAAGCCACTTTTTGCTTCCCTTGTGGATTCCAGTCAAAGGTCTTCCTGGTGACAATAGAAGCAGACTTGCGGAGTATGTGGTCTATCCCTCCCCATTTCCATTTCTTGATATCAATCTCGATTAGGACTTTCCTGGTTCTGTCCCATAGACGACTTCCGGTCACCTGATGTTCCTGAGATATCGGTTGGTAAATGTCTGAAGGGTGTTGGTCTTGGTTACCCGCCAGGTTTCGGTGTCGTAAAGTAGGACCCCACCCTGATGTTGGTGTTATCGACTGGCTACCGATAAATCTCTGCCTTTTCTCCAACCTCAGCTGGAAAGAGACATTATGGCCCGTTTATACAATGCATCTTTTCCAACGTAAGCAAGTTGACAAACGATTATTTTTATTATTATTATGCCTCTTAGATCCTTGGGGAACATAGGGTCGCAACAGCACCTCCCCAACGGACAAGACTCCGGGCGATCCTCTTCTGCTCGGCCCATGTCGTGACGGCTGCTTTCACCTCTGTGTCAACACTTTTGCGTTTTGGTCGACCCACTTTTCGCTTCCCTTGTGGATTCCAGTCAAAGGCCTTCCTGGTGACAATAGAAGCAGAATGTGTGACCGATCCTTCCACATTTCCGTTTCTTGATGTCAATCCTCGATTGGGGCTTGCCTTGTCCTGTCCCACAGTTGGTAGCTGGAGACTTCCGGCCACCTGATATTGGTTGGTAAATGTCTGAAGTTTGTGGGTGTTGGTCTTGATTACCCGCCAGGTTTCTGAGTCGTAAAGTAGGACCGGCTTGATATTTGTATTGAAGATCCGGATCTTGTCATACGCTCCACTTTGGACGAGTCTTCTTCGGCCATGTCGTTGTTTGAAGATTTGAAGATATCGTTGTGGTTTCTGTAACAAGGTAGTTTTTAAGTGAGTAGATTGTTAGCCTACTGTACAACCAACCTGGAGGACCAGGGTGTGTCTTTCGTCTGGTTCCTACCCCACAGACCTGTTGAACTTGGTTGAACTTGGTTGAACCTGTTAAGGGCCAAAGTTCCCGCCCACATAGCTCTAAGAGGTCGTTGAAGCACATAAGCCGTCTTACCAAATCAAGGCGACACATCATCAGGACCCGTGTAAACAATGTAATGTGATCTGTTATTTAAGAGTTTGTTCTTGCGAGATGTTATGTTCTTGAAGGTTCATGTTGAACTTGGTTTATTTCTGCAACTATTCCATGAATTGCTTTCGACAAATATCCTAACCATTATTTATCATAACCTTTCGACTGACATTAGATTTGTCTTTCGTCAGGAGCAACTCGAGCTTTGACCTTTTGAGCCTTGTGTTCCTGAACAATTTTGATCCATCTGCCTGAGCTCCTGAGTCAAAATTCACAAATAATTGGTATGTAATGTTTTTTGGTAGATATAAAAATAGTTATAAGTGTTTACCCACAGTTCAACTGGTAGCTGGGCATTAAGTCATTTCTCTACCATCGGTAAAACAGTGGTCAGTTACGCTTAGTAAGTTTTCCGTTTTCACAAATTTACTATAGGCCAAAAGTTTGGGGTTAATCTTCCGATTTCGATTCTCTTTTAAAAAATTCCAAAATATTTAATTTTTTTCTATTTGCTTGGTCTTCGGTAGTTTTTTTTTTCTTGACAACCATACATTCTGCAGAAGCTCTCTCTATAAAAGGCAGGATGTGTGTGTGTGTGTGTGTGTGTGTGTGTGTGTGTGTGTAACGAATGCACGGCCGCAATTTTCGACAGATTTGCACCAAAATTTACATGCACATGCTCCAAGTTAGCGAGAAGGACAAGACCGACTTTGCATTTCCCAACTCCTATCGATAGTGGAAATAATCGATTTTTTCATACTTCTACGGCAGTTTTCATGTAGTTTGCAGCCATTTTCTACTGGCCAGAGTGAGAGCCTATAGCTGGCTGCCACGAATAGGCAGGAAGATTCTATTGCCCAGCGTGAGAGCCAACAGCTGACTGACACGAATGTTAACTAGCATGCTAGCATGCAAAAAAATCGATAGCTGCATTCGTCACAAGTGGGAAAAATTTAAATCTGCATGGCACTTTACTCCATTTGCCTCATTCGCTTGCTTAAACTCAACGTTGATTCTGATTCCGCAGAACTGGGTTGGGTGTAAAAAAGTATTTGTTGTTAACATTCTTTTTTCATTCGGTTTTTCTAGTTACGAGTCCTTTTTTAAAGCTGATCGTTTTGTGTTCATTTTTTTTAGTTCTTTTTTCGTAACAGATTTAATGTTTAGTATAGAGCTTAGAAAAAATTCGCAGTGTGAGATAGGCAAGAAGTAAGGCATGTAGCAACATCAGCACGGCAAAGGGCACTCTTTCAAAGGCAAGGAAGGGCAAAAAAGTCAAGTGATAGCGATTGCTGTATGAGTCGTACGATTTTTTAATCAAGCACGGGCAACGCCGGGCCATGCTGCTAGTTCTATACAAAAGGTATCAATGAGCTACCTGGTGCACACTGTTAGTGGAGTGGCTATGTTTACACTGTAACAGCAATAAGAAAACTGGTATGATCAAGGTCAAATGTCGATCACGTGACCACAAGAGTACCAACTTCAAGCACGAATGAGCAGAAATCAGTGTGATAAACCTAAAATATGTTATGGCGAAAGTGCGGAAAATTTTTGACTTACCCCCGTGTGTATGCGTGTGTGTGGAAAGAAAAAGAATACAAACTAAGGAAGAATCAGCAATATTAATGGTCCTGACATGGCATCTTGTCTTCAGTCGTTTTCCCACTGCCATAATGTAGCTTTTTTTGCCTTTTCTATAAATATATTCATGGTAATTGTTCGGATGAACTCTTCGGTATGTTACCTAGACTTTATGAATTTAAGCGCAGTACTAGATTGGCTGCAAGGTCTCACCAATTGACAGTTGAATTTTCTAGACGTAACCTTAAGTTCTACGCTAACAGTTGTTTTACTCGCACTTCTCTCCTGTGGAACTCACTTCCGGCGCCATGCTTTCCGTCCAACTTTGATCATCAATAATTTTAATGCAATATCAATCGTTATCTACTGTCTTCCTGATTACTCTTGTATTGTTCTCGCTCCTTCATGATGCTTTCTAATTCACAACACTGATTCCTTGTCTGTTAGTGGCTTTACTGTTTTACCTAGGCTAAATTCTATTAATAAAAACATGAATGGATTCAGATATAACTTCAAACTAACAACTTTTGAATTAATAATTAGCAACACTATTAGAAGGTTGTTTATAATAAGTAATGACCCTAATCAACGCATTCCATCATAATTAATACAGAAAATTATCCTCTGACGTCACAAGGTCAACAGAAATAATGTTTTTACATTATTCAGACTATCGGCCTCACATTTGTTGCCGTATTTATCACAAGCTTGTGTACGCTTCGGCCTTCTTCAGGTGGTTGGAATGTCGAACTGAACCCTTTATTTTGCTCACTGGAGTAGACTGTTCTAGTTCCACGTGCCATGTTTAATGGATATCAGTTGTCAGTTATCTCCTGTTAATTCCTCTCTCCAAATTCTCCACTACTTAACCAGGTATTGAACTCACAACTCTTTGAGACCTGTAACTAGATCTAACCAACATCTTTACCCACTGTGCTGTGTGTCCTTAAGGAGATCAGTGTATGAATTTATTGGACTGATAAACTTAATGTCTTCAGTATCATTTTTACCAGTGCTCATATTGCAATTTTTTTTTGCTGTTATCCATGAAGGTATTTTTTTAACCAGAGCTCATATTGCAATTTTTGTTGGTATTATTGTTTTCTCTGGCACTCCTTATTACTGGTTCCCATATTGTATTCATTTCTATGCTTGGTCGGCTCAGTAGATTTTATGCTCTAGCATATGTGCTGATTCCTTAAGTTTACGAATTTTCCAATGACGGTCTTTGTCTATGATTTTAACCTGATCCCACAGATGGCGGTGATCCCCCTTTTCTCTCTGAAACGTTGTGACAAATATGGCAACAAAGATGAGGACGATAGACCGAATAATGTAAATAGCGTACATAATACCCCATCTCAGAAATATAGACAGATACTGAAGAAAGCCGGAGCGTACAACGGCCGAAACGTTGTGATAAATATGGCAACAAAGATTAGCACGATAGTCCGAATAACGTAAATAGTGTACGTAATGCATCATCTCAGAAATATAGACAGATAAATAAAGTTTTGTTTACTTACCGACTGAACAAAGGCTTTGGTCGACGACTATCTCCTGACCCATTTTATAGAGGTCTGTAGTAAAGTGAGGTAAGGACATGATTAAGGAACCGAGGCCCATAATGATAATGGAGACCCCTAGCCACCGTGGTTTGTGCCCTCTGGAGCAGAGATAGCTGATGAGCACCCCAAATAAAGCGGCTGAGATATCGTAGACGCTGGCAATCATTCCTATGTTGGAGCTGTTGAGCCCGAAGCGACGTTCTAGGGAGGTTGCATTGACACTGTTGAGTCCATTGAGAACGAAGCCTGTAATACAGAAGGGGAAAAAAACATAAGTTAATGGAAATAGTAATATAAGCCGTTTCCTTATAAGTAAAAAATAACAAAGAAAAACATTTGTAACTTAGAGACCGAGTAGCCAGTGCCACTATACGTTGAAATTTATCAAATATTTCTATTAAAATGATTTTTCAGGAATATAGATTTGTCAAATTCACTGTTAACGCTCCAGTATTTGTAGGATTTTCATTCCTCATCTTTATCCCGTCTGGGTAAGACGATAAACTACATCCGCCTCCTGGGTAAGTCGAGAAACTACATCCGCGTCCTGGATATGACAATAAATTACATCCGTGTCCTGGGTAAAATGATAAACTGCATCAACATTCTGGGGAAGACGATAAACTACACCCGCGTCCTGGGGAAGACGATAAAATACATCCGCGTCCTGGGGAAGACGATAGACTACATCCGACAGCAAGTTCTCTAATCAGGTATTGAGGAGCATGGGAACCTCCTCTTAATTGCTGGAGTTCCCTGGTCCACCTTAACCCGGGGTGGTAGTACCTTTTAGGGTCCCAGATATGGGCAAATAGTTACCCCCCCGCTTCAAGTGGTCAAACCTCTATAAAAGTATAAATATAGGTTTTAATACCAGAGATACGTTTTTGAAAAAAAATATTACTAGTAGTACATTTTTGAAGAGGAGACGCGATGGAGTAATGGGTAGCGGCTCGGATTGAGGAATTCAGAGTCGGGTTCGAATTCCAGTTGAATCCATAATATTTACTTACGTGCTAATAACCTTGGGAAAGGTATGAATCCTCTTTTTCCCCCACCCCCGGGTAAATAGCCTTGGATGGCAAGTGGTCTACCGTAGAAAGAAATAGCAACTTAATCAGTCATGGTCGAAAGATACATGATCGCCTAAGCGAGTGTCACTGATACTGACTAACTGACTGACTTTCCAGTCGAATCCATTACATTCACTTGCGTGCTAATACCTTTGGGAAAGATATGAATCCTCTTCTTCTCCCTCCATTTGTCCTGCTATTTACCCATAGCAAGACAGACCGAATTCTATAGCCTTTGATGACAACTAGTCTACCGCTGAAAGAAATGGCAACCTACTGCGGAGAAAAAAATCTGCCTCGTCACTCATGTATCGAAAGATACATGATCGCATAAGCGTGTATCACGCGTGGCACATAACTGACTGACTGACATTTATGAAAAAGGAAAAAAAATATTACTAGTAATACATTTAAAAAAAAATAAAAAAAATATTAACAGCAATACATTTTCGGGAAAAAATAGATTACCAGTAATAAAAATCTTGTCGGCATTAAATAACCCATTGAGGTGTTTATATGCCGTAAAACAAACCAAACTAATCTTTTATTTGAAGAAGATTACCAGTAATAAAATCAACCCATTGAGGTGATTAAAACAAACCAAACCAGTAGTAATAAAATCTTGTCGGCATTAAATAACCCATTGAGGTGTTTATATGCCGTAAAACAAACCAATCTTTTATTTGAAGAAGTATGAAATATCAACATCTTGATTATTTCATTATTTTCTCTTCTCAAGTCCAGTAGCTGTTATCTCTCTTTCAAGTATTGATGGGGTTTTCCTTCCTAACCTTTTATTTGAAGTGATGTGGAAAATCAACATCTTGATCATGTCTTTACTTTTTACTTAGAATTACACTAGATATCCATGTCAGTTGAAAATCCTCAAGTGATGTGCTTTCTGTTATTTGGCACTGTTCTTTGTTTGTGGTTCTGTAGTATCAGTCGGCATCGTACGAAAAAGAATGGTTCTCATAAAGACCAACGTGCTTCATTGCCTTGAAGCCATTTTAACCATTTATCTTAGAAAATGTTTATATACTGAACGGGTTTGGCGAAGTAAATGACATCGACATGAAAGTCTCAATCTGACATGACTCGAGATATAAGCTATCTGCCTTTGTAGCAACTTGCTGTATTGGGCGAGACTAACCCTAATACAGCCAATTCTATATTCAATTTCCTTTTCTCTTACGCTAAATTTGTTATAACTGATCCATACATAGAGTGTATTTGAGGTTTTTAGTGTTTACTTATTCGATCTCCTGAATTTTATGATGGATTCAAATCCTTGCTTTCATTCCAATTCCAGATCATAAGTTCTGTCTTAGAAGGATTTATCCTGGGTTCTTTTTCTTGGAATACCTGCTAGGGGATGTTGATTATTTTTATTCAAGATCATTCTTATCTCAACTATGAATACCTATGTCATCAGCATATCCCACATCATCAGTATATTTAATTTGAAAATAAAACAAAGCATGTCATAACCTTTCGCGTCACTTGACAGGTGTTGAATGACATATTGACGGATTACGTGAAGACAATTTGTTCTACGGAAGGAGAAAGGTGAAGTTATTTAGATTTAAGTGAACAAATTATTTACTTCGTTATTTTTAAGGAAAACTTTCAGCGCTCTAATTTTTTGTACTTAGCTTTCAGCTTTACGTTTACGATGCTTTATGGAACATATATTATAAAGAAATTAAAATAAGACTGTTAAGAGTGAGATTAAATTTCATATTTCATAAGAAAGGTATCTAATTAATTTATAGGTACCTTTCTTATGAAATTTTATCAGAAGTGTTCATAAAATACTATAATTTTATGTATATTTATTACATGTTACTGTGTTATTTGTATTTCCATTCATTTTATGATTAATTTTGATATTTCATTTATGGAAAAATGTCATTACTGAGATTAATATAAAAATAAGATCATATAAATTTCATAAGATGATATTGATACTTGTAGGTGCCCTTCTCAGTTGAAATTGAAAAATCAAATTAACTTCTCCACACGTGTTTCGCAAAAGTAAATGCTTAACTCAAATAAAGCAACTTAATTTTATTCTGGTTGGTCTTCCGTACATTATAATTACAGCCCGATTATCAACACAAAATTACATTTCTTAATTACTGCAGATCTTCTGATTAATCAAAATGATACAATTTACAACGTGCTAAAAAAGATTTCATAAGGACACTTAGGAAAGCCGATGCGGCTTTTAACTAATTTTATAATATTTTAACATCTTAAATGTAAAAAGCTATTATAATTAAAGAAATAACAAATAATTATATTAAAAATTAATTTTTCATCAAAAAAAGTTTTTGCTTTCAGAAAATATTGTCCATATTCATAAAAACAAATAAAAGCATTTGAAATTAAATAATATAAATAGTTTTGTATGTTACAATTCAGAGCTGATTTTCAGGTAGGGGGGAATTAAAAAAAAAACAAAACATGATTTGTATTCCTCAAAGCCTTGTGCTTTTAACTATTGTAATCACTAAACTGGATTCGATCGAATTTCTAGCGTTTTCATAAAATTAGTTATGGTGGGGGATAAATATAAAATAATTCTGGCATGACTTTGATAAAAAAAATCATATTTATAATAATATCGATGATCTGTGAATAGTTTCATTAACTTCAGGCAATTATTTTTATTTTTGCAAGATTTTCCAAATTAATGTGTGTCATACAAAAAAAAAACGTACTAAAAATTGTCTATGTTATTTTACTAGTTCTGGTGATAAAAGAGAAACAATGTTTTCTAAATCAAAATTTAGAATGTTCTAAAAAGAAGGAAAAATTTAAAAAAAATAATTTAAAAATAAACTTTGGTCTTTCCTCCTAATAATAACATACGCATTTAGACTATAAAATTTTGCTTTCGTCAAGTTTGACTTCTTTTTCATCATGCTATGTTTTTTTTTAGCGATCTCATGGAGTTACCTAAGTTAATTTATAATATTTATGCTCTGTAAATTTACATTGAGCACTATTTTTAAAAAATAAAAATATTAATAAGAACACCGGATTATATATTTACTGTCCTTTCTTTATATATATATATATATATATATATATATATATGGGGAAAATGTATGACAAAGTGTATAAATGTTTTCTTATGACGTGTTCCGTCGTTTAAATCTTTTTATGTTGGTGTGACTTACACATGCGCACGAACAAGGGAAGTTGGAAGTTTAAAATTTTTTTTACTCTATTTAAATTTCATTTAGATTCTGTTTTCCATCAATTTCATTGGTAGATATCCCCCACTTTGATAATAAAAGGTCTGCTAGGAATGGTGAAATGTTGCCAGGGCGTAACTTTACCGTAGATGATCTTGCAATGAAGGCACTCTCTAGATTTTTACGTCGTAGTGAATTATTTTCTCTTTTCATATATATCACTTCGACTTAGTGTAATGGTTAGCAAGACCGTCTCGTTAGACTAATATCAGTTACGATTCCGTAGTGAATTCAATCCTCGCTTGGCACTCCATAATTTCAGCCTTGTACTACATCTAATCCAAGTTTAGTTGTAGACATCGCTGCATGACATAACTCGAAACTATGAATGGTTTTAAAAATGTTTCTAGCAGGAATACAAACAAGTGTCACCGTTTCCATGGGCAAAACCTATGGAATTGGAATGAAAGAAGAGAAAATAAAGGCTGCACAATGAAAAAATAAAATAGATTTTTAAGAAAAAAATCATAACATCGTCTATGAAATCCAAATAAAAAGGAGAAAATTGTTGATAGTTGAGAGATGGGATTAGAAAAATAAAATAGGTCTCAAAACATTAAAATTCTACATTGAAAAGAAAGAAAGAAATGAAAAGGAACCCCAAACTTTAGAAGTGTGAAGAAAAAAACACTTTCAAAGGAGTAATTAACGATAACTGTTGAAAGATAAAAGGCATTAAATCGAGACAAACACGAGCATGAAACAAGAAGAAATGAAAAGTCAAGAGTCTTGTTTGCAACTAAACGCCAGCGACATCATGACCTCAAAATAGCTTTCAAATATGAAGGCCTACATTTGTAGATTTTTATCTCAAATAAACTCTTAAAAATCTTATACATCTCATAATGTATGCGCTCACATATCATGCACGCACACGTACACACACACACACACACACACACACACACACACACACACACACACATATATATATATATATATATATATATATATATATATATATATATATATATTATATGCGCGGTACTTAGTGGAATGCGCTCAATATCATTGATAGAGCTAACATAATAAGTTCTATGAATATGAGTTTGTGATCCTGCAGTTCACGTTTTGTGATCATCAGACAAACTGTCTGATGGTCACAAACGCGTGAAACCCAGAATCACAAATTCATATCCATAGAACTTATTATATATATATATATATATATATATATATATATATAATAAAGAAACAATTTATACAATGAAGTAAATAGCATTGTTAATGTGATTCATGGTGAAATCACTTCGCTAACAGAACTTAATGAGACATTAACTTACTATCAATTCCTTGAATAATAAGACCCTAATATACGATAAACAGATAAATACATATAACAAGAAAATTTCGTGTATGCATAACTTTCCAAAATTTAAACAAAATTCTCACTTGATCGATTTAAACAAGAACTCTGGCGTCGTGCCATTGCACGCTCCAAAACAAATATTCACCTCTCAAGAAATAACACAATAAAAAAAAAAAAAAAAAAATTATTTCTGTCTATACATATTTCGTCTTAGTGTTTGCCTTTGTTTGGGAAAATTGCACCCTGAAGATGACAATTTGAAATTGTCGATACTATTGCCAAATGTCTTCCATTTGACAACAACTCAAATATAACGATCTTATTTTCAAGGAATTGATGGTAATTTAATGCCTCATTAAGTCCTGTGAGCGAAGTGATTTCGACATTAATGACATTAACATTGCTATTTAATTCTTTGTATAAATCGTTTCTTTATGATATAAAATATAAACTGCACACTCATATATAATTTATTCGAAAATTATAACATAAATATGTTATAAAATCACTACTAAAACAGCCATTTTCTTTCAACACTTCTGGTGTCTTATCAAGTGATGGTGTTGAATTGATAAGACACCATAAGTGTTGAAACAAAATCGCTATTTTTGTAGTGACTTTATAACATATCTATGCTATAATTTTCGAATAAATTATATTTACTCTACTCTGTATTGAGCACTCTTTTAAGAATAGTATTTTTTGATTATTGAAATTTAAACCGTATACACCAATCCTATACTTGCATATATATTTTCTGTGAAAATTTCTCGGACATTCAGGTCGGTAAATGTTGTTTAATACTGTTTATTATAAACAGAGCATTTACTTAAATATTTGTATCTATAAAATGAATGTATAAACATAAAAATGTCTTAACACACACACACATACACACACACACACACACACACACACACATATATATATATATATATATATATATATATATATATAATGTTAAAACAAAATTACAGCCTTTTCGATTCACTTCCCTCTCCCCTTCTCTCTTTGCCGTAACGCTCATTTAGATATATCTGTATTACTTGTCTGTCTCCTCTCTCCTTTCCATTTTTCCTTTTCTTTTCTCCCCACTCCCCTCCCATTCCTATATATCATTTCCGTTAAGTTAACCATCTAAATAGGTCAAGGTTCAGTCACTCCTCCTACCCCAATATAAAGCATTCTTAAGAGAGATATGAAATTAACCCCTCCCTATATTCTACCTTGTCTCTTTAACTACAACTCTCACCCCCCTGTTAAATTACAAAAATTACACTACCCATCAATTTCTAATCCCATTTTTCCTTTCATTTCGTTGTTGGAATTGTTACCTGATGATCCGGAGTCCTTTAAAAAGGATTTTGGTGAAATAAATTATTTTAATGGTACCTTAAAGTTGTCTGTTTTTCATTAAATATTAGCTCTGTATTCACATTGAGCTCTCAGGATTTCATCCTCCTTGGAATTACCCATTCGGTTTACCAAGTTCTTCGTAACTTAAATATATATATATATATATATATATATATATATATATATATATATATATCGGGGAGAAATTCGAACGAGGTTGAGGCAGAGTGAAAAATGAAAAGTCTAACATGTACAATACATTTAATAATGTCACTAAGACACAAAGAATTACTGACATTGAAAGAGAATAAAAAGACTTTAGTGGGAATAAAGGATAATAAAAAGAACAGGATTCAGGATGACAGATGATGACTTTTAGGTAACAGGGAAAGCAAGAAACTGTAAGAGAGTTTCACAGGCGAGAAAAGAAACTATTAGAATAGAACCTCCGGTATTCAACAGTAAAGCGGTGAGATCTAATTGTTAATTTAGTATTACATTTAAATTAGTACAGTCTAAACACCAAGGAGGAAGGTTCTTCAGAACAAATAACTTAATGTTATTTTTGTATGCAGTTATCCATTGTATAAATGTCTTTTTTTGTACTGTCATCTACAATGTCTCTATAAAGACTAAAATCAAAACTCTAAAGCCATTCATCTTTCTTCCCATATTTATCACAAAGTTTCAGAGAGAAAAGGGAGATCAGGTTGGAATCATATACAAAGAACATCATTGGAAAATTCGTAAACCTAAGGAATCAGCACATATGTTAGATCATAAAAATCTCCTGAGCCGACCAAGCATAGAAATGAATACAATATGCGAACCAGTAATAAGAAAAATATTAATTACCAGGAATTTTACTGGTTTCAAAAGTAATTTGATAATCTCGGAAACATATATATATATATCAGAAGTTGTTTTCTTTTATATAAAAAGAATGCCCTAAAGAAAACTCATTTTTAGCTTACATTCCACTTCAAAATACCATAATTCTGCCGTAAAATACACTTCCCTCCTCCCGAGAGATTTTGGCCAAAATGAATCATTAACTTTGTTTCTGATGATGATTTGACGAAAATTGTTGTTTTTATAGCAACTTTTATGATGCTTAATATTTAAAAAGAAAAATGTGGGAGTGTCCACCACTGTATCCGGTTTTTCAATTTATATCCGGTTTCACCCATTGGACACTTGAAGTCAGATAATTTTACGCTATCTTCTTCATCCAGCCGGCTACTCTCCATCCTACACAAGTCATATGAGCAAACGGATGAATAGTTTTCTTCTTTAACTGGCAATCGAGCGCCTTGTATCGGTATGGTTTCAGCTGGAATTTCTGACTGTGTAAGAAGATCTTGGGCAAGTATTTCTCGCTCGATAGAAACAGGCTTTCAGTTGTTTTAGAAGATACGAGTCAACATTAATATTCGGGAGAAACCAAGCTATTTCATTATAGCGAGAAGTATTTTCATTTTGAGTGTATATATGACTATATTTCAACCAATGCACTCTCTGGCCTACATCCAGTTCATATTTTATCCGAGAAGTTTCTTTCTGACTTGAGCAACCAATAAAACTGATTAATTGATTTATTTATACGATATCTGTCTATATATCTGAGATGAAGTATTATGATTATTTACATAATTTACATTATTCGGACTGTTATCCTAATCTTCATTGCCATATACACAACGTTTCGGTCGTGGTACGCTCCGACCTTCTTCAGGTGACTGGGATTTCGAACCGAACCCTTTATTTCGTACACCGGGGTACATTATTCTAGTTCCACGTGTCATACCTCTTCAAATGCTTCAGTTATTTCCTTTTAACTGAGCTCTCCATGTTTTGGTTCACGACGACTGTGGCTTGGTATTGAACTCACAACTCTTTGAGTCTAATCACTGGATGCATGGCTCGTGGAAGTAGAACAATGTACCCCAATGGACGAAATAAAGGGTTCGGTTCGAAATTCCAATCACCTGAAGAAGGCCGGAATGTACAACGGCCGAAATATAACAATAAAGATAACAGTCTTCTCCGGCCTTCTTCAGGAATTTCGAACCGGGCCCTTTATTTCGTCGACCGGGCTAGATTGTTCTAGTTCCACGTGCCGTGCCTCTTCCGGATGTTGTGAATATGGCATTGAAGATGAAAGTTTGGACGAAAAACTAAGGCCAATGAGCATAAATCCCCTTGCTAAGTTAAATTGGAAAAAATAACTAAAAGCAAAACAAGCCTAAAGTAACCTATTTTAGGAAACTACTCCACAAATCCTACTTTAATGTGGCTACTTGCCATATTTCTATGTAGGAGCAGTTCATTATCACTGTAGTAGGGGGGGGGGCAAAACATACACGCAGTTCTAATCTAAAGCATAGACTCGTCTCCTGCTTTTGTCTTCCGATAAAATGTTAAAATGTCGATTTTCTATCAAGGGATTTGGAGTTCCATTGCATATTGATAATCGCTGTTATAATGTTATCATCTCGAAAACACATGCACAGAAGTTGTTATTTTTTTTTATCAATAGACTTCTGACCTTAATACCCTGTCCTTTGCATTTAGAATAACTACCAAATAGAACTAACGTCATAGTCACTTCAATGTTTATCAATCTTCAACGTTTAGCAGCTCTGACATGAGGTTCTGTCCTGACTTTGTTATGTATAAGAAGTATTATTTTTACTCTCTTTACTATTTAGTTTAGTTGTTGACCAATACATAAAGAATAGGAGAAGATAGGTTCGCCTATCGACCGGTTCACACTTTTCTTAACAAGTTTATGGCTTGTAACCTGTTTAGGACTGGGTTTCGGGTACTTTCTAAAGTCTTCTCTTCACTCTTTCACTCCCAGTACCCCACTTATGTCTTAGTGGCATTATTGGTTTGATTGGGGGTGAACTGATTAAAAATAAAATAAAATAAGGATATTCATCTACATTAGTCATCAAATATAATTAGATTTCAATTTTTAACTGATTATTTTACTAATCACTTATATAATTAAATTGCTTATTCATATAAATCCATTTTCTATCAGAAAGTGGTAACGACCTCGTCATTTAGATCACAGCTTAGGTGTAAAAGGAAGTAAAATATGTCGGCGTTTTGGCATTTATTTTTAAAGGACACACTGAGGAAACCGTTAGCGATTACGAAGCGAAGCGAAATATTAGAATAACAGCAACAAAGATGAGGACACAATAGTCAGACTGCAAAGGGTGCAGGACAACTTAACCTCACCGACTGAACGCTCGGACAGTTCAGGACCGAGACAACTCAGCACCAGAAAAAAATAACATTTTTATAATCGAATAAAAGTAATTTATTAAGGATTAAATCTATAATTAGTGAGTATGTTTACTTTATTAAAAAAAAAATTCTTTACGGTTTATTTTATTAAAATAATTAAAAATAATATTAATTAATGTTTTAATCCATTAAAAATTACTTTTATTCGGTTATAAAATATTGAGTTGTCTCGGCGCTCAGTCGGTGGTATTGAGTTGTCCCTTCCCGGACTGCAAATAAAGTCTATAATATTATTTTCTCATCTCAGAATTCAGTAACAAAATTTAGCAAAACAATAAATTTTTTTCAGCGTCTGATTTACATCGGGCAACGCCAGCAGACCTTGCTTGTTCATATACATCTTTTAGTAGTTTCAGTAAGTAAAAAAAAATATCTATTGCTTATATTTATTTACTTGCATTTTATGTTTTTTTTTTCTATATTCTCCCCCGTCTATTGTCAATTTTATTTTATTTTGCAAGAGATAATTTCATTCTTTAGAAATTCAATCATCCCCCGCCCACACTCGTCAGTCACAAAAAGACATTTCTTTATACGACAATCTTTGTCTACCCGACATATCATACAATTCAAAAACAGAACAGAAATAAGTAATGCTGCTGTACGGGTCGGCGTTTGTTTTATTATTTTGACAATTAACTTTTAAAAGCCTCATATCTTTCTATCTTCCATCCTCTACAGGCACTAAAAACAGCTGCTCACACTAACAAATGCATAAAACAATCCACACACATACATATTTGATATAAGGCATACATTAATTTAAAAAAACTTTGAACGTATTTCTAGTTTGAGAGGGGATGAACTTTCTCTGCCGAAACTCTGAAATTTTATTTCCTATTTTATGTATTTTTTTTTTTAACTTTGTCCTCAGCCGGCGTAGATAGGTTCGCCTATCGTACGATTTGAACTCCTCTCTGGTTTTTAGAAGAAGTGTAGAGGTTTGTTTCTTGTTTACTGTTCAGGATTGGGTCTCCGGTTCCTTCTAAAGCCTTTTCCTTCTCTTACACTTCTAGAAGACGCGTCTTAGTGGCACTATCGCTATGCTTGGGGTGAATTGATTACAAAAAGGGTGTTATGAAAGCCAGAAAGCGCTTAGAAATTCGGAAAAAAATATTTGTACAGTCTCGAATCTGACGTTAAACACCGTGTCAGAAGCGTGGAGAAACTTAAATACTTCACGAATTTTTGTTAGTTTTTCATAAATCTTTAATAAAAGAGAAAATTTACTGCCAAAATATATATTATACGTGGATTATTCAAAAGTATCAGGACTGATGATCATATATATATATATATATATATATATATATATATATATATATATATATATATATATATATATGAATAAAAACTACAACACATATCAATACGGCATTCAATCTCCTTGGAAGTAGTCTGCTTCTGAAACCACACACTTTATTCAGCGTTGTTTTCATTGATGGAAGCATTCCTGGAACTCATTTTTTGGAATAAGGAACAACAGCCTTGTCGCATTCACTTGTATTTCCACGACGTTTTGAAATATTGTTGCTTTGAAGTAGGATTTGATTTTTGAGGAGGAAAGGGTCCAAATCTGAGAAATATAGTGATTGTCGGTTCTGGGAAATGTTGTCCTTAGCCAAAAACCGCTGCACAAGCCATGGTCATTGATGGAACTTAAGTTGTGTGGTGAGACGACCACACTCTACACACTCTCCTTCCAAACACTGGTATAAACAATAGAAGTGAGCGAAAACGTTAGTGTGAATGTGTGAGAGAATTCAAAGTCAAACCGTGTCAAGCGGCTCCGCTCTACATACCTTAGCTCCTTTACCATAACAACAGTCCCGATACTTTTTGATCGGACCTCGTATATACGCATTTTTATTTTCATTGTTGTATGAATTTCACTTATGATTTGTTACTGAATCAATCCCGTACGATGATCAATTTCTTTAAATATGGATTATTGTGTATTAATTCTAATGCCCAAAATATTACACTCGTAGTTGCTTCCCCTACCCTACCAGAAATGATGATATTGTACCACCGCCCGTTACGGTAGGGAGGTATTTATCCACGCACCCAGCAGCATAGAGTCAGATGTTCCCTTAAGTTGGAGTTTCCTTTAGGAGACGCTTAAGGAGTTGGGAGTACGTCCCTCTGTGGCTCGAGATTATTTTTCATTTATCACCTACCTGCCACATCACAATATCTCGAATCTTGTTTGCGGGCCTACGACCACACTATGTTGAAACACCGTTTCGCGTACGATCAGCGAGATTAAGCAATGTCAAAAGTGGTCAGTGTCTAGATGGGTGACCACTTGGGAATACCAGGCGGTGTAAGCTTGAATGTGCGGGTGGTGTAAGGGATGAATTAACAGGAGATAACTGATAACTGACATCCATCAAACATGGCACGTGGAACTAGAACAGTCTACCCCAGTGAGCGAAATAAAGGGTTCAGTTCGACATTCCAACCACCTGAAGAAGGCCGGAGCGTACAACGTCCGAAACGTTGCAATAAATATGGCGACAAAGATGAGGACAATAGTCCGAATAATGTAAATAGTATACATAATACTTCATCTCAGAAATATAGACAGATACTGAAGAAGGTCGGAGCGTTCAACGGCCGAAACGTTGTAATAAATATAGCGACAAAGATGAGGACAATAGTCCGAATAATGTAAATAGTGTACATAATACGTCATCTCAGTAATATAAACAGATACTGAAGAAGGCCGGAGCGTACAACAGCCAAAACGTAATAAATATGGCGACAAATATGAGGACAATAGTCCGAATAATGTAAATAGTGTACATAATACCTCATCTCAGAGATATAGACAGATACTGAAGAAGGCCGGAGTGTACAACGGCCGAAACGTTGTAATGAATATGGCGACAAAGACGAGGGCAATAGTCCGAATAATGTAAATAGCATAAATAGCAAATCAACAAATCAATCCGATTCTCCTTTTTTTCTAAAGAAATGAAGACTTAGGTGAGACTGATTTAATCAGAATAATGGCTGAGTAAATGTAGACATTCTTTTCCTCTGCGGAATTTGTCTGAAGATCCTGTGTTCAATCCTTGAGCGAGGCAGTGTAGGACCATAAAGAAGAAAGATATAGTTGTTTGTTTTCCAAATGTTTCGAGGGAATACATAAAGGGATATAATTCTAGGGGAAAGCAAAGAAATGATGGCGCTCAAAGGAACTAAGAGAAGTAGATTTACGCCATCGAACTAAATAAAGGGGCTTGTTAAAATCCCCTGAAGATTACCATGCACTAGACACACTTATCAAAAACCGGAGGGAATTTTCTCGAAATGCTTTCTTGAAAAACAGCCAAAGTGAGGATGTTACTTTAAAGGAATCATTGAATTTAACATTGTTAATAATAAGAGACAGCGGCTGTTTTAAGAAGGAAACAATTTAGAAGACCTTGTCTTGACTGCTTCATTTCGGTAGAATTTATTCGACCTAACGGGGCGGGTGTCCTGTAAACCTAGATTCAAGGAATCACTCGCGTATCACATGGGCCATTTACGAGTTGGTTTTATTATTTCTACTGAACAAAGTTAGACTGATGTCATGAATATGCATACACCTAGGTTCGCCCTCACAGTAATATGATTGGCTGGTGTCAGCCATAAATACAGACTGATGTGAATGTACAGGTACGACGCCTATTGACGACGCCTATTGCCTACCATTACGACGAGGACCAGTCCATTATGGTTACCTGCTAGATTGTCCTACCCGGTTACAGTAGTCCAAAACCACTTTGCTACTTCGAACAAATATATCCCTTTCCGGGACATATCATAGACTAAACGCTAAAACAAATCCTCCATCGAGTCTTTCGTATTAGTACGTACAGGTCAACGTTTTCGCTATGATAAAAAAAAATCTTGTGAATATCAACTATTTTTAAAGACCAATTTCACTATAAATAAAAAACAAAAAAACTAATTGTCACTAGTGTGAGGGTGAGAGAAAGAGACTTTGTCATTTGAATGTTTCTGGTTGTTTAATGTGTAGCTAAAGTAGTTTGCTTTGAGTGCACTGAAACTGATTATTTTAGGTGTGTGTGGGAAGACATAATAACGGTTTAGTGACACAAGTTTTACTAATAGCTGTGAGGGGAAGAGAGGAATTTATACATTTTCAAAGAATATTTACTCGAAAGTGAATATAACGAACCTAACGGGAATTTGAACTTGGCTTACCGATTAACAATTCCCAGCCATTATACATTACACCGCCCGCACATCCAGCACCTAGCATTCTCAAGTAGTCACCCATCTAGGTACAGATCAGACTCGATGCTGCTTAACTTCAGAGTAACAGTTAATGCCCTTCGATGATTATTATTATTATTAATATTATTATTATTATTATTATTGTACCTGTGACATCAAGAAGGAATGTATTATATAGACTATGTATTTTATGGTCAGTAGGGTACCTTGGTGTAATGGTTTGCAAGCTTGTCTTGCTAGAATAATTACGAATGAAGACCGTCCTCACTGGGTGCCCCATACATTCGGCCTTGTGCCACATCTAAGCCGCGCTTAGAAAATATTATATTGTCAGTAATTTTTGTTTACACCACGTACAATAGTTCGTTGTTATCATTAATAATTGAACAGTGTACAATTTATAAACACTTAAGGAAAGATATCCGTATATTATCCTACATATAGGAAGGACGATTCTAGTACGCGTGTGCATGGTTGCTGGTTAATTTCTTCATCAAGATATTAGTTTATCTTATCGGATTTAAGGAACACGCTCTCCCTCAATTAGTTCTTTAACTCGTGATTTTATTATGTATTTTGAAGCGCTCATAGGGGCAAATTATGCGGGCAATAAGAAGCTTAGGATAAAGAATATATATGGTCAGCTACGCCTGATTTTTCTATCTCTCCTTGTGTTACCGCTTTACGATGTTCTTGTAGTCTTGGTTAGATCCAGTGACTAGACCCAACAAGTTGTGAGTTCAGTAGCAGGCCACAAAAGTGGTGAACCAAAACATGGACAGTTGAGTAAGAGGGAAATAACTGAGACGCCTGGAAGAGGCACGGCACGTGGAACTAGAAAAATCTAGCCCGGGGGACGAAATAAAGGGTCCGGTTCGAAATTCCTGTAGAAGGCCAGGGCGGACAACGACCGAAGCGTTGTGAATATAGCAATAAAGATGAGGATAACAGTCCAAACAATATAAATAATACAAGTAGGAAATCTGATATGTATCATTAGAGACTGCTGGAATATCTAACATTAAGGAAAGAGGGACTAGAGAATTTAACACTCAAAGTATATACTGAAAGTAAGATAAAAAGGGGGGAATAGCAAGAAGAATTAAAGAATTTGTGTAAATGAATTGTACAAAAATACAAAGATATTAAAGACTCAAATATTACTTATAGCAGCAAAATTAAGGAAGATATTGAGAGACTTGATCACTCGCGTCCTTAAGAGATATTGCAAATAAAATTAAAACGGAAAGAATTCAAGTACTCTTTTCTTTTTGTTAGTTAATATCAGTAAACATTTGAGAATTCCAAGTGATGCAAATATAAATTTATTTTCGTTAAGAACCAACAAGTCATTCGCCACAAAATACTTATAAAATCCAGAAAGTATAAACGTGATTCTTTTTTAGTATAGAGGCGCCATCTAATCAACGTTCGTAAGGTCTAATTAGTTGTCCCTATTTACATAATGAAAAACTCTATACAGCTTATTAATTAGAGTTGCACTCAACTCACGGACCTCCAAACAACATCAGTCAGTTCGACCTACTCTCACCAGTTGTCATGGCAACCAACCGTAATCTACAACAGGAAGAGAGATTACGTTGGCAGCACACAGCTGCCGTTTCCATAGCGACCAAAGATTGCTGCCAAAGACGGTAACCATGGTGATTACGGCACTATTTGCTACGTACCAACATCGGTTGGAATCGGTTTGATATACAAGACACCATTTGCGTGGGTTTGGGCGTCAGAAAAAAGATCCTTATCATGGTTTTTGTTTCAATTATGAAGAAAGCTAAAGAAATGTACATATTTATTGTTGCGTAAGTTTTCATGATTAAGAACCCAGCGTCAATGTCGTAAAATGTACATACTTCTAAAATCTGTGAGGCTCTCATTAGCCAATTACAATTTATTCCAATAAGCCATGAAGATTGCGTCTAAGCATAAAGACAATCAGCCCACTTTTATATTTACATAAGGTCTATCCCTGATAATGAGCACGTTAACTCATAAATACAGTAAAGCGTTTATATATATATATATATATATATATATATATATATATATATATATATATATATATAATATATATAGGGGAGGGTAAGAGATGAATTCATACATTTTCAAAAGATATTTGCTCGAAAATGAATATAACGAATTTAACGGGAATTTGAAATTGGCTTACCGATTAACAATTCCTAGCCATTATACATTACGCCACCCGCACACCAAGATTAAAGCACCTCGTATTCTCAAGTAGTCACCCATCTGAGTACTGAACAGGCTCGATGCTGCTTTACTTCAGAGTAATCTTAACAGTTAATGCCCTTCGATGATTAATATTATTATTATTATTATTGTTGTTGTTGTTGTACCCGTGACATCAAGAAGGAATGTATTATACGGACTATGTATTATACTGTCAGCAGGGCACTTTGGCGTGGTGTAATGGTTATTGTATATTCCCACCCACATACGACGGTTTGTACATATGGGGAGTATTTAGTTTTTTTCATTGAGACAATGAGGTATTATGGTGGATGTAGTAAGAAAGGTTAGTAAGAATGTGTTGTTTTGAATATTGTTTGTATGTTTGGGTCAGTGCTTGTGACCAGCTAAGTTTAAAATCAAGACAGATGAAGACCGTCCTTTTCCACATCCCCGTCTTTAGGCCTTGTGCCACATTTTCTGTAATTTCACAGAAATAAATATTGGAATTGTTAGCAAGCTTGTCTGGCTAGAGCAATTACGATTGAGAAGTGAGTTCGATCTTCACTTGGTGCCCCATATTTCAGCCTTTTGCCACATCTAAGCCGCGCTTAGAAAATCACTGTATTATATTGGCAGTAATTTTTGTTTAATCCACGTACAATTTTGTAATTTAAAATAGTTCGTTGTTATCGTTAATAATTGAACAGTGTACAATTTATAAACACTTAAGGAAAGATATCTGTATTTTATCCTACATATTTACAACCAAGATGATGTTTACTGCAAAAATTATCGAAGTACAATATTATTCAATAGTCTGCTTATTTCTCGTCCTACTTAGAGCAACGTATTATCAGATTTCTTTTTCATTATTTTTTTGTTCCTCCATTTAGCGAGATCACGATGCGTCAACGGGAGCAAGTTACCACGGCACTGAGTAGGTCGTCGTTATTTTACATAGTACACCTCAATTATTACACACAAAAAACGTATATATATATATAGTCGACTCTCCCGTCGAGATTCGAAGTATGAGGGATTCCAGGAAACCGACAGCCCAACACCGGCACATGAGATTTGATTATAGTGGTGAAGGCCTCGTGCAGGACCATCCACACTTTTTGAAGGGACGAATACAGGGACCTGGTGAATGCCACAAGGTTCCCAAATGACCCTCCGCAGGTTTTGAATTCAAACGACCCTCCAGTCCAGGTTTTAATTGGAGGAAAGTTGTCCTTCTCCACGTAAGTTAATGTAACGGAGACCAGTTGCCATCCAAGGCTATAGAACCCAGTCAGTCCTGCTATTTTATCCATAGCTGGATATATATATATATATAAAATATATATATACACTAATATTTTAAGCCTTTTTTATTATATCCTTTTATTATATCCTTACTCTGTCCCGGACATTGAGTTCTACCCTGATTCCATCCTCTTGGATTTTTTTTTCTATACAAATATATGTGCATGTATGTGTGTATATATATATGTATATATATATATATATATATATAAATTTTATATATATGATTGTAAAATTTTTGATATATATTTTACCATATTTATATATATGTGTGTGTGTGTGTGTGTGTGTGTGTGTGGTGATTATTTCCAAGGATGAGTGTCAAGACTTTTCAAATTTCCAGAACTTTCCTCAATATACTCTCAGACTTGACCAATACCAGGATCTGTCCAATTTCAGAACTTTCCCAGATTACCAATTCACCCGTTATCGATTTTATTGCTTATGGCACAGTTCCACGTGCGCCTATTCTAACTTTTATATTTCATACCTTTTTCAGCTCGCAGGAGAGGTCCTGGCATTTCTTTTAGCTACTTCAACTATCTGACAACTTCTTTTTTCCTTATTCATGATTATCAGATTCAGCCATCTTTCTTGGTGGGCTGGTATGTCCGAAAAATATTTTGTGATGTTATTTCTTTTTCTAGTTTAAGCTGGTACAATTAATCTACATAGTCGTACCAAAGTCGTTTGCACACTTCCCAGTGTATGACATGCTTCCCTATCATGCATTCTTTTGCATTCTTTTTGGCTCCAGCTTTCGACCATAATTGATTATGTGCTCCACAGTTATATCTCTTTCTCCGTTAGGACATCTTTTGTTTTTATTCTGGATGTGGTTTTGTTTTTATTAATCTTTGACATCGTTTGCCCTGCTTCACGCTTGCGAAAGATATCGAATTCATGCTTCCTTTTAGAAGTCAAAGAAGGGAATATAATCAAAACAACAAAGATAAGGATGTAGCTCTATTTATATACGGATTATTGTTCTCATCTATTTTGTTGTTATCAGAACGTTTTCTATTCGGTCGTTATGCTATCCGGGCTTCGTCACGTGTATATCGATCCGGGCAACCTAGTGGGAAATTTAACTGAAACCTTCATTAAATCTATCGACGTGGACTGTTCTCGTTCTACTGCCAATGTCTAGGGATATCTCGTCTAGTTCTTATTTTTAGTATTGCTCGTCTTGTTTCTACTGAGTCCAAGTACACACTGCCCGGTCCAGCGATTGAACTGGACCCTTTATTTAATCTATGGAGGTAGACTGTTCTCGTTCCACTGGCAATGTCTAGGGATATTTCGTCTAGTTCTTATTTTTAGTATTGCTCACTTATTGCTCGTCCTGTTTTTACTGAGTCCAAGTACACTAGTTTTACGGTATGCTATATTTATTTGTAAAAGTGTTCAATATCAAAAAGAGCATATGCAAAACACCAACAACGGCGACGGTGATTTTTGCTTATAGTGGAAAATATAATTTAAGAAAATGTTTATTTTGCGATGAAAAGTTGCTCCTGAAGAGGGTGCGTTTGGAATGTGAAAATGAGATGTGGCACCTATCCCAGTGAAGATTTCGGGAAAGCGGTTCTTAGATACATTTTCTAAATTCCGGTAGCAAAAGAGGCGGCGCTCAAAAGAAAACTAACAATTAAAACAATAACACCAAACAGGTGACTTTACCATTTTAATATTTTTAATCGGATTTTCTCTCTAGAAATATAGTTAAATAACATTTCTCAAAATGGCTACGTCAATAAACAAAATGAGCAACATCAATCCACTTTGTAATCAGGAACATATCACTAAAAAAAGAATGAAGACAATCGCCTGGATGTAAATAAAAATAAACCATGAATTGTCATAAAACTAAATTAGAATGATATTATTCTATGTTTAAAATCATGTTTAAAAATAATATAGGAAACGCTGACCGTAATGAAATTGGGGAATTACAATTTATAGGGTTGGATTACCAAACAAGGGGTGCGTATTATGCATGAGTAGAAACAGAGACACGGTGGAGTAATGGATAGCTCAGTTCGAATTCCCGTCGAAACCATTGGAGCTAATACTCTTGGGAAAGGTATGAATCCTCTTCTTCCCCTCCCCTAGCTATGGGTAAATAGCAGGACAGACCGGGTTCTATAGCCTTGGATGGCAACTGGTCTACCGCAGAAAGAAATGACAACCTACCGCGGTAAAAAATTGCCTCGACAGTCACGTATCGAAAGATACATGATCGCCTAAGCACGTATCACACATGGCACAGAACTGACCTGAGAAGCATTTTCCCACAATTTTAGGCGGGTGTATTATAGATGAAGGCATATTATACAGGGGGAAATCCAGATAACTCCTCATCCTAAAAGTTTTCTCGTTTGTTTTTGTAGTAAGGCAAAAAGAAGTCAGTTTTAAATTTTTGTTCATTGTTTATTTAAACATTTTGGATGTTGTGTGAGTCACCTCTACGTGTTAGCCATGAGATTCAAAACGTCGATAAAATTATCCATCTTGGCCCTCCCTTCGTTAGTTCGCACGACCGCTACGCCTTGCTAATACCTCATACAGGATGGACTATGCCATTTTGATCGAATCAAAATAAGGGAAAAGACACTACTTGGTTTCAGTGAGAAAATCAATGAATGAAAGAAAGAAAAAGAAGGGAAGATAGACGTGTTTAACGGTTCTTTCAGTGAAATGGAAAAAGTTGACAATTTCAAATCTTTTTATTTGTACCCCCTTACTTCTTAAAATAACGACCAGCATTCAGGATTGCTATTGAAATATTTTGTTAAAGTTGTTAAGCTCAAATATTTAACCAGACGTTAGGAGAATTTCTACGGATATTTTGTCGGTGAACTCGTCTTGAGTTTTCTCAAGCATTACCTTAAACATTAAGATTCATCAGAATATTAAAATAGGAGAAGCCCGAAATGTTCACAGGTTAAAATTAATTGAGGAATGTTGTGAATAAGAAGTAAATGGTTCAATTAGAAGTCGCATGAAATGCTAAAAATTAAATAAATACATAATGAACAAAGGTTAAAGAAACGGACTGAGAAATTTGAAGGTTTTGGAGTATATAATGAATTGAGCACTTTCAGGAAATGTCGAAAACAGCAGCTGGTGGAATCAACGAGTGACCCTAGTTAACGATTTTGTGTAAATAGATAACAGTGTTACGGTTTTTTGTGTATATATCCGTATAACTAGTGAGCGAGTCAAAATGACTTATTTCCCTTTATAGTCGACCAATAGAAGGTTGACCAATCAGAAGCCGCACAACACTGTATTCGTAGTGTATAAAGGCGGCCATCTTTGTTTCTCCTAGCGGAAGGACCAGAGGCAACTTGTCCGGCGAACATGACACACGGAAGAACTACGCTCTGCTACGATATCCACTGCGAACCTGCACTATTCTTTCCTACTGTCTCCGAAATATTCACTGCCAACCTCTGGGTTCTATACTCGAGGACGAGCGTCATGAAAATGTCTAAGAAACAGAACAGATTCAAAAGTTTATTTAAGTCTAATTAAGCCAAAAGAGACATTATTATCGTAAACTAACCCTGGGACATGTTGGTCAAATATTTTCTGCGCTAGGTCGTGTTAACCATAGCATCATTAACAATAAGTGAACAATTATAGATAGGACAAATATTAATTTTTTGCGATTAACTTGTTTTCAGGATTTCTCATCAAAGTTTGTATCCTTTTTTGACAGGGAAATGTTATGTACAGAGATGTGAGAATTTCGTTGAGAGCCATAGTCGCTCACATAACAGAAAAAGAATACAAGGAAGAAAAAAAAAGCATGTGATTAACCCGGGTTTCATAGGTCGAAAAAACCGTTATATGGAGCAGCGTCGATTTTTATTGGACTGACCTTTGAACGAGAAAAAAACAATTGACTTTATGTGTAGAAACACGAACTTTATAGACGACAAGGAAGACATGTCTGCCAGTAGGACTGAACTTTTCGTTTTATTGATCCATGAAACAATACAGAACAAATTATTCCAAAGCAGAAATATATTTTGTCGACATTCTACGACACATATATATCGATATGGTGTCTTCTTAACAACACCAAATTTGGAGTAATAGTTTAGTGGAGGGTGGAGCGTTAACATGTTCAGATATATTCCGAAGTCTGGGAGATTCTTTGATATCATGAACCAAACTACTATACACATTTATAAAACGCAATGTATTCCCTTGCTATATATATATATATATATATATATATATATATATATATATATATATATAGTATAGGTAATCGATCCTTTGGTATATAATTCGGGTGGATCGTAGTAATAATGATTATTAAAACTGGTCCAAAGAGAGTTGTTTTTACTCTAAGAGAGCCTATGTAATTTTTACAGCAAAAAAAAAAAATAAAAATTAACTTGAAGTAATTTTGATTTTTTTTGTAAATTATATATTTTTATATATAATATATATATATATATATATATATATATATATATATATATATATTCTGTTTATACGTTATTTTTATAGATATATTTTATTTAAGCAAATGATCTGTTTTTGCTTTTTTTGTTTTTAAACAGTATTAATTACATGAAATCTCCACAAATATTCTTAAATGCCTATAATTGATAAAAGAAGCTATTGATTTATACCAACGGCTTCCCATACTTAATACTTCTCGTTTTCATTCACGCGTGGTCATGTGTGACGTCATGAGCTGCGATGCGATTTTCGCTTCTGCGTCTCATATACACGAGTTTGTCGTTGCTTTGAAATTCTTCATGCAACAAAAACAGACTATCATTATTTTTTTGTCCGTGTATTGTTTCATATATTGAAATGTAAGCCGAAAGCTTAGATAGGATTAAAACATGTATCAATATGGTGATTTCCTTTCGTCTTTCAATGATAATGTTATTAAGCTTATCAGACAATATGAAAGGAACTTACTTAAAATAAATAAACAAAACTTGACTATATTATTTAATGAAATATGAATCAGTATATATGTGTGTGTGTGTGTTTATCGATTGTAACAGCAAAATTGTCCAAATCGTGTAACAGCATAATTGCCCATCCCACAAAATGTCGTACTGTTATGTGGGATGTATTTCCTGCAGTGGCAACAGTCTGTTTCACTCTTGAACGTAATCTTCAGGCGTCATTTTTTTGAATGACTCACTAACCCAAAATCACAGAATTTTGGGTGTGCTGTAGTGGAACCTTATTCGTCTTTCCAATTGTATATTTACAAACGCTCTATCCCTTATATTGTGCACTTTTACACACATATATAACATAGTCATATTTTTATCATATATATATATATATATATATATATATATATATATATTCCGTTGTATGGTGTACAGACTGTGTTAGTGCTGAAATTTAAAATTTAACTTTAGCAGTCGAAAAATTAATACAGAACAGAACAACAGGGTTGAATAAGACTAATGTACTTCTCATTGGTTGAAATAGATCTATACCTCCCCATATAAGATGATTTTGGATTTTGTTCTGTTTATATATATATATATATATATATCTCATCTCACTCTCATCTATGTGTTTATATATATATATATATATATATATATATATATATATATATATATATATATATCATCTCACTCTCTCATCATATATATATATATATATATATATATATATATATATATATATAGAGAGAGAGAGAGTGAGATATGCACCATTGACCAGCCTATAAAAATAATGCAGATAAGTAAGAATACACATGGCCTGAAGATCGCGCGGGGCCAAGATTTGGCCTCAGACGTTATTATAGTGTATACTTTGTATTTGAAGTAATTAAAATAGACGAATCAAAATCAACCCATTAATTCTTTAGAAAAATATGTGTGTGTGTGCGCGCATTTCCCAGATTAAATAGATTCCATTACTGTCCAGAGTCCTATTTTCATTACAGTTTTCTTATCTTACCTGTCTTTTACATTTACCCATGTAACAAAGCAATGTATTAGAAAGGCAAAATAAATAAATACATACAACGAGGGGCTGATATTTGTAAATGGATGGATAGATTTGGAAATCAGTTTAATAATCCCCGGAAAAGATACTGGATGGAAATCCGGATTTTGCTATTGTTTAGAAAGATTTAGGTTAAGGAAGATGGCGTGCGGCATTGCGCAAATTGTTTTGACAACAAGACTTAATAATAAATAAAGCGAATTTAATTAATAAATTCCAGGAAATTACTCCGCAGTTGTGGGAACTGATAGTAAATGTTTATAATGAAGTAATTTAGATTTGACAAAAGATTTTTCATCAAACGAACAAAGGAAATGGAGTAGTCGGAGAAGGAATGATTCAAAGTTATCTATTGAATTGAATATTGAAAGAATTCGGTTGATAACGTAGGTCGTGTATAGGAAGAGACAAAAAGATAATTTTGAAATGATTTTGAAATAATGATTTTAAATTTACAAGAAACAAAGGAATTCGGTTAATGGCGTTGGTAGTATTAGGTAAAATATTTGTTTTATGAAAAAAAGAAAAAGAAAATATAGAAAGAAGAGAGAGAGAAAGGTAAATGACCAGTCGAGATAAACTTAACTCCTCGCCCCCGCCCCGACCTCTGCTACTACCACCAATACTAATAACACCAAGCAAAGGAGGAGGCTTTGGAGCAACCATTCCATCCTATACTCTACTTACTCCACCACTCATCTGAAGCGAGAGACTTTGGCCATGCAAAGCGGAAACCATTTTACATGATTCGCCTGAAATTTTTTACAAATCACCATTGAGAATAAAGTCTGTATGCCCCATCCCCACCCCCAAAAAAAGTCAAATTCAGAAATTAGTATGAAGCAGTGCAACTAAGATACAGTACCTGATGCCATATTGTTTTAAATATTCAAATGTCTGACTTAACTATTCTTCTATTTATTATACTTATTGATTTACTTTTTTGCTTTTATATCTGATTTTCCGTGCACATTGTCATTTCGATTGCTATTAATTAACAAACTGTTTGGTTCGCCACCTCCCCTCATAGGACCAGAAGAGTTTAACCTTTATCGTTCCTCCTTTTCCCCGAACCGCATTATATTAGACGCAATAGCTGACAGTATAGAAAAGGCACTTTCTCTTCAACCATCTGTGAACATCTTTGTCTTCGGTGACCTTAATGCTCACCAAGACACGTGGCTGAAACATTCTAAAGGTATTCATGTTACCAGTATACAGACGTTAGATTTTTTTTTTCCATTGCCCATCTCCTCACTAAAATCATGGACTTCCCGACTCGTTTCAAACTGAGCAACATGCTTATCTATTTGATCTATTTCTTACCTCCTCTCGTCATTATTGCTAAGCTTCACAATATTGACCTATTGTTAACGCAGACCACTCTGTGGTAGCTATTGTTATCTTCTTCCAAGCATTCATTAAACAGGAACCCCTTATCCATAAGTCCTCTTTCCGTTACCAGAATGCTGATTGGGACTCATTCTGGTATTTTCTTCGTGATGTCCCTTGGACTGACATCTTCAACGTTCCAATTGAAAATTACGCCACCGACGTTTCTTCTTGGGTCAAAATCGGTATGAACGCTTTCATCCCTTCTCGGAAATATCAAATGAAACCGCAATCCTGTCCATGGTTAACACCAGCATGCTCGGCCACCATACCCCACAGAAACCATTGCTGACTATTCTTTCATGTGATTCCGTCTTTCGCTAATAAACACTGTCAGCTATCTCTTTTTTTTTCTTTACCGCTCTCCCTCCTCTCAGGACTCAATAAGATAATAGACTGAATAACCGACAATATAGAAAAGGCACTTTCTCTACATCCATCTGCGAACATCCTTGTCTTCGTTGACTTTAATGCTAAACATGACACGTGGCTGAAACTTTCTAAAGGTACTGATGCTGTCGGTATACAGACGCTAGATGTTTTTCCCATTGTCCAAACCCTCATTAAAATCGTGGACTTCTCTACACGTTTCCCTAGACAAATCGAACAATGGGCTTCTCTACAGAACCTATTTATTAACTCCTCTCCTCGCGTTTTCCGAGCTTCAAAATACAACCCGTTCAATCTTCTCTTGGAACGGTCGCCAGATACATTTGCCCTTTGTGAGCCCATGTTCAATTCTGCCATTTCTACGAATGAATTCTTGGTACCAGGATATCTTCCTCTTTACAGAAATGATTCCAGCATTCACATGCATGGCCTTGGTGTTTACATACGGGATAATCTTTCGATAACCAGGGAATTATCTCTCGAGGCTGCTAATTAGTCTTTAATGTGATTCCGTCTTTCGCTACTAAACACTGTCAGCTATCTCTTTTTTTTTTCCTTTATCGCCCCCCCCACTTTCCCCTAAACCGCAGTAAATTAAACGTAATAGCTGACAATATGGAAAAAAACATTTTCTCTTCATCCATCTGTGAATATCTTTGTCTTCGGTGACCTTAATGCTCACTCCGACACGTGGCTGAAACATTCTAAAGGTACTCATGTTACCAGTATACTGACATTACATTTTCCCACTGCCCGCCTCCTACTAAAATCGTAAACTTCCCCATTCATTTCCTTAATCAAATCGAATAACGGACTTCTCTACTGGGCCTATTTCTTACCACCTCTTCTCGCTTTTGCCTCGCTTCAGAATACAACCCGATTGGTAACTCGAACCACTCTGTGGTAGCTATTGATATCTCCTTCCAAGCATCCATTAAACAGGAACCCCTTATCCATAAGTCCTCTTTCAGTTACCAGCAACCTCTAACCACACGAAGAAGGCTGGCACGTACAACGGCCGAAACGTTGGGAATATGGCAATGAAGATGAGGATAACAGTCCAAGTAATGTAAACAATGTAAGTACTTTTCTCATATATATATATATATATATATATATATATATATATATATATATATATATATATATATATATATATATATATATATATATATATATATATATATATATATATATATATACCGAGGGCTTACTGGTAGAATCTCCGATTGACACCAATTCAGTCGGGTTTCGATCCTAGCTAGAGGCAACCGGATGTCTAGCCACACTGAAGGGCTGTGAAACAGCGAAACAGTCTGTCTGTGGATGACTATATATATATATATATATATATATACTATGGTCCAAGGTTAAGACCATGGAAGAACAACACGAAACACAACAGTAGAAATAACAAAGAATATATTACACAAGAAATAATACAAAGACGTGACGTGAGGGTTAGTAAGACTGTCCGACTGGTTTGGCGTTACTGCTATTAGCTCAACTTGATTCAATACCGTTCCAATACCTGTCTAATAACGTCCGTCTCTCTTGAGAGGCGTAGTATATATATAGCGCTCGGAAGAGTTCATTCTGTCGGTCTAGTTAGGCACCATGACAATACATATGGGGGTGTGCAATTATCTGTTGATTTTGTTTCTTGTAACAAAGTATGGAAGAATAAATTTAAACATTTTTTAACTGCTCGGAAAACTCTATCTACTTGGAAAGGATCTTAGAATAATCTAGAAGTTTTACTGGGAGCCAAACGCCTGCATCCGGATAGAAAATGAATTGAATAGTTACACAAAAATAGAAATGGACGTAAGACAAGGATGTGTCTTTTTGCTCAGATTTATTCAACGTCTACAGCGACGCTATCTTAAAGAATCTGGAGACCCTGTCAGTATTTATTTTCGACAGACATACTCTTAACAATAGAAAATACGCAGACAACATTCTGTAGATGGCTGACAGAAAAAAAATCACAGGTTCTCTTAGTGTAGTAAGAGAAAACGAGAAGAAAAGACTAACTATCAAATTCAAGAAGATAGAAAGTATGCTTATCAGCGAGCGGAAAAAAAACCCCAAAGACGTGATTTACAAATTAGAGATGCCAATATCAAGTAATTACAGAAATATAAATATCAGGGAAGTATTTGGTCAGAGGATGGGGAATGTGGCGCCGAAATCCGAAGTACGTATCGGACTAGCGGGAGAGTTAACCAAAGTGCCGAGAAATAAAGAAAAGTTTGTCGGATTGCTATGTGATATATATCGTCTTAGATGGTAGTGAATACCGGAGAATACCGTAGTGGAGAATATAATAGGTTGGTGCAAAAATAATGTCCTTTTCTCAAATATGTTACTTTTATATATGATTTCCGAATTAATTCATTGATATATATAGCCATGTTATATATCATTTTGAAGCGCGTTTTTCGCTCTATCAAATCGTATTATTCCTTACCGTTCTCAATCTCTTCATTCATTTTTTTTTGCAGGCTTTTCGACAGCATGGACAAAATTTCAAATCCGATTTTCTTGTTCCAGTTCAAACTAGTCCGAAAAGCTGCCGAGACAGCTCGTGATATCAATGATGCGTTTGGCCCAGGAACCACTAACGAATGTGTGGCACAACGGTGGTTCAAGAAATTTCGCAATGGTGACGAGAGCCTCGAAGATGAAGACGGTCGCGGTTGATAACGAACATTTGAAAGCCTTAATTGAAGCCGATCCTCGCAAAACCACACGAGAAGTTGCTGTTGAACTCGAGGTCGATCACTCAACAGTTGTTTGCCATTTAAAGCAAATAGGGAAGTCAAAAAAGTTGGATAAATGGGTGCCGCATGAATTGAACGATAATCAGAAAAATCGTCGTTTTGAGGTGTCTTCTACGCTCCTTCTGCGCAACAAAAACGACCCATTTCTCGAGCGGATTGTGACGTGTGATGAGAAGTGGATCCTCTACGACAACCGGCGACGTTCGGCACAGTGGTTGGATGCCGGAAAAGCTCCACAACACTTCCCGAAGCTGAAATTGCACCAAAAAAGGTTATGGTGACTGTTTGGTGGTCTGCGGTCGGTCTCATCCATCACAGCTTCTTGAATCCGGGCGAAACGATTACGGCTGAGAAGTACTGCCGACAAATTGACGAAATGCACCAGAAGCTCCAACGTATGTGCCCGAGATTGGTCAATATGAAGGGACCAATTCTCCTCCATGACAACGCTCGCCCGCATGTTGCTCAACTGACCCTGCAGAAGCTGAACGAATTGGGCTACGAGACTCTGCCTCATCTACCATATTCACCGGACCTCTCGCCCACCGATTATCACTTTTTCAAGCATCTCGACAACTTCCTGCGCGAAAAATGCTACAAAAGCCGAGATGATGCCGAATCGGCCTTCAATGACTTCATCGCTTCCAGAACTCCGGATTTCTATTCTAATGGGATGAATAAACTTGTTTCTCGTTGGCAAAAGGAGTTATGATCTTTTGAAGTTGAACGTCAAAAAACGACATTATTTTTGCACCAACCTAATAGCTCGTCAAAATATATTCTATGCTAACAGTTTCTTTTCTCGCACTTCTCGCTTGTGGAATTCCCTTTCGCCTCCATGCTCTCCAACCAACTTTAATCTGCGAAAATTTAAATGCAATATCAATCGCCATCTACTGTTCCCTGATTGCTCTTTGCTTTGTTCTCGCTCCCTAGCAAGTGTTCCTTTTTCTAACTCTTCCTCGCCCATTAACCCTCCTGTGTCTCAGTAGTTTTATTGCCTTACTTAGGGCGAACTCGAAAAATATCTATAGAGTAGCAAGAGGTTTGCAATTTTTCGTCTGGGGGGAAAGAGGTTGTAGTGTGGGAAATAATTCATCTCCCGCAAGCCTGTTTAAATGCTTTTGAACTCTGCCAAAACTAAAAAGTGAAGATTGTGCAGCTCAAGCAGTATTTACATTTTCGGCCTGATCTGATTTTTGTAAAAGGTAGCAGAGAGTGTTTATTCGTACATAGAGAACAAACTTTTACCAATTAATATGTTTGTGTGCGCAAAATGTTTCCATACTTATGTGTAGGCAAAAGAAAAACACTTGTTTAATAACTATGACTTCTCGCAGAGTTTATATCTATTATTATATATTTAGATTTCTAAGTGTGTCTGTGGGGTCTGCATTAAACCATATAATTTCGCATGCACTTACGCAAGCATGTGCATGTACGTACATATTGGCGGAGTTAGACTGGGCGTGGAGGAGACAGGCGACATCAGGTTGTTTACGAATATCTTCATCTGCTTTGAAGGCCGGCTAGGGTAGCAAGGGAGGGAAATTTAAGGAACGTCACGTGATCAACATAAAACGTTTCGTGAGATAAATATTTTTCCCCATAAAATCTCAGGTTCTTCACACCATCTTCCCTGCGTAGACAAAAGTTTGACATTCAGAAAAACATTAACATGTTTTGGCAATGGAGCTATATTTTACCCCCACCCCACCACTTTCTCTGTCTGTCTGTCTGTCTCTCAAACACACAAAAAATATATATATATATATATATATATATATATATATATATATATATATATATATATATATATGAAAATGGCTAAAGAAGTGGGATTTACGCTTCCAATGGAATAAATTATGACCAAGGAATATTAGTGTTTAAGCCTTTTTATTATATCCTTACTCAGTCCTGGACATTGAGTTCTACCTGGATTCTATCCTCTTGGAATTATTTTTTTATACAAATATATATGTATTTGTATATATATATATATATATATATATATATATATATATATATATATAGATATAGATATAGATATAGATATTTTAGATATATAATTGCATATGTATGTGTATGTGTATATTTACCACTAATATTATATATATTATATATTCTTGTTTCCGGTGTGGTCAAGCTCTGCGAAACCGTTTTATATATGACATCATTTTATGTGATATGCGTATATTTGAAATGAATTTGTATTCTAGCTTTCCCAAAAATGTACCCAATCCAAAAAACAAAACAAAACAAAAACAAAAAAAAAACGAGAAAACAGCGTGTTTACCATAACGACCACATTCAGTTCTTGCCCTAATTTTGATTTGAACGTACCATAACTTATTCAAATATTTTAAAAAAATACAATAAACACGAGACACACGGAACTTGTTATCAGTTGAATTTACCAAAAATAGTTTACATTAATTTTTGCTACCTATCTATCTATCTATATATATATATATATAAATATATAATATACATACATAATATAGATATATAATATATATATATATATATATATATATATATATATATATATAATATATGCATAATATACATATATAATATATATAATATATATATATAATATACATATATAATATACATACATAGTATACATATATAATATATATATATAATATATATATATAATATACATACATAATATACATACATAATATATATATATATATATATATATATATATATATATATATATAATTATTTATTTAGAAAATTTATAACATAAACATGTTATAAAATCACTACAAAAATAGCCATTTTGTTCCCCCCCCCAGGTGTCAAGTGATGATGTTGAATGCAAAACAAATGGTTTTAAAAGTTTCAAATTCGTTAACGATCTTTCACAAGAGGGAAAACGTTGTTCCAAAAGCTGGAATGACCAATCAAAATACAAGTATAGGAAAATTCAAAAAGCCGGACAACGAAATCATGTTATAATAGCTATTCAATAATTCAACAATAGTAATTGTTGGTTATTGGAATTCATTCCATATACACCAATTATATACTTATATATATATATATATATATATATATATATATATATATATATATATATATATATATATATATATAGCCTGCGCCCTGAATTTGTTTTCAAATATCTCCTTTCCTAAAACAAATACTCCTCTTCCAAGTTAACATACGACCATAAAATGACCTACGCACGATTGTCTTTAAATCTTTTAAAATATTTATGGCCATGTTACACTGGGCCTGAAGCATTCGGAAAAATCAATAAAATTATTTGACATCCTACTTACACTTCATATCTACCATTGCTTCAGGTGATTGAGTTTTATGAATTCAAAGTTGTCATTCGCTTATTTTAGAGAGCACAGTCTACCCCGCTATTTATGCCATAGCTGGAAGAAGAGGAGATAAATTCATATCTTTCCAAATGATATTTGCACAAAAGTAGACGTAACGACCTCGACCAGAATTCGAGTTCCGTACGCCGATTTGTTTGAGCTACTAACCGTTACACTACCCTGAATAAAGTTGTATGCATATTAAATCTTGCAAATTGAATAAAGAATATTTTTATAGCGACTACGATGGCATCCTCTGTTAATTCTATTCGGCTGAGGGCCAAAGTGTATAAATAGTTGATAAGTTGAGTGAAGTTGTGTAGACTCAACAGAGAAGTTAAGTTGATGCGAACGATATGTAGTGGAAAGTAGGTATTGAGCCATAAATATATTCTTGTTGGAGCATCAAGTGAATTTAAATGTTTCTGTTGAATATCTTGCAGAAATCCTAGATGGGGGAAAGTTTTTTATGGATGAGGATAATTAATATTTCACAACCTTTCTGTTTACCTTTTTGCTGCACGGTTGTTTAAACAATATTATATTTTTTGTTGCAATGTGTTTGATTTGTGGCGTGAATGTGAGTGTAGCCGAAAGTTCATTATCTTTAAGAGGTATTTCATCAATTTTGGCTTCATTGAAAAGGGTCTCCTTAGAAGAATATATATATATATATATATATATATATATATATATATATATATAGTTAAACCTAGAGAGCCAGACAAACCTACCAAGGTTTCACCTAAGCGGATCTTCAGGGATATAGGCTGGCTAAAAAGGTAAAGAAAGAACGGGCCAGCACTTAGTTTCTTATATTTATAAGATTTCTGTTAATAATAATAATAATAATAATATATATATATATATATATATATATATATAATTCTTCTAATGAAACCGTTCGGTTAGTTTAAATACAGTAAATTCGACCTTGCTAACTTAACGCGCCTCTGTGACCAAATCGGTAAAGGCACGTCAAGCTAAATGAGAGTTCCGTATAGGATACAGGTTCGAATCCTGTCGGAGGACGAATATTTTCTGTGAAAATTTCTCGGACATTCAGGCCGGTAAATGTTGTTAATACTGTTTATTATAAACAGAGTATTTATTTAAATATTTATATCTATAAAAAGAATGTATAAACATAGAAATGTCTTAAAATATATATATATATATATAATGTTCTCCGTTAAAAACGTCCTAAAATCTGACTAAATCATCAAACATCAGAAAATATTTTTGTTTCGCAGAGCGCAACATATCTTAGTCGCTCGAGAAATTTTCAGCATCCTCGCGTTGGTGATGTGGTAGTTCTAGGGGGCGTGTGTGTGTGCAATGAATTTATGTTTGAAGAAAATATACAGAAATAAAAAAAAAATACACATTAGATAGATAGATAGATAGATAGATAGATAGATAGATGCAAAGAGACTGAGACTTAAAGGTCAGTCCCGAGTAGTAAGTTGTAGTAGTTACATATAACATTCATGAGTGGTGCCATCTGCTGGTGAATGGTAATAAAAAAAATATACCCAGAAAGTTCATTTGATTCTGAAAGCCAACATCATTTCTTCATATAGACCAGCGTTGCAAACAAGCCAAGAACTCTTGTAATGCTGCAGTCATCCCCATAAAAAATAATAGTGGTACTTGCAGTGCCTTGGTTTATTTGATAGTTGCATGCATCTGACATTGTAGAAGATAAGTCAAAATAGGTGGAAACGTTCTACAAATTGTGTAGCGGCACAAAGAATGACTTTCGCGATAACAGCAGTAGCAGAAGCAATAGTGGCACTGCTGTACTAACGCCGATATTTGAATCATGGTCAGAGTTTTATCTTAGTAGGAATTAGTTCCCTGTTGTGAACAATTCCAATTTGATAGGTAGTTCGATATTGGCATTTTGTTGTGTAATAAAAAGATTCACTGGGGACGCTGATGGACGGCAAGACTTCAAAGAAAGGTAATAATTGCTAAAGACAAAGAGATTTGGATTTAGAGAACATGAAAGAATCCCAGAAATGAAAGAAAAGAAAGGAAAATAGACGTGGGGGATGTAAAAAGGTTAGAATTCAGAAAGGAAAAAGGTTAAGAAAGACGAAAATGTTAAAGAGGTGGAGAGAGAGAGAGAGAGAAAGAGAAAGAGAGAGAGAGAGAGAGAGAGAGAGAGAGAGAGAGAGAGGGGGAGGAGAAGTTGAAAAGAATATAAAGAGTATAAAATATAGAAAAAAGAACAGAAAACGAAAATAGTGCAAGAAGAAGAAGATAAAAAGAAACTGAGATAGAGGAGGAGAAGTGAGAAAGAAAAAGAAGAAAAAAAAAACGAACAAAGATGGATATTAATAAGAAAACGAAGAAAGAAGAAAGGAACGAACAAAGAAGAAGAAAAAAACGAAAAACGAAGAAGAAGAAGAAGAAGAACAACAACAACAACAAGAACAACAACAACAACAAAAAGAAAAAGAAAAAGAAGTAGCATAAGAGGCTTGGAAAAAATTATTTGAATTGAAAGAAAAGAAAATAGGAACATGGTAAGTATCGAGGTATCAAGATACGATGCACACACACACACACACACACACACACACGCATGTATGTATATAAAATGTGTGCGTGTGTAAAAAGCCAAAGATGCTGACAGTCAATGGGATATCGAAAAAGACATTGAAGGCAAGCAATAAAGTGCTCAATATCAAACACAGAGCTTTAATAGAACGTATATGAGTAAAAGTTTGTCATATAACTGATTGATGTTACCTTAGGCATCCCGACACCTGAGTTTATATATATATATATATATATATATATATATATATATATATATAAACTCTGGTGTCGGGATATATATATATATATATATATATATATATATATATATATATATATATATATATATATATTGCCGGAAATTTCCATACCCTCTATCATTAACCACATTTATTTACATTATTAGTCCTCATCTTTGTCGCCATATTTATTACAACGTTTCGGCCGTTGTACGCTCCGGCTTACTTCAGGTGGTTGGAATAAATATGGCGAAAAAGATGAGGAGAATAGTCCGAATAATGTAAATAATGTACATAATACCTCATCTCAGAAATATACACAGATACTGAAAGGCCGAAACGTTGTAATAAATATGGCGACAAAGATAAGGACAATAGTCCGAATAATGTAAATAATGTACATAATACCTCATCTCAGAAATATAGACAGATTAACCACATTTATCCATAAATATAGTATAGTTAATTTTCTTTGTCTGTCATATTCAAAGAAACATGCTGGAAAGTAAGATTGCTACCCATATATATATATATATATATATATATATATATATATATATATATATATATATATATATATATACGTATAGGTATACGAGCGAGAGATTGTATACAAAAATATAAATACTCAAATACTCAGTAGTGTAAGATCAAGCAGTGCTCAATGTAAAGTAACAGCTATATATACATATATATTCAACATCATCACTTGATAAGACACCAGAAGTGTTGAAACAAAATGGCTATTTTTGTAGTGATTTTATAACATATTTATGTGATAATTTTCGAATAAATAATTATATATATATATATATATATATATATATATGGGGGTGTCTTCATTCTCCTCCCTCTACACAATATTTATACTTCCTGAACTTTTATCTACAACAATATATGCGTGTGTGTGTGTGTGTGTGTGTGTGTGTGTGTGTGTGTGTGTGTGTGTGTGTGTGTGTGTATGTGTGTGTGTGTGCGTGTGCGTGTATGTGTGTTCGCGCGCGAGTGTGTGTTGGGGGTCGGTAGGAAGAAGTTGGAATCAAAGGAAAGATTGAAATATGAAGAATGACATCATTTTTCATGTTAGCGGGGGAGGAAACGCCTGCTTACTAAAATATGTGGGTGGTTCCAGACAGCGCGTTTTGACAAGCATAGGTATCTTGCTGATATTCACTGATCTTATTTTAGCTGGGTGCAAGACTGACACAACATAATCTTCCCCAATCTCATTTCCATCAATTTGGACTTGTACCTGACTATATACATTTGACACAATACGAGAATCAATCATCAGGTAAGGAAGAGAAGAAATTAGAATGAAAAACAAAAGTCAGTAAAAAAATATTTCACAAATGGACTCTTTTTCGACAGGTGCACCGATGCAATTAATATTGCCTCATTGTGTCGTGCGTGAGGATGACTATCCGAGAATAATAAAAAAGAACTCAATGAAGGAAAGGTTAACAAGTTTGAGAGAGAAGAAAGAAAGAGCAAAACAAAGTGAGAGAGAGAGAGAGAGGGAGAAAATGAAAGAAAGAGAGAAAGTGAAAAAAAAGAAGGAAAGAACGAACGATAGAGCGAACGGACGAAAGTAAAGGTGAAAGAAAGAACCAACCAAAGGGCGAAAGAGGGAAACAAAGTGTCAAAAAAAAAGAGGAAAATAACTAAAGAGAGAAAGAAAACGGGAAAGAAATGAAGGAAAGAAACGAAGGAAAGAATGAAAAGAAGCGGGAAAAAACGAAGGAAAGGGCGAAAGAAGGCGGGAAAAAGAAGAAAAAACAAAAGAAAGCGGGGTAAAAAATGAAAGAAATAACGAAAGAAAGAGAAAAAGAACAAAAGTAAATGTTAAAAAAGGGGAAACCAAAGAGCGAAAAAGAGTGTGAAAGAAAGACGGAAATAACAAAAGAAAGAGAGAAAAAAAGCGGGAAAAACGAAGGAAAGACTGAAAGAAAGAGAAAAAGAACGAAAGTAAATGTGAATGAAAGAGCAACCCAAAGGTGGAATGAAGGAAATAAAGTGTGAAAGAGGGAAATAACAAAATAAAAAAAAAGAGAAAAAAAGAACAAAAGCGGGGAAAAAACGAAGGAAAGAGCGAATGAAAGCGGGGAAAAAACGTAGGAAAGAGTAAAAGAAAGAGAAAAAGAATGAAAGTTAGAATGAAAGAGAAAACGAAAGAGCGCACTGAAGAGGGAAAGAAAGAGCGAAAGTGTGAAAGAACAATTTAAAGAGTGAAAGGAAGAAAGAAAAAAGAAAGAAAGATCAGTTGATCGCGAAGATGAAATCAAAAAATTTTGAGTGAAAATGAATTCAGAGTTGACGTAGTGATGAAAGAAAAAAAAAACGTATTTTTTACCAGAAATATTTATCAACATAATCTCCTTCCTTGTTAAACCCAAATCAAAATTCACTCAATAAATGTGTCAAGGTATTGATTTATTGATCAAATGTCATACGGAATTTGAGGATAGATCGAAGACTTTATTCCCAAGTGTGTTGAACGCACTTGACTTCGTCAGAAATAAAATCTGAACTTGTGATCGATTTCTTGGAGTTTCATCTCCCCTATCGTTTCTTCACCTTTACCGGTGAAATGATAAAAGAAAAGAAAAAATATCCTCAAGACATGCATAAAAAATTGCCAAAATCGGAACGTGATGATGATGATGATGATGATGTTATTATTATTATTATTATTATTTTATATAAGCTCACCCTGACAGCTGTGTTGAAATTTGAGTTGCCTCAAATCTTCCATTATTTTGAAGAGAAAAGTGTATGTGTGTGTTATATTCCGTGCTAAGAGAATAAATACTTAACACCAAGTGGATAATAGAAGAAAGGTTTATTGTACACAATGAGTACAATATGAAATACGGTACAGTTATACATTACAGGTCAATCTAGCAATGAGTGCCACTAATTGGAAGGTCAGACATGCTTGTGTCGTCTCTCCCTCACTCTTAATATTTAAAAGCCTCCCCGCGAGGGATATATGTGGCACAAGGCCGAGTTTACCGTGGGTTCTCCGAGGCCGTATGCTCGGCCAACAATATTCCCTTAGAAATCGCATAATAGGGTTTAGGGTCTGTCTACCTCCCCGGACGAAACTTTGCTCTTCGACAAAGCCTCGTCCAGGTTCCTCTCTGCTCAAGGCAAAGAGTTCGACAGTGAAGAACAGGAGAGAACACTATTTTCTCTCACACTCTTCCCCCAAGTAGACAGTTGACTTTAAAGGTACTTACTACCTATAGTGTAATCGTTCATTGTGGGGGGGGGGGTTATTCCATTACATCAATGTGAATCTTTCTATTGAGAGATTCTGGTAAGCCAGTACGTAACTGTAACAGGTTCGAGCCTTACAGAAGGTTCACATAAGAAGCATAAACAGCGGTTCGGTCCGCAACCTTACACTATGATCTTACTTATTATAAAACGCAGACTGTGTGTGTGTGTGTGTGTGTCTGTACGTTTGTATATTGGATCGGATTTCCTACATTTTTCAACCGATTTCAACAAAACTTCTCAGGACTATGTAAAATTACCTTGCGGTGGTTCTGACAGCGCCAAAAATTGGAAAAATACAATTGTTTTTGCATGAAAACAATTTGAAAACACGATTAAGAGGCATTAATGAAAGGGGGACAACTCATATCGAGTTATACTTATCAATATCGAGTTATCGAATTATACTTATTATAAAACCCAGGTTGGTTGTGTGTGTGTGTGTGTGTTCATTTATATATGGGATCGGATTTCCTACATTTTCAACCGATTTCAATAAAACTTCACTTTTTTTTGGCAGGTAGTGTTTCTTATTGTCTTGCACACTTTTTTTCTTTATTTTTACATTCAGAATGCTTTAAAAATTCCATTTACAAGACAATTGTTTAAAATAAAATTCTATTCAATCAGTAGACTCATAACGATTGAAAACAATGTTTTTGTTTGAGTTTGGGTTTGACCAATTTGTAAAAAAAAAACAAAAAAAAAAAAAAACTAATTAACACATGCGTGTCCGTCAACCTTAAACAATAATCTTTGTCAATTTTATTTTTCAGTCTTTATGATGGTCAATACTTGATCTATCTCTTACTGTTACATCCCCGGGCAACGCCGGGCTCTACTGCTAGTAAATAAATATTCTGCATATATCGTCTAACAGTGTGGTTTTTAATTTTCCATCGTTCTTTTCCACTTTTTTTTTCTTATATCACATCCAAAATCGATGGAGCAATGGTGATGCGGACAAGAAAAGGACGCCGCTAAAACACCCCAGCTAGAGTTTTACATAGTGACAACATTTTAGCGTTAACTCTTCTTGCATAAATATATAAGTTCTTTTTGCAATGAGTTGGTTAAAAAGTTCGTTTGGTTAATTAAGTCGACTTAATAAGCAAACGAACTAGAAACAATATGAGAAGGTCATAAATTGGGAAAAAACATAAGTCGAACAGGGATGATGTCAAAACGTCTGTAGCGAAAACTCAAAACAATTTCCCTCTAAAATAGAAGATGCATGACAAAACAAACAAGAGGAAACAATGGCCAACGTTTGTGATAGAATTCAATTGAATAAAATCGGGTTTACATGCATAAAAGCCAAAAAAAACAAAAAAAACAATAACACTTAAAAGGAAGAAAACGAGTTTATAGTGTGCTAGAGATATTGAAAATTCACCCTAGAAATAAAAAAAAAAAAAAAAAAACCAAATTAGCAACTGCTGTTTGAATAAATTTAAAGGGGATTGTTGTTTACTTTTAATAAAATCCATGACTCAAAGAATTCTGCTCGAGGAGAAACAACAATGTCTAGATTTTGGTATCTGTCTATATTTGTGAGAGGAGGTATGATGTACACTATTTACATTATTCGATCTAATGTCCTTATCTTTGTCGCCATATTTATTACAACGTTTCGGCTCTTCAGTATCTGTGTATATTTCTGAGATGAGGTATTATGTACACTATTTACATTATTCGGACTATTGTCCTCATCTTTGTCGCCATATTTATTACAACACTTCGGCCTTTCAGTATCTGTCTATATTGCTGAGATGAGGTATTATGTACACTATTTACATTATTCGATCTATTGTCCTCATCTTTGTCGCCATATTTATTATAACGTTTCGGCCCTTCAGTATCTGTGTATATTACTGAGATGAGGTATTATGTACACTATTTACATTATTCGGACTATTGTCCTCATCTTTGTCGCCATATTTATTACAACGTTTCGGCTCCTCCGTATCTGTCTATATTTCTGAGATGAAGCATTATGTACACGATTCACATTATTTGGACTATCATCCTCATCTTTGTCGCCATATTTATTACAACGTTTCGCTCGTTGTACGCTCCGGCCTTCTTCAGGTGGTTGGAATGTCGAACTGAACCCTTTATTTCGCTCACTGGGGTAGACTGTTCTAGTTCCACGTGCCATGTTTAATGTATGTCAGTTATCAGTTACCTCCTGTTAATTCCCCTCTCCAAGTTCTCCACTGCCTTAACCGGGCATTGAACCACTATTTGGGTCCTGTCACTGGATCTAACTAACGCCTTTATCCACTGTGCCATGTGTCCTCAAGGACACATGGCACAGTGGAACTAGAACAGTCTACACTAGTGAACGACTTACAGGGTTCAGTTCGACATTCCAAGCACTTGATGATGGCCGGAGCGTACAACGGCCGAAATATTGTAAAAAATATGGCGACAAAGATGAGGACAATAGGACAATAGTCGGAATAATGTAATGTAAATAGTGTCTAGATTTTGTTATTAATGTTACCATATTTTTACTTCTATTAGATCTAAAGAAAAAGAATAGCATTAATTTAAATTTAATTTGTTTTATATATATATATATCATGAAGCCAAAATGCTCGGCTTTTAAATAAAAATTCCTTTGTATCCCATCAGTGATTCTTTTATCTGTTATGATGTGAAAAACAGGGTAAGAATTCGTTCAGTATTTATTTGTATTTATCTATCTCAGTCTATTAATATCTACCTATCTATCTGAGTGGGACTCTCCTGTTTCTATTTACCTACAGAAGCAACCACCTGTGACAGTTCCCGTCTGGTATCTTTCAGAATTATAGCCAAACTATAGTAACGTCTTGTCTGATATTCTCAAAGATTTTTCTTTCGTTTGGGCTATCTACAACAGATTCCTGGGGTTACCGATTGTACTAGTCAGTCAAACGGAGAGACTATCTTAATGCCTTTTCTTGCAAAGTTGATCGGTCGAGTACGATATTTAAAAGGGTATTAGATTATGTTGGTATTAATTTTAGTATTGGAAATATAACCAAGTATAACCATTTTTGCTTAATTTGCAGTATAAGCACCAGAAGCCCATGGTAATAAAAATGTTCCATTATAGTGTGAGATTGCCTGATTATTTCGAAAATGACATTAAAAGTTTGCGTTCGATTACCGTTTAGGATTTATTGACAATGTAAGTTCGATCTCTTTCGCGTTGTCCGGCCGCCATTTCTCGCGTTGTTTACATACGTTTGCCTCGTGTGGTAATGAGCGGAAGCTTACTTAGATAACAGCCATTTTACTGATTTTCGTATATTATTACTCGTCTTGATTACTGCGCAAATTTCGCGAAAATTAATTTAAAATGCATTTTCTTTTTTTTTTTAAGATGAATCTTTAAATGAATAGTTGTTTTTTAATTGGTATAAATTCCTTTTTATCCAATTAAAGGTATTGTTTCTTTGTTGAAGTGAATCTTAATTAAATAATAGATTATTTCTTTTTTATTAAATTGGTTTAAATTTGTTATAAAAACAATTGAAAGCTTTTCATAATGTTATAGGTGAGCCGTTTTCAAAAAAAAAAAAAACACCGTTGAAAAAAGGAAAACTTCATTTTTTTTATTCTTTCAGGTAAGTGAATTTAGATAATATTTTTATATTTATTTTTTTCATTTTTACTGCTATATTTTGAATCGCGCATTCATTTCAAATTTCGCACATTGCGTATTAATCAAGACAAGTGAGATTCCACGTATTAATACTCGAGGCAACGTATGTAAACAAAGCTAGTTATGGCAGCCGTTCTGTCGACGCGACGCGAGAGAGGTCGAATTTACATTCTTCATATCTCCTAAACGGTAATCGAGCGCAAATTTTTAATGTCATTTTCGAAATAATCAGGCAATTTCACACCTTAATGCAGCATTTTCATTACCGTGGGGTTTTTGTGCTTAAACTTCAAATTACCCCCATTTTTTTTTTAAGGACATAGAGACTGAAAAAAAAGAGAAGGAAGAATATTACTTCTAAAAAACACTGTTTCTCCGACTGCTGTGCTTGTAAACAAATATTGCTACAACTGCAAATTCTAACAGCAATTCTTTGAAAGTGCTTGCTGATTTTCTGGAGTAGAGAAAACAACAACAGATGAGAAAAAAATATTGCAGAAATAAATGTCAGTTTGCAAGCGACAAACAAAATCCGTCGATTTAATCGATTTCTATGGATTTTAGATTTGCTGATAGCGGTAGAGATTATGGGGAGGGTTATGGTAAGGATCATTAAAAAAAAGAATGAAGCCAATAAGAAGACTGAAGACTCGGATAATGGGGTGTGGTTCGTGGGGGGCTGAGAGAAAGACAATGGCAAGACGGAAAAAGATGAAACCGAGCTAGTATCAAACAGATCATGAAACAAGCACTATAAAAGTATATTATCGATGCTTATGTTTCATAATTCAAATAACAGTGGCAATAATAACAACATTAATAATAATGATAATCTGCAATAGAAAATATGTGAGAATTGAAAATAAGAATAGTAACAGTCATAGTAGGAGCGCTTGGAATGATAAAAAAGGAACGCAACAACACATTGAAAAAACATCCCTGGAAATCCCAGCTTAATAGAAATACAAAAGATTGCCTTGATAAGTCCATCCACACACTAAGAAGAACTTTGTCCATGTAAAACTAGTAATGTTATGTGAGAAATGTAACGATAACAACACACCCCTACCTACTACCTTAGGTCTTCCCGCAGACTTGATAGTTAGGGTGACCATAGCAGAAATTGAAATATTATGATGTTATATACACCAGGGAACGCTAAACATTTTCAAACCGAAATCAATATGTTAATAATCAGTCATCAAAATACTGATATTTGGGAGTAGGTAGGTCCGAACATTTATCTGAACTCCTCATACATACACACTCACGCACATGTGTGCGTGAGAAAAAAAAAAAAATTTAAGGCAACCTGAGTTTATGAGGAAAAGTGCTCAATATCAGGTATAGAGCATATGTAATTATAAAGTTGACACTGAGGTCAACTCCAAGAGGCAACCGTCTATTTTCTGCTTGAACGCAAGCTTTGGCTCTTGTATGTATTAAGATTTGTCTCGACAATTTATATATGAAATCTTTTAAAATATTTTCATAATAAAAATCTTAGGCGGATTTATGAAGCAGACATAATATCTATCTCACGCACGGTGAACACTAGACCTAGCTTCTTTAATATTTCCCCTTTTCTAGCAAGATTAATGCTCGACAAACGTACATATATGTTTTAGATCAAAATAAAATTCTTTTCGTTTTTCATTCAAAATACTCAAATTTTAGGAATACGTTTTCACAACATCGCCCACGTGACGACGATGTGATCATATTTAAACGGAACGCTGATCTTATAAAAGATTCCAGTTATCTGTTTGGATATATATATAATTTAATGTTAAACCAGATAGAAAAAAAATGTATGAAAATGTTATGTTCCATCAACATGGCTGATGCTAACCCTCTCGAAAATGACTAGATGTTTTCCACTGACAAAACGCTAAATTTCCAATATCAATCTTTGTATCTGGCGCAAAAAAGAAAAACAAAACAAAAAAAAACGATTTTTTTTAAAATTTCGAACGTCCTAAAACGGATAAAAAAAAACATTTTAATAATCAAAAAATCTTTTGGTCTTTGCGCTTAATAATAACATAAATATTTTGGCGATAAATCTTTGTTTTTAAGTTTAGGGCATTTTTTCATTATGGTATGCTCATTATTTTACGAATTAGTGTAGGTAGCTATGTCTTTTTATTCCCATAACACCTCCCTATGCGTCTTAGTGACATTATCGTCTTGTTTGGGATGAAATGTTTGAAACATATTTCGTCGTTGTTCACGTGTTCAGACCACGTTATTCTCATCATCCTTCTGTAGAAGAGAAAAGAAGAACCGAGAAAGCGTGCGATTGATGCAGACTCATATGCAATCTACAATCATGTTTCATACAATGATGTTACTTCCTTACTTTGATCCGGAAATATAGGGACGGGGGGGTACCTGATGCGAGGAAACCATGGTGGGGTGTAGAGGAAAATGAGCAACTGCAAAATGGAAATTGGTGAAGCCATCGTTCGTTTTCAGGATAAGAAGGGCTCCGAACGCTCTTTGTCAAATCCTATCATCAATAGACGGCTATACACGCACTGGCGTCTCTCTGAAAGAATTCAACTTACGCCCACGTGATCGACGCCTTCTTTCGGCAGAACAAACGCAACGCACTGGCTTTCAAAGCTCGCCCAGTAATGCCGCTAGCGTCATTAGTCACTGATTTTAAGATTCTAAAGTCAAAATGATCTCACTAACTTCTAGACAATGTGTCTGACCCAGCATATAAATAAATAATGTAAACATAAACTATATACTAGGTACCTCCACTTTTTCGCTGATAAAAACAAACAAAAAAGAAACAGCATAGCATGATAAAAGAAAGCCCCAAACTCAATAAAAACAAAGTTTTGTCATCAAAATGTTTATGTTATTATTAAGAGGAAAGACCAAAGTATTTTTATCAATTTTTTAAAAATTTAATTCTTTCTAGCGCGTTCGAAATTTTAGTTAAATATTTTTTTCTTTTTTTTTAATTCTGCGGCTGACGTAATGATAAATGTTAAGTTTTTTGCGCTTTTTCCGATGAAACACATTAACTTGGAAATTCTTTTTAAAATCACATAATTTTCGGATTTTAATGAAACTTTCAGGACATATTCAGAAATGAACGAAATTATTTCTGAAATTTACTTTTTTTTAGAAAATCTTGGTAAAAAAAATGGCCGCTGTTAAGAATCTTTAAAAAAAATCGAGCAAATATTTGACATTCCAATCTGTATAATTTCTATCTAAAATACACCAGAATATTTTACTTACTGGAAATAATAAATTTAATCCTTTAGCTTTCAATTAAAGCTAAAATGAAATCTTCGAGTATGCTTTTTCATTTTTAAAAAATCATTTTAAACCTTAGGTATCGAATATTCATTGAAGGTACCTAATATATACAGACGTGCACTGTTGTCTTAACCGTCTTTCTCACACATGAAAAGCGGAAACATTTTGTTTCTGTAGTGAGAGCAACTTGGCATTTGCGTCCAGTAAAAATAGCGATGTCAGCAGTTCCAATAATATCGTGAGAATGGATAATAATATTCGTAAATTAAATAAGCAATAATATAATCAAGAAGAGAGAAAGATTTGCGCATTGATTGGTCAATTAGAAGGATACATGTTGCCTCCCCCCCTCATTAATCTTTAACTAGTCTCCACACCAGGGCCGGTGCAAGGATCTTCCACCCCGAATCTAGTATATGGGCCTCCCCACTATGCTACACCTCAATTTTCATAAGGTAATATTCATGTATTCATATAAGATACAAATTTTATTGTAATCTAATTGTGGTGATTTTCTAAGTGTGAGGATAGAACTCACTACTCAGTCGACTCAATTTTATCCTGAATGTCACCTGGAATTGGTCACTCGGGACCTTCGTCAAACAAGTGGGTGGTCATCCGGCGATATCGCACCTTGGTGCCAATTATTCGTTCTGATAAAATAATTTTGCTATCATAGCCAGTTCCTGACAATAAACAGGTGCCTTTTCCAAACGACATCTCCGTAGATAGCTAATGGTTTAATCTTTTGTTTTTGTAATTCTGCGGTTGGTCCAACGAATATTTTTCCGCGACCCAATTAATTTTTATCTCTTAGAATTCTGCCCTGTAGGTCACCTGACCGACCTGGAATTTTCACCATTCGGTGCGCCGTCATAAATCAAACGCGACAGATGCGCGACCTTACTTTCTTCGCTAATGAAAATAAAATCTTTCCACTTTTCTTTGTTAAAATAAAAAAAATAACATCGCTTAGTGTCCTTTTCATGGTGGCTTCTTATCACCTAAATTTAATTCTCGCCTTTTCTTTTTTTTTCTTCTTTCTTTCTAGCAACCCTAAATAGTGTCACACAAATTGAGACATATCACAACATATTCATCTTAATCAACAATGTTTTGTGGCAATTTTTAACACCAACTCGTGATTTTTCTTATTAAAATGTCGAATAATTTAACACATCCAACATCATAGATAAAAAAATAGTGAATTTTATATACGGTACACTCGCGTATCATGCGATTTTTGAAGACCTAATTTTGAAGCTAATTTTAAAAGGGTTGCATCATACATGTGATATAAAATTAGCTTCAACATTAGGTCTTCCCAGGTCGCATGATACGCGAGTATATATGGTAGTATTTTTTCGAGACTTAACCGGAGCAAAACAAATTCACAGATTTGGACAAAAAAAAAAAAAATGACTGGATGGAATAGCAGATCCTTGCACAGGCCCCAGAATGACGTCAGAATCTGCAAAAAATGTTCATCCTTTAATAGTCAGTTGTGCTTAGTTGAATTTGTAACGTATATTAGTTTATATAGAAAAAAAAGCAAATGTTGATAAGATAGTAAGTGTCACAAAGCACTGCCCGGGGGGGGATCACAAATCACTGCCCGGGGGGGGGATCACAAATCACTGCCCGGGGGGGGATCACAAATCACTGCCCGGGGGTCCCCAACCATGTTTCCCTCCACTGCAGTACGCAGCAAACATGCACCACACACGCACACAACTTATATAATAAAGACTATCGGCAGATTTGCCACGGATGAAATGTCGCTAACATACTACTGTTAATTTGCAGTATAAACGCCAAAAGTTCCCGGTATTAAAAATATGTACCATTCTGGTGTGAAATTGCCTGGTTATTTCGAAAATAACATTAAAATATTTCGCTCGATACCGTTTTCGATTTATCGTCAATGTAAGTTAGATCTGTTTTGCGTTGTCCGGCTGCCATTACTAGCGTTGTTTACATACGTTTTTCTCAAGAAGTAATGCGCGGAAACTTACTTAGTTAACGACCTTTTTTTACAGCTTTTCGTATCTTACTGGTCTTGATTACTGCGCTTATTTTTAAAATGAAAATTTAAATGAATAGTTTTTTGTTTATTGTCCGCAATAAATCTGCTTATAGCTAAAATGAAACAGAATCTCACCCTTACAACTTATGAAGATTTAAATTCAAGAAACTTTCACGACATATAAAAAAATGCATCGTTGAAAAAAAAGGAGAGAACCCTTTTTTTTTTACTTTTCAGGCAAATAATTTTTATTTTATTTTAATTTTCAGATTTTACATTTTTTCGCGCATTTATTTCAAACTTGGCTCATTGCGTAGTAATCAAGATAAGTGAAGCTTCCGCGCCGCATGACTGCTCGAAACAAACGTTTGTAAACAAAGCCAGCAATGGCGTATATTCTGTGTACGCGACGAGAAAGAAGTCGAACTTACATTGTCCATAACATCTAAACGGTAATCGAGAGCAATGTTTTAATGTCATTTTCAAAATAACCAGGCAATTTAACACCAGAATTGTACATTCTCAATAACGGGGCATTTTGGTGCTTATACTGCAAATTAACTCATATTATCGCTATTCCCAAGGCAAATATTCAGATGAGCTTAGACCCACCCGTTCAGACCTTTACATCTAGAACCCGTTATACCACGGACACAGAGTCGAATCATCCACATTTTCCTATATATTCCATTGATAAGGAGGAAGTTCAACTCAATGGTGTTAGTGTAAACAAAACATTTCAAAGGTAAATTTTCGGAAACACACGCGATATTTTCGTGTACACACGCAAGCAGTGGTAAATACTGCACTAAATTTATGTTAGTAATGTGTAGAAAAAGAATCGAACAGACGAAGATCAATGTGTCGGGGACGCCCAGAGGTAAATTATTATATCGCTATGTCCTTTTCAGTCTGAAATGATCTGGTTTCATAACATCGGCAATATCGGCGAGCCGAGTTCGAATTACAATCGAATTCATTATATTCACTTTCACGCAAGTATCTTTGGGAAAGGTAGAATCCTCCTCTGCTTTCCCATGGATCAAATAGTAGAGCAGATTGGGTTCTGCAGCTTTAGAATGGAACCAGTAAAAGAGAAGGAAAAATCCGAATTAAAAACCTGCAACTGAAGCTATCACCAGTCTTCTTGTCACAAGATTATAATAGTTGATCTTCAGAGAAGTGTCTATCAATATAATGTGAGTTAAAGATACTTTCACATTCACTTTTGTGGAAAAAAAAAAAGAAAAAGAAAAGAAGAAAAACCTTCTCCCTCCAGTTAAGGGTTACATGTATAAAAGGTTTCACGCTCGAAATCAACGAGGCAGCCCTCATATGTATATGTTGCGCTTGCGCAGTAATTTTTAATTTATAGATTTTATCACTTTAAACGTTATTTTTAGTGGATATACATATTTGAATAGACGCTCCATTTATCTTTTTAAAAAAGTATATTTATTTATTTATTCTCACACTGGTAGAAGCACATAAATAAATATACCGTTTAATGCATAAACGGAACGTCTACTCAAATATGGGTACCCAATAAAAATAACGTTTAAATTTATCAAATTTGTTGACTTGATATATTTTTAAAAAATTGTTTACTTTAGAAATTGCTTTATTGACGTTTGTATACGAAAATGAGTAGGTATGAATTTTCGATAATCTGGGAAGGATTTGCATTTAAGGCTTTATTCGACTTTGCCTGATCGACAAGTTGGTCTAAAGCATGTCAGATTTAACCACCGTTCATCCTGCAAAGAGGGGCGCGAGTTCGAATCCTGTCGAAAAGCGATTTTTTGAATATTCAGGCCGGCAGACGAATATATATATATATATATATACTTTTTAATAAATAAAAGGAAATCAACTCAGATATGGACATCTGCTAAACATAATGTCTAAAATGATCATCAGGTGAGTGGAATTTCGAAACGGACCCTTTATTTTGTTCACCCGGGTAGGTTGTTCTAGTTCCACGTGCCGTGCCTCTTCCGTATGTCGAAATTCCAATCACCTGAAGAAGGCCGGAGCGTACAACGGCCGAAACGTTGTGAACATTGTAATGAAGAGGAGGATAACAGCCCGAATAATGTAAATAATGCAAGTAATCATAAGACCTCAGAGATATAGATAGATATTGAACATCCTTGTAAAAAGAAAGACAAAAAAAAAAAAATTCTGGCTGATACAAAAGACTGCGTATCTAAATCCGGAAGATGTCTCTTTTTGGAGGGACATCTTACCCTTTCTGGGGGCAATGCAAGTCATGGTTCTTTTCTCTAAGCTCGAGATAACTGTCAACAGATTCCCTATTGCAGACACTTGCTCAGCCGCATTTGTGTTTATTCAACACCCATATAGCCCACCTGTGGTTTATACAGCAACTATGCTGAGCAGACCTTAGTTACAGTTTCTGGGAAAGAGCGCGTTACCTAGCGTGATCAACAATTTGAATTAGGCCAGCACGCTGAAGCTCTCGGTCACGTTGACTTGTAACTTCGTGCTAGCACAGCTATCGACGACCCCTAAAGGTTTGTTTACCCAATTTCCCTCACACGCTTTAAGTCAGCCCGTGGTATGTTTTCAGGCACTGATGCCGCACGATGGGATCGACCCTTCTACTCCGATAACATCATCAAGTCTACTTTCTAACAAATTGACCATGATGAGATTCGAACTTGGCTCTCATATAGTCAGAATCCGAACGTTCTAATCACTTGGCCAATGTAGCAAGAATGGAAAGAGATGGTTCGATCTCTTTCCCAAGGCATTCTTTCGAAAGTAAAGACTAGACATTGATTATTTACTTATGTCAATACTTATATATTGTTTCGAGAGACATTTATGTAAGCTATAGCTAAGTATTTGACCTTTTAAGCAAAAATAGATTTCTTTTTGTCGTAAACGGAATTCAATTACTTTTAAATAGGCCACATTTAAGAGTGTATCATAGGTATATTATTACGAATAAATTAGTGTTGGTTTAAAACTTGTACGAGAAATCCGAGCCTCTTCATGAGAGAGCTCTTTACTTTACATGGAATCGCATCAAGTTTTTTTTTCTTCCCGGTGTTCTCGACTGAATCGATTTCGAAACCTGAGATTCTTAATTAGGTATTTCGTTTCAAAGCATACTTTTTGGATTTTCTTGGCAGTCAAAGTGAATTACCATTTCTCTTACCCAAATATCCGATGCTTTCGTAAGATTTTTTTTTTTTTACTTTTTCCATCAAATTAATAAATTAAAATTGGAGCAGTAATGAGCGAACTAGTTTTCAATTGCTAAGTCTGCAATTAGGAAAGTTGGTTCAATCTGTCGTACAAGACAATTTTTCTCGCCAGAGTCTATTTTACATATTTATCAGTTTTGCTTTGGATATTACTGCCACATCTGGTCTGATGTTTCTGCAATACATTTAGAACTTCTTAATGAAATCAAAAGAAGAATCTTCAATTTTATTGGTCCTGATCTGGCATCTCGGCTTCAGTCACTTTCCCATCGCCGTAATATAGATTCCCTGTGCGTTTTCTATAAATACTTTCATGGTAATTGTTCTGATAAACTTTCCTATAGAGACTCTGAAATATTGTGGTGGTTGTAGTAAGAATGGTAAGTAAGAATGTGCTGCTTTGGTGCAAGGAATATTGTAGTAGATTTGGGTCTGTGTTTGTGGCTAGCAAAGTTTAAGATAAGGCAGATTGATGACTAGCTTTCCCCCCATCGTCTCTTTTGGTCTTGTGATATATTTTTTGTATTTTTTAAAATAAATATTCCTTTTCTATAGATTTTACGAATTTATACGCCATTCTCCAACCACTATTCCCTCATGATTCATTGTTCCTTCTCGGCCGAATTTTTACTGCCGACATGAAGTGGAAAGATTCTATTGAATCTCTCTCTACGTCTTCTGCTAGAAAAGTTGGATCTCTGTGTTGGGCTAGACAATCTTTCTCGTCAGAATCTATCTCAGAAATTTAGTCTTCCTTACTTTGAATATTACTGCCATATTTGGTCTAGTGCTCCAGCTATATATTTAGAGATTCTTGATGAAATACAAAGAAGAATTCGTAATGTTATTGGTCCTGATGTGGCACATAAGCTCCAGTTACTTTACCACCGCCATAATGAAGCTTACCACAGCCTTTTCTATAAATACTTTCATGGTAATTGTTCTAATGCACTTTTTTCCATTGGGGTTAACATTTTTAAAAGTTCTTATTGTTAATTCCCTCAACCCACACAGACAAATTGTATATATGGGGTCTCGTTAGGAGTTCATAGAGACACTGAGGTATTGTGGTACCTGTAGTAAGTATGGTAAGTAGGAATGCGTTGTTTTGGTACAAGGAATATTGTAGTTGATTTGGGTCTGTGTTTGTGGCTAGTAAAGTTTAAGATAAGGCAGAGATTGATGACAAGCCTTCCCCCATCTTCCCTTTTGGCCTTGTGCCACTTTTTTTTTTTTGAAAATAAATATCACTTTTCTATACGATAGAGTAATGGAGTGCGGCTCGGATTGAGAAATCGGAAAGCTGAGTTCGAATTCCAGTCAAATCCATTACATTACATTCTAATACCCTTGGGAAAGGTATGAATCCTCTTCTCCTCCAGCTATGGGTAAATAGCAGGACAGATCGGGTTCTATTGCCTTGGATGAAAATTAGTCAACCTCAGAAAGAAATGTCAACCTACAGCGGGGAAAATCAGCCTCGTCAGTCATGTATCGAAAGACACATGATCGCCTAAGCATGTATCACACATGGCATATAACTCGCTGACTGACTAGAATGGTGGTTAAGTCCCTATACTAAGATTATTTGTCTGAAATTGGGAGATAAGTAGCTATAGTTACTTGCATTATTGGGACAAATTTCGTTATATTCCTTCTTATCATAACGTTTCGACTGTTAAGTCATCCGACAATCTTCAGGTCTATGTTTGTTTTTGTTTTTTAATTAAACAGTATTAATTACATTTACTGACCTGAATATTCGAGAAATTTCGTAGAAAATATGCGTTCTCCGACAGGACCGTTATCAAACACTTCTCTGTAGTTAAATGGTATAGCACGTCAGATCAAGTGACGGTTTCCGTATAGGAATACAGGTTCGATTCCTGTCGAAGAACGCATATTTTCTACGAAATTTCTCGAACATTACTTAAATAAAATGTATCTATAAAAAATGACGTATAAACAGAAAATATTAAATAATTGTTGGACTTAATCCATTTCAATCTAAAGTGTGCAGCAGCCTTCGAGGGTGGGGGGATTATCTCAGTTTTGAGCAGATCGCATTCCAGCTACCATTTAAAAGTCCTTGAAAATATTTTCATTAAATCAAATCATCCATCCTTGTGTTAAAAACGAAGTTCGAACTGAATGTGATCTATTTACAAGAATACAATCATTACAATCTACGACGGAAAAGTAGAAATTAAAAAATAATTGGTAAAAAAAAAAAAAAAAATAAAAAAGAGTTACCGTATATACTCGTGTACAAGTCGACTTCATGTACAGAATAATTAATCGAGTACTAAACTTGAAAATTCAAAAATAGGAAAGCCATAGAGAGTACCGACGGTAAAGTAGAAATTAAAAAATAATAGGTAAAAAAAACCCAAAGAAATAAAAAGAGTTACCGTATATACTCGTGTACAAGTCGACTTCATGCTTAGAGTGACACCTGAAAGGTTTTCCATAAATTTTAACCCCTCCCGAAAAAATTACCTGTGTATAGTTTGACTAGTCCCCCAAAATGCATGATTTTTAATCTCTTTAAAAATAATTATCTGTATATAGTGTGATAATATGTTTTTTTTGTTTAAAAAAGAAATTATCATAAAATTCATATTTTATTTCAAAACTTCAGATAACACTAGGAGGGCCGTAGAGCTTTTCAGCCTAAAGATAGGCATTAAAACAATGAAGATAAAGATAGTAGCCGATTCATGAAATACCAAAAATATTCAGAATTTCAGAGAATATTTGCAGGAAATCGTCAGAGGAATAAAAATTCTGTGGTAATTTAAAGACCATTTCTAAAGGCGATCCAGTTTGGCATTGCGACAGTGACTCAGACTAAACCTGTAAACATCAGTTTGTAATAGTTTGATTCTTTCAAAGTCATATCAAAGCGGGAGGAGACAGCGGCCAAACAAAACGCTCACCCCTCGGTCTGCCACCCGCAACCAAACGAAAACTGAGCGTCACAATGCGGTAGACTAGCGTAGAGGGTATTTGGCCAGAATTTCTCCAAGGTCACACTCGCATACGTACGTATAGCTATCGATTTTTGTAGTGATCAAGTTCTCTATCTCTTTACATGTAAGTATATATATATATATATATATATATATATATATATATATATATACACACACAGGGTGCGATGGATAAATGGTCGTCTAAATGACGCCAAAATGAAAATAACACTGACATGTCATTTTTAACAGATATGCAGGCTGCGATGGATAAATTGTCGTCTAAACGGCGCCCAAAATGAAAATAACACTGACATCTCATTTTTAACAGATATGCAGGCTGCGATGGATAAATTGTCGTCTAAATGGCGCCAAAAATGAAAATAACACTGACATGTCATTTTTAACAGATATGCAGGCTGCGATGGATAAATTGTCGTCTAAACGGCGCCAAAAATGAAAATAACACTGACGTCTCCTTTGAACAAATATATTTACCAAAATTACACAAAAATATCTTGAGATACTAAAGAGTAAAGTTATTCAATAAAATCACTATCGGCTTCAACCACAGAAGTTTTGTTGGTCTCTAACTCAACGGTGCCCCACACATAATCTAAGGGGTTGCAGTCCGGAGAGTTAGATGGCAAGATGTAAGGTGTAATGTGGTTGCAGAAATTGTCTGATAGCAATGACAGGGTTCTCCTGCTTGTATAGCATGGTGCAGAGTCCTGTTGCCAGACATAGGGTCTTTCAATAGCCACCCTTTTCACCCAGGGCAACACAGCCTCCATAAGGCACTTGATGTAGACCTCCGTGTTGAGTCTGACGCCCTCATCAACAAATTCATAAGTTCTTTTCTTATTGGAACGATCGGAGGGAGTTTTCCGAGCTGACGCACATTCGTAATCACCATTAGACTCATCCAACTCTTTCTTAATCCTCTGCACTGTATTCAGATTGGCACCCACAAACTCTGAAATGTTCGTATTGTAGTGTCAAGGTGTTCTTTTCCTCACAGACGGTGCTCAACTGACCCTACCATACTGTGCCTTTTGGCAAAAACAAAAACAAACAAAGCGCATGCGTGAAATTAAAATATAAAATTGCGACAATTTACCCCACGTTATATATATATATATATATATATATATATATATATCTTCAAATGAGGGAAAGAACAGATGGAGTAAATCCACTGTAGCATTTACTTTTAAAAAAGTGCTCAATACAAAGTAGAGCAATATATTATTATTATTATTCTTATTATAAAAGACTATAATAAAAACATTTTGAAATCGCTACACAAAAGCTTTCATGTATATATATATATATATACCCGAGTATAAGATTTGGTGTATACGGAATAAATTACAAAAAATACTATTCTTAAAAGAGTGCTCAATAGTGAGTAGAGCAAATATAATTTATTCGAAAATTATAACATAAATATGTTATAAAATCACTACAAAAATAGCCATTTTGTTTCAACTGTTCTGGTGTCTTATCAAGTGATTAATTTTAATTTTATATATATATATATATATATATATATATATATATATATATATATATATATATATACACTAAACTAATTTTAAGATATAAAGGTTGAAGCTAATATATATATGCATGTGCATGTGCATGCGTGCGTGTGGGTGTTTTGTCTGTTAAGCTTGGCCAGTTTTTTTAATTGTGAATGTAATTATTACTGTCTAATTAAAAAACAGAGTATTTAAGTGTATCCATAAGAATGTACAAAAAGAATATATATATATATATATATATATATATATATATATATATATATGGG